>OZ026612.1:100674525-101009525 GCA_964020975.1 Hermodice carunculata | reverse complement strand
AGACTTTTTTGTGCAACACACGTAGAGTTTACTCAGGTTGGAGATCAAGGTCAAATTAATCTTATTGCCAAATAGGCTTGAAGCACTTTTTTGCCTCATTATGTTTCAGCAAGAATCTCATCGGCTGTTTACCGTTTCTGATTCACTGACACGCGGGCATATGTTTGGAATGAGGATAGCTCCTACATGTGGAGATCCATCTCATTAGATGTTGAGCTTAACATACTGTTATTTCTGAAGATACAATGCACAGTTCCCCTGAAAATAAATCCCTGATTTATATCGCCTGATCTGCTATTATGGAATGCGGTTGAGAGCGACCATTCCCTGAGCGGAATTAACCCGTTTTGCTCTTCTTTTGAACATTCCCCATCCATTTATTTATATTGGTCAACAGTTTTTATTATCACAATAATGAGTAACCAAATCAGTAGATTGATCCATTTTTTCCAGCAGAGTTACTTTCAAGTTTATAAGACGTTATACAATATGCTTACGGGCAAGAAAATCACCCCTGCTGGTTAGACAACGGGGATTGACTGGATAAGTGTGAGAAGTTTGGTTGGTTCATCATACCGGTGGCTTTGGGATAATGTACATGTAGCGACTGTGGAAGAGGATCTGGCCTTTTGGTTGTTTGGACACTGAGTGCATCAATAACCATCCATGCGTCTAAGACAACCATGTACCTTCAAAGCATACTGCTCTTCAGTTAAACAGTCTCGGCTTGCGGAATAGAGGTCCACTGTACTGTTGGGAGCTCTGATTGATCAAATGTAGCTAGATAGCATAAAATTGTACTGGGGTCACGCTTTGGCGACCCACCAGATCCAAAAGGTGTTCCATCGGAGACAAATATGGAGAGCATGCGTGCAATGGCAATACTTTGATGTTGCTATCTGTCAGATACACATTAACATGGGCAGCGTGTGAGATGTGTGTCTGAGTTTTAACTTACTTCCTGAAGCACTGAACTGGAACCATGTCATCAGGACTAGTCAACAACTGTTGGCAAAATCTCAATCCACATTAGGCTGGCATGTTAATGTTTTCACCTATATAGTAATCGTTCTGACTATTGAACGATTACCCCCCCCGCGCGCCCTCCCCCACCCCCATCCACACACACACACATCATGACACTGCCTCTTGTACTTCCCGTCATGCCCAACCATGAGTCCCTCCACAAATCTGTGAGAGGGCATGCGGTGAACGCTCGCCCTTTCATCATAAACACACATGCAACAGGATTCGCTAGACCATCTCACAGCCCTCAAAAATTGCATCGTCTAGTCGGCATGATACTGACATCGCTGTACCAGGGACTCACGCAGCTCTGTGTGCAGGACAAAGAAGGATGCAAACCACACTGCGAAGTGACCTTTAAACAGCAGTCTCTTATTAACGGTCCATGTTAATACTGCAATGATGTTGCGAACATTGACGCCTCTGTTGACAAAGTCTAGCTCTTCACATATGGTGACCACTTTTTTGCTCAAAGGCTTACCGGGACATGTTAGAGTTACCTGTTACTTATTATGAGTTGAGTTGAGTTATGTCAGCGGTCATGATGGAGCCTGCAAGTCAGTAGTGGATCGTATAAGAAATGCACTAACTACAGGTTACAGCACCCAAGTGTGCTAATGGTTGAATGAGTCGACTGAGAGGGTCCTGGGCTAGATAAGCTTCATCTATCTATCTATCTATCTTTCTATCTATCTATCTATCTATCTATCTATCTATCTATCTATCTATCTATCTATCTATCTATCTATCTATCTATCTGTCTGTCTGTCTGTCTGTCTGTCTGTCTGTCTGTCTAGCTAGCTAGCTAGCTAGCTGGCTGTCTGCTTACTTTAAATGTCAAGAAAACTAAATTTATGCTTTTTGGCACCCCAAGTAAAATAAAAAAAGCTTGAACCAGCACAAATACTAGTCGGCAATGAAGAAATTGAACATATTTCTGCTTTCAAGTGCTTGGGTGTCATACTGGATAGCACACTCTCATTCAAACAACATGTCGACTACCTTACCAAAAATGTTAATGGAAGGATTGCAGTTCTTGGTAAGACCAGTAGATATCTTCCTCAGCATATTATTTTAACACTCTATAAATCCCTTGTCACCCCTTACTATGACTACTGTGACATTATTTGGGATGTTTCCCCGGTACAGTTTAAAAAAAGACTTCAAATTCTTCAGAACAAGGCATTACGTATAATAACTAAGACTAACAAATACATTCCTGTCCAAGAACTGCACAACCTCTGTAATCTTCCCATGCTAGACGACAGAAGAAAATATCACCTGGATATTTTTATGTATAAAGCTGCGAACAGTCTCCTACCAGTATCAGTTACAAGCAACTTCACTTACTCCCATACCATCCATTTACATGCAACCAGAGCAGCCCAAAGTAACAATTTTCATGTGCCCTCGGTCAACCTGAATTATGTTAGAAATACAATTGCCTACCGAGGGACATTAAAATGGAACTCCCTTCCGCTCGAAATAAGGCAGCTTCCCTCCCATTCCCTGTTTAAATCAGCAACTACATCCCTCATTCAGTAATCCATTACCCTCCTAGATAAGACACTGTACACATTTTATATATTTATTGTTTTACCTTAGTTAATATGTTTTTATCTATATACCTGTTTTTAATTTATCTATATGTAAATGATGTATATTTTATGATTCTGTTATTCTTCTTATGTGTATTTTATTTATCAACTGGATCATCTCGTCATATTGTCATTGTATTCCCATTGCACCGTCCAGGGCCTGGCTGAAGACCAGTGAATCCTCACTGAGCCAGTAACCCTGGTTAAAGAATAAAGAATCAATCAATCAATCAATGCTTGTCTGTCTATTTTGGTTGAAGGAAATCAGTATCTTCTGAAAAACTACATCGTATCGCTTATCTCTGTCATAAAATTATATTGGAAAGCAACGCGAGTATTCTTTAAACTTTTTACACCCTCATGTGAAACAATGTTCCCGACCTTCTCTTTCCCTTGAATTTAAAACTTAAAAACTGCAGTTAATAAAAACACCGAGAAAACTTTTCATGATAAACGTTTGTGTCCAATAAGATTACCCATGCACATTTGGTGCGTAAAACAGAAAAAATGACTTTCTACTGTTCAAAAATCAATCATAAAATGCATTTCAGTGACAATACAACTTTAACCCAACAAAATGTATGTGGACTCGGTAGCGTTTTCATTCGACACTTGCACGCTTCATTAAAATGTATATAGCGCAAGTAATAAAATGGAAGAATCACCATCTTTGTCCAGTCCCAATGTTGCTGTGTTGTTTTGGTTTAAAATTAACGCTTAGAACATTTTAAGCTGAGTTAATCTGATTTCATACTAGATAAATAGTGTATATAAAAGGTATATATGTATATATACAATCTTTTTTCTAGGTTTTTTTTTTTTGTGTTTTTTGTGTGCTTTTTGTTGTTTGTTTGTTTTTTTTTTTGGGGGGGGGAGGGTTGTATTTGTTTTTCGTTTTTGTCTCGTCAACATAATAATACAAAAGATATTACAATTGTTGCAATTTCCTAAGTCTATATTCGACCGGCCATTAGCAGTGTACCTGAGATTGTACCGTGGCTTAGAATTTTAAAGTCCTGGTTTGACGAGTAGATTGAAATCCATTCCAAATCTATATACATGGCACGACCACGACTATAAGTTCCTTTATGTCATCCAGGAAATAAAGATTTCTTCAATGGGACGTCATCAATGTGTACTTTTTCCAGCAGGTTTACAGCTGAGTGCATATGCTTGTGGATTCTGTACCTTGGATTTAGCGCTCAGTTTGTTACAGCTCTTTTTCGCAGCCATTACATTGAGTATTTAGTGCTTGATTTATTACAATGCTTTGGGTAGTTACCAGCTGGATAAGCTCTGAGGTGCCGTTTAGGTCGTAAACACGGCGTTGTTCGAGATACGTATACAGTTGCCCGCCGTTTTATTTCAAGAAGACCATTTAGAGAAGTGAGCAACACATTGAGGACAATACTGGTAGTGTTTGGTGAGTTATCAAAGCGGGCCATGTGGCGTTATCGTATTAGCTTTTGTGCATGATGAATATTTTTCGGGTGCAGAAAATAAAATTATATGGCATGAATTAACAGAGTTTAGGGTGAATAGAAAATGTAGACAAGCTTTTCTTTCCGCAAAATTCTTGGATTGAAGCAGTGCATTTTCTATATTGATATTTGAATTTATGTCTGAACCTTGTTGCAATATTTGCTGGTCAGTCGATGAAGAAATGCAATTGTTCAAATAGCCACTCAGTATGTTGACGGTATATCATTACGCTAACAATGTAACATGAAAATGGTACAAACAGGAAAAAGACTTTCTTCATTTTACACATGGATAATCCACCTCTTGCTAACTCTTTCCCGTCGACAACGAATCATATGTCTGCATTATCTCCTTTCTTTAATGTTCTCAATTCATCAAACGTTTTGACAGGAGGTATTAGAGCAAACCTTCCCGATGAATATGCCTATTGTCAACATCTTTACTAAAGACACCCTTGGCACCGAGTGCACTGAACCCACAGAGCACGCCAGTTAAAGCTGATGACTTTGACCAAATAAGGGTAAGGAAAGTGCAGTATACATGTATTTGTAAATACTATAGACCTAAGGGTCACTTCTTGACCGAGCTTGCCCGAAATGGCGATGAAATATTATAATTTTGGTGATTAAACCATGGTTTATCGTTGTAGAGTAATAATGGATGAAATGGCGGCCAATGTAAAAAGTGGAAGAGAAAGTAGAACATTGTGCGATGTTCTCATATTGCAATGTTCAATATCTATGTTTTCTATTTTTTTTTTTTATTATGCGAGAGAGATTTATATAGGCTCTGCCTGTTTCTCAATCGTTTTTGAATAAAATATGTTTAAACCAACATTGTACGATGGCCATATGTCACATTTTCACAATAGGCGTACATGATGATACTACAGGAGGATTGTAATTGAATCAGCAGTACAATAGGACTGTAATATGATAATTTGGTTGCCTGTGTGCACTGCTGCACGGCTACAATCACTTATATTGCAGGCCGACATGTTCAGCTAGACAGAATCGGGAACATAGCTGTATTCTTTATTTAGTAATGCGCTTTTGATAGAAAAACCTTCCATGATATTGACGTCTTTTCGCAAAAATTGTGTTCAAGCTATCTGTCAATGGTGTTAAATATCTTCTCTAAAATTTCAAAATGAGTGGAATATCCCAGTGTTAGCATGGTCGATGTTTAGGCTACAATTTCTTTGGATTCTGTAATAAATGCTATTATACCTAAAAAGTGGTAACTCACTGTAGATCACGTGACCCAAACGTCGTTACAAACTAAATTGGGGAGCGCCTGCATCGGTGACGTAATGCAGTAGCATCATACACAAGATCAAATGTGCGCAAAGCATGTTTGATTATCCGTCGCAAGTGACGTGTAACAACTACGACGAACCTAAATAAACATGGCACACTAGGTCGGCATTGAAAGTAGGCTTAAGGCATATTTTGGCGATAAATACCCGATTAAACGTAGAATAAATAGAATCTTAAATGGCTGGAAAGTGAGTTACCATTTTTCTCTCACGGGGGATCGTTATTGGTGAGGGGCATGGTAACTAACTCTCAGCCATGTAAGATTCTCAATATAATACGTGGATGTGAATCCATTTCCTGGGCCCAGTTTGCAATATTCACTGCTAGTATATATGTGTTTGAACGCACCGAAACGTTTGGGTTGAGGTTAATCTTTACATTTACTATTCACTTTTTGAGCGCAAATGCGACATTTCTGCAGGAAATGTAAGCCACAAAGCCACGCAAATTTCGACTACCTACTCTAAACAATAACATTTTGCAATCATAATGGCAAGCATTTATCCAAACCTTATATTAATTCTCATTCCCAACGAAATTCAAATGTTACACTGCTTCGGCTCCTATATTACCTTGAGCATGACCATATTACGGACTACGACGTTCGGTGGACCATGCTCAGCTGTCTAGTCGTGTCTTATTGGTTGCTGTTTGATGGACCCGATTGGGAAGTTGTGCAAATCCAAAAATCACTCATGGGTCTTGTCGTTTTTTTTTTTACAATCTTTTGACATAACACATTTCCAACAAATAAATGGCAGCCACACTCCAGATCAATGTCCATAAATGAACACTGATAGTTTTATATTAAATTATTAAATACTTCTTTTTATGACATGTTGCCCACTTAAAGACGTTCGGTACACCGCGATATGCGCAACCATTTATGGTCCAATGCCTCTATACAGTTAGAGCTGGTATTTGTCGATACCTGCAGTAGCTGCTGTTCGCTTGTCCTATTTTGCACTGTTCCGTTTGAGAAATATGGATTGTTTACGAAGAGTGAAAAGGAAAAAGAACGGGCGGTTTGTTAACAAATGCCAAAACAAAGGACTAAATGCTTATAAACAATGCAGAATACGTCGAAACACGGCAGTGGTAGACCAAAACGCATGTACACAATCAGCGAAAGCTGACCAAGCCACCGTCGAAAGTGCCACGCCCACCCCCCAAATGCCACATGCACATGTAAACACTGACAGTTATAACTGGGACGAAGGTTGTAGAATAGTGGAACTAAGTGTACTAGCCGATAATCGTGTATGCGAGGAACGTAAAAAAAAAAACATTGTCCCTAAAAAATACAGAATCAGAAAAACGATATGGCTTGGCCAGTGTACTTTACATTTGTGAATGTGGTACGATAAACGCTGTCCCAACTGGGGGGGGGGGGGGGACCACAGTAATACCCCAGCGTCAAAAGGTGGCACAGGCATATTTGATAATGTGCTGCCTGTATTACCATTCGACAATGTATTAAGGCAACTATAATTTTTATATTCTTATTTTTACCTCTTTTGCCACATTGCTCTATTGCACTATGGAGAGAATCTTAAAATGTTTGCCTCTTCTCATTAAAACTATGAAAGTATATATTATGACTGGAATATAAAATTAACGACATACTGCCGTTTATTTAACCTACATACATGTATATTGATATGGTATCGAAGTTAGACAATGAATGGATACCTTGTACCTATGAACTTTGAAGAAATTAAGTCAACATGCATGAATTCTTTGTACAATTGCGGAAAACATAGCACCATGTGATATCTTTTTTGTTAATCAACGAAATCAGTGCATATTTTGGAAACCCCCTATATTTTTTTCAGGGATTTGCAAATATTTTTCTATTTCAAACTTAAAAAATAATGTGAGCACTTATACATTTTTGCAAGACGAGATTAATTTAGTCACATTCCAGCATGTTTTGTCTACATATTTGTTTTTAAAAGGCTTGATATACCTTGCATACACTCATATTGAGTTATTTTATACATATTTTTGCATCCGTAATTTTTTTTTTTTTTTTGCTTTTACCCACATATATAATGTTGGCAATCAAATTTCTGTAGACCTTACATGTAGCGCCACCTAACGACAAAAGTAGCACCGTGACATGCCAAATTTTTGCTTGCACTTTGTTTCAAATGCCAATATCTTGGTTCACACCAAAAACCAGAGATTTCTAAATTCTTTTGACCAGTGTACCGATCGTCTTTAATATGCAGTCATCCATGATTTAGGCCTATAATTATGTATACATGTTCAAATATTTTATGAGCACAGTGACTTCGTTTGGTATCGTTATTCCGTAGCTGTGGTTGTGGTTCAGCCATATTTTAAGTGAAAAGTGATAAAAATGAAGGGCGGCTGGTAACGGTTAATATTCACCGAAATCTACAGCAATGATAAATATTTAAATGTTTTTTTTCTAATAAGCAAGAGTGTTTGTCTTCAAACATGTCTCTCAGTAGGTATGTGTAGGCACCCCAGACACACACACACACACACACACACACACAGAGCCGCACACGCATGTATTTGTATATATATATATATATATATATATATAATTTTGTTATTGAAACCAGGCCAGCACTGGCCTGCAAGTTACGTACGTGTTTTTGGGCATGAAGAAATGGTTCACCTTCTTTGACCGACGTCGGATATCATGACCTAGAGCACTTAGCGCTGGCCACGATTCCCGACGGAGGTCATACAATCCACACAACCAATAGAAGGAGAGTAGTAAAGTTTATTCTGTCATGGCTAGACCTAATAATTGCCCCCTATGCAGTACTTCTCGCATAGTACACAGTACTACCAGCCACCTTGCTGATCTCCAAGTAAAGTGGCACTTCAGTGGAATCACTACGCGTAGTGCCGAATTACCACCCTGAATTCAAGTGTTTGTAAGTTAACGCAAGCAAAGAGTTCCATTCAGTCTACTAACCTTAGACCATCACACACACACACACATATATATATAGAGAGAGAGGGGGAGACAGGGAGCGAGAGAGAGAGAGAGAGAGAGAGAGAGAGAGAGAAAAGAGAGATTCATCACAATAAAACAACAAAAAAGTTCATCATGAATTGCTTGATGGAGCCGTGGTAAGTGCTGACACTAATTCTGGTTCAAAATCAAAAGGCAGCCATCTATGCCATCTAATTGGTTGTTGCCGGCCGCCCATGATAGAATAAATAACACATGCACATAATACTCTTGATCTGTTGCCGTTTGCCAGCATTAGTAATGATATCGGCATGGTGCATATATAACCTCCTTTCCAGTTTGGTAACTTATTGTAAATTTGATCTTCTAAGTCTCAACTGTTTTGCATACATAGTTGTATGTTGCTTAAAGTCCTAAAAATGGCGTTTTGTAAGCTATCCCATATCATGCTCATCTGTATGAATGTTGGCTATTGACACAAGATGGTATTCGATGTGATGCGGCAAGCAGTGACACAGGTGCGACAGTAGCCAGCCAATTGCTTATAAAAGAAAGTAGTGGTTCCCGTTTCGTTTTGATCATGACATCATCAAACGAGGAAGCCACTTAAGGACGTGCCCGGCTTTATTTAGTGCAACCTCCCGTAAGGGTCTCACGTCAAGCTACTCTTATTGTGTCGTCTCTTAAACGAGTATAGATAAGTAGATATGTCCATTCAAATCTTCCTCCTGCTTGCAGACTGTCTCGCCGAATAGATGTATCAGGACTACTAACTTTGTATACGGGATTTTTGCTCAGTTTCTTTCTTGTTTTTAAAGACTTGTTGAAAGAAACTATTTGCCAGGTTTAAGATAGGAAATACGATTAACATGAAAAAAACGTAGAAATTATTTTGTACATTTAGCCGTGGGTACCCCGCCCCTTTTTCAGACAAGATTGCTTGGCAATTTTGACAAAGATGTAATGAATAAATTTTCCAGCTTTAGCCAAGGTTCTAGCAGAGAAAAAAATCGTTTTCACTAGGGTAGAAATTAATTTTTTTCCTGCAAGTGGTGTCACACAGATTTAACTACATGGTTTCGCTCCTGTCAGTGATTAGGTACTTGCACTTTCTACTTGAAAATTCGCCGTTTTTGCTTGTTTGACACATTTTACATGTGCTGCCAATTTGGTGATTTGATATTCAAAAGCAGTTGTTCAAGGAAACCGATCAATTTTCGATATTCCAGGTTCGTGCTGGTGGACTTTTTCGTCAATTTAAACGATGTGATAGCTGTTAGCAACGACAGGGTCGTGAAGGTACACTGAATTGTGTTACCTTATGCAATGAGGCTATATTGGCATATGTGAAGACAATTTACATTTTATAATGTTGATTTTTTTATGTGCTCATTATTGCCTTGGGAAGCCTATGGATCCATCTCGATAGCGCGCCCCCACGAAGTCGTGAGCTCGACGCTGCTAGTTAATATGCGACATGGAGTTCGACGAAGCGTGTTATTCAGCTTTGTGTAAGTTTTTGTTAAGTCCATGTGGAAATTGTATTTCAGCAAAAAAAATTAGTTCATGCTGCCTACACATCTGTTGAAACTCCCTTTAATGATGAGCAGAAATTCTTACCCTGCATACTGTTCTGAAATCACTGCTTCGGGTCTTCTTGGAGTTCCCTAGTAACCACTCTACTAATAGTACTAGCATACGGAAAAAGCGTAAATCTCGCAACCTAGTTTTCACTATCAGTAAACATACGCAATGAACTTGAATTCAAATGTGATTGGCAAAAGAGAATCTCATCGGGGTTAACTGCAGTTATTTAAAATGTGTGTATCAACACACACTTTTTTGTTTTTCCTCGAGTTCTTTATTTC
Source organism: Hermodice carunculata (assembly GCA_964020975.1). Taxonomy (NCBI): domain Eukaryota; kingdom Metazoa; phylum Annelida; class Polychaeta; order Eunicida; family Amphinomidae; genus Hermodice; species Hermodice carunculata. Next base: position 100,999,273 of record OZ026612.1, on the reverse strand, counting down.
TTTCTTTCTTTCTTCTTCCTTCTTTCTTCTTTACCAGCAAATTTGTCCGACACTTTTCTCGGACACTATTATACATACAAACTCCAAACTTGGTTTGATCGTACCTCCATAGAAGGAGTTTGACCTTTTTATACAGAGAAATAAAGATGTTTAAAATTATGCAAATTAAGGGCATTTGAAATTTTAAATCTTGAATATCCCTAAAAGTATAATAGATAGAGATGTCATTCCAAGTTCTACTAGGGGGTTATTGACCAGTGCGCATCCAATGAATTCAAAACAAAAGATGTAACAATTTAAATTATGCTAATTAGCAGCCTTTGAAATTTTGAAACTTGAATATCTTCAAAACTATTGAAGATAGAGATGTCATTTTAACTTTTACTAGGCAGTTATTGACCATTGTGCATGTAATGAATCTAAAACAAAAGTTGTAGCCATTTAAATTATGCTAATTAGCAGCATTTGAAATTTTAAAACTTGAATATCTTCAAAACTATTATAGATAGAGATGTCATTTCAACTTTTACTAGGTTTTTTTTTTGACCATTGCGCATATAATGAATCTAAAACAAAAGTTTTAGCAATTTAAATTATGCTAATTAGCAGAATTCGGAATTTTAAATCTTAAATATCTTTAACATTATAACAGATAGAGATGTCATTCCAACTTCTTGTAGGGGGTTGTTGACCATTGCGCACCTAATGAATGACAAATAAAATTTGTAGCAATTTAAATTATGCTAAATAGGACCATTAGAAATTTTAAATCTTAAATAACTTCAAAGCAATAAAAGATAGAGACGCCATTCCAACTTCTACCCCTGTGTTATGGAATAGTTGTACATTGCCATACCAATATGCTTTGAAACCACACACACACTGATTTGCTATGCAGCAAATCATCTTTCCTAGTTAGCCACTTATTCTATTTATTTATTTTTATTTATTTATCTATTTTCATTTATTTATTCATTTATTTATTTATTTATTTATTTATTTATTTATTTATTTATTTATTTATTTATTTATTTATTTTGTTATTTTGTTCATTCATTCATTCATTCATTCATTCATTCATTCATTCATTTATTGAAATTGGCCATGAACGTGAAAACAGTTACGAGGAAAGGACTATATGTCATATTTCGGTTGCCTGCGTATCACACCTGGAGCTTTGGACCGTTAGACTAGGCCTCCCAGCCCAGACCACCTGCTAGATACCAAAATGGCGTGAAAGTCAGCAAAAGAGGCAAACATATTGATAGCGTTACCTTTGAATACTTTTTAAGGTACGGGTTGCTTAGTAATAAGATGAAAAATCAATTCATGTTCTCCTAACAGTTAAAGAAAACAAAATCAAATTTAGCACCGTCGGAATGCGACTCTTTGTAAATGCAGAAAGGAATTCGGGTTACGAACCGGACATCCACTTTTTTGTGTGGGTAAAAATGTTGTACAACTGTTACTACATCATCAAATATAATGTGCTGATTTGTTTGGTCTGCGGAGAAATCTGAAATTTTGTTTGAGATGTACTGGACTGAGTAATTATATTACAGTCTGTGCCAGTTGGTGAGATTTTTCCAAAAACCTAAAAGTTCATATGAACACATCGAGAGAGAATTCTGGCCAAGGAAAAGTGGTAGACGTATGCCTAATTCTCTTTCTTGGCCAGAATCCCCCCCCCCCTCCAAAAAAGCATGTTCTTACCCATGACATCGTATTTCCTGGTTATGAACGACTTTTCGAATTCAGATTATTACTAGTAAATATACTTATTGATATATCATTGCACATGCACGTCGATATAGTTTTTTACACGGTACCAGATCCAGTTCAGGGTTTGGGGTTTTGGGGGGGGGGGGCTGTGCCTTCAGATCTCATTTTTACCTGCTCCGCTGACTCTCGTGCCATGTTTGTACACTATGTATCTGGCTAGGGGCCTGCAAGTCTGTCGACTTTCATACTGATTCCATTATTTCCCTTACTTATAATCATGTCATTCACTCATAATCAGCCAGCTTTACCAGACCAGATTTTAAACAGCAATTGGTGAATTATAATTGGGCAGGAATCCCAGAACCAGAAAGAATCATTAACAGTGGTGGCCTTTGTGCCTTTGCTAATTATTCATTCCCTGCCCTGGTGTGTGAAGCTGACTGGGTGACAGTGAACCTTGTACTGCGGGGCACCACCAGCTAGTTAATGAGGAAAAGAGGATAGCAGAAAACAACAGTAAAAGCTGCCATACCTAGGGTCCCAGTCCAAAAAGCCAGGGTTTTAGGTCTGCTAAGCAGGCAATTCTCAATAATACTCCAGCTATTTTAATATTTTTCGTGAATTGCTTGATTTAATTTTAGGGCGAAAATCTTTCGAAAACGTCTTACTTCAAGGCACATGCACAATTGCTTCAAAATTGCATAGAGACGTTCCATGGCACCACTGGACCTTCATTGAATCAACGTATTGTGCTGCATTATTTTTTTCGCTTGTCTTTTTGAACCTCGTGTCTCCCTTGAGGTTCATCTCTTAGACTGTTTTCTGGATTCTCTTCAAACTTGGCAGGAATACAGCTGGGCTCAATTTCAATCAAACTTATTCACCAGGTGGTGCAACTGTCATTTTCAGATTTTGGTCTATTTTTCATACTTATGGTCAGGGTATAGTGATGTCTGTGCATGTACGTGTAGTTTTTCTGAAACCTGTTACCAATAGAGGGAATATAAGATTCTTGCGTTGTTGCTTTCTTTTGCCAGTGTGTTTGAAGTACCAAAGTCATCACTGAGACATGTTTTAGCACAACAGTAAAGCCATTATAGTGTAACTGCCGCTGCCTTTTTTTAATCAAACCATTTACCAGATTTTTAAAAACTTGGTGAGTATTATATGGAGAGGGCGGATAAGCACAGGTTGTTCCAAAAACAATCACGTTTAAGTCAAAGTTTCGAAAACATTCTCAGCAAAATCCTAAACGCAGTCTTAATAAACATTCTTCTCTCATGGTACATAAATGGAGGCGCAGCAGTGTTCATTTTTTAAGGAATTTCAGCTTCAATATTAAAAACTTTTGAAGAAATAAATGGGGTTTTTTGAAGCCTGGCATTCGGTGACAGTGTGTGTGTGTGTGTATGTGTGTGTATGTGTGTGTGTCTGTGTCTGTGTCTGTGTGTCTGTGTCTGTGTCTGTGTGTGTGTGTGTGTGTGTGTCTGTGTGTGTCTGTGTGTGTGCTGCACATTTTAACTGAAGCTTACGTCAAGCATTTAACACATATTCCTCCTCAGGTATACGCAATTTTGTGTACAGCTAATTTATTTTATGAAACTTGCTGCATGTTACTTGTTCTAAAGATATGAATAAATATGATTTAGCTATACATTGTTACGTCTCCACATGAACACCGGGAGACATATTGTTTATGTGCCCGTTTCGTCCGCTTCCTCTCACTTCTTTTTCTTCTTCTTCCGCTTTGTCCACACTTTTGTGTCCATGCGATAACTCTTGAAGAATTTCATGAAGCATACTGAAATTTGATGTGGTCCTGTAACTTATTAAGGCCAAGTTTCGGTAACTTTGACCTAATTTTTAAGGTCACAAAGTCATGTGTGGTCATTTCGTTTCCGTGGGATAAATATTGCAAGATTAGACACAGCTGAATGAAACTTGGTAGTGATTGTGAACGTTAGTAAGATGTAAGTTGGGATTGTACTTGGGTGACCTTGGCCCAATTCATAAGGGCATGGTCCCCTATATGGTAATTTCATTTCAAGGCAAAAACGTTTGAAAAGTTTATCTATATCAGATGTATGGTCAAAATACGCGATAATATAACATGCCTTCCTTTAAGATGTAAACGGGGAAATATTTGATTTGATTTGAAAATCAGGTTGTTTCAGTTACAAATATGAACCAGCAAGAGTCTGGTTAACTAATTGTTTGATATATCTATATGGCCATAGTTGGTACATTAATTGGGATCAACATATATATCCCAAGTTTTGCGACTAAGCATTTTAGGTTTGAATGGATATCCGACAAAACTGGACTGCAGAGAGTTAAAATTTCAAAAGATGGACAAAATACAATGTAACTGCAAAATAGTATCTATTGTGGTTGTTGAATTAATTAATCTTTTAGTTAAAATAGTGCACTTTATTACAATACGGAACAAATATGCTCAGATGTTCTCTGAAAGATTTTCGCTTTAGTTCGCTTTTAATCTTAAATATATGAATAATAAAGTCAAATTTATTAAGCATGTTTAACGTGACCAAAGTTGATGGGGTTTTTAAAGTTCAAATTAAAATATACATGAACGGTCATGCTATTATGGATTTTCGCTGAAACTGAATGTACTACATAGCTTAGGCACAAACCATTTCAATGCCCAAACTGTACAATAACTTGTCAACTGCATCACCAAGATTCATGTTCCTGGCATTCTGAGTTTTTCGCTTTTATATTATGTAATGTTGTAACTTTCGCCACCAGATGGTCAAAACGCTTGGTCCCTTTGCTGCAGCACTACTGGACGACCCGTGTTCTTCAAATGTAGCTGTTACCAAGTGCTGACATGAAATCTTTGACACAGTTATTTTAATCTCTGACATGATCATTTGATTTTTCTAGTGTGATTCATGTCCCCTGTGTATGTCGTTCAAGTAGCTTGTAGAGATAAATAAGACAGGTGACTGAGCTTTTAATAGTTCCATAATCTTTCGTCCTTTCACGTCCAAGCTATTTCGACACAATGAGGAAACAGATTAATAAAAAGACATCCTTGTACGAACTTTAAAAGCTACAATTCGAGGCCACACAAAAACATCTTAAACCTTATCGACCGGGCTCACTTCACTTGTCATCATTGAAAGATCCTGCAGATTGCAGTTTAAGAAAAAGGCAAACCCGCATCTCTCGTGGCCAATACCGTTTTCATGTAGAATGACAGAGGGTTGTTCATATTTACTTGTCCTTAATCGCACTACAGCCATTTCCTATCCCATGCTGACCTGGGATGTTTAAGCAGGTCTTTGGTGTCATCATATAAATCGATAGTATATATGTGCATCTTGGTTACGGCTATAATTCCCACAGCATGTTTTCTATCTTGGGGTGTGTGCTCAGGAATGGCTCTCAAGAACACATAAAACCTTTTATTGGTGCAACATATAACAAGATTAGATAAGGAATCACTGAATGTTCGTTACCTTTACACGTACCAAACACAGCAAACTGGACAATGTACAATCACGATGCTAAATGTAAGGTAAATGCACAATTATGCTCTTTGTTAGTAGTTGTGCATATTGCATCGAGTTTGAAAATGTTGATCATATTTGTTTACCAGGAGTATCGTGTTAAATTTTAAAACTTAATCACACTTTAAGTAAGGTGATATATATCGTCTTTTTTACTTCAAATTATTCATTTACTGATCGAGGATGCAGAAGTTTTATTTTTTCCCAACGATATATTCGATGGGATAGGAAACGATTTTATTTAGTTCAATCAGTAAAGTTTATTTACATTTTATTTCAACCATAAGGTACAAGTGTAATATTGTACACAAAGAAATGTTAGGCTCACCGGAGCCAGACTCTGTGTGGTACCGTCAGCAGAATGATTTCAACCTGTCCACCTGTATGCTGTTCTTTTTACAGTTGTATCCAAGACCTCTCCAAAACGGGTGTTTTTAATTCCTGTTACATTTCAAAATTTCACTAATCCAAGACAAATTGACCTCACACAAGTGCCCAGTTAGTTTTTTAATACAGTACTTGATCTTTGTAAAGCATAAAAGGCAACCAATGCTGAAACATTCCTTGTCGTTTTACGCTTGAACTTGAATGCCGTCTGATTAGCTGCTGCCTTAATGAATACAGCATTTTGTATTGAATGTCACATAAATCGTATGGTGTCACTCAACGTTGTTTTAGTTGTGCTTTGACTAATAAGGTAAAACACGAAGCGTATACATCTAAACTAGCAAATATTTTGCTATGAGTTGTGCTGATGTTATTCCTGGCTCTGACTTTATCATATCTATCTATCTATCTATCTATCTATCTATCTATCTATCTATCTATCTATCTATCTATCTATCTATCTATCTATCTATCTATCTATCTATCTATCTATCTATCTATCTATCTATCTATCTATCTATCTATCTATATATATATATATATATATATATATGTATATATATATATATATATATATATATATGTGTGTGTGTGTGTGTGTGTGTGTCTATGTTCCAAGAGAATAAGTTAACAGTCGCTGCTTTTCTAGCACCATATATTCAAACAAATGGATACGCGGCCATCCAAATGATTCATAATTAATCACGGCATTGCCCATAAATTGTGCATGCTTTAGAATGGCGAACCTGTAATCACATTTGTTCCTCAAGCAACCATTTCTTTGATCAAAATTTGTGACATGACTTGTGAACCCGATTGGTCAAAATTGGCTGGGACTACTGCAAGCAAACAATAATTAGTCTGCAAAAAAAATCTGACAAGATATGCGAATGAAACCTCTTCTCACGACTTTTTCCTCGTCATTTTTACCAACTGATACTTTTATGAAGTCATTATTTTGTAATGTATATATATATATATATATATATATATATATATATATATATATCCTGGTATGCCGACACTGTGTCAAAGTTGGTATGTTGTACTTTTGTCTTATATGAGGAAAGGGCAGTTGAGAGTCAGGAACAGACAAGAGAAGATTGGTTAATAAATGTTATAGTAAAGCAAAGTATGTTATACATCTAGTTATTTTGGTAGTGCGATATGGTGAAGAACATTCAAAATGGCCAATCAAGGTAGTTAGTACAGTCTCCATCACAAGATGTCAGCTGAAGCACTGCCCAGAATTAAGAAAAACAAGCATGGAAAGTGGCAATGCGTTAATTGTTAGGCGTGAAAATGGAATACATGTTTGTACGAATTGTCGGGAATTCAACAGCCTATCGTGTAACGTCAGGACTACAGCCTAATGTGTTCTCATCCTAAACATGTACTTTCAGTCAAAAATACTTATTTTCATCTTGTAAAACAAGCGTTGGGCGTTGAAGTGCCGGAACATATTTTACTCGTAATCATAGCATAAGAAGACTGCCACATAAACATGTGTCGTTTTCCTGCAATTGTGTGCACTTAAAGCCGGCAATGCTACAAATGATACATTGTGCTGGAGGCTGTACTTGCAACTTGAATTGTTGCTTTAGGATATCAGTACATCAAATACTTTGAATTTGCATCCCGTTCTTCCGATGAGAAAACAGAAATGGCTATATAACCGTTCAAGCCTATTTGCCTGGCAGTCTGGTGCCATGCATAAAGGAAATCTAGCAAAAACATGCACTGTGATGTAGTGATATGCTCGCTTACTTTTGATATATTTTACAGGAACAACAATGTCTACCGGTGACCCCACGGTTACGTACACAGTTACTACAACTGACGCCACATATACGCAGGAAGCTGCTACAACGGCTGGTGAGACAGCACCAAACACCATAGAACATACATCCACCCTTCATCAGGCTGAGCTCGCCCAAACGCTCGCTCAAACTCATACGCCAAGTGACAATCCACCTGCATCTGCTGTACCAACCCACACGACCCCGACACCACACGAGATTAACATTCCCCGAAATCATGGACAATCATCACACGGCAACCAATGGGATCATGATCATGTTAATAACAAAGAAAGGCCGCCGGTTCACACAAACATCGATGATGAGGGTGATCCAGGATATTCAGTTCTTGATGATGTGCCTAAGGGCACGAAGACTGGTAAAAATTATAGAAAAAAGATCTATGGTGGTCCCAATAAAGACTATTCAAGCGAGTATAAAAACAGACAATTTCCGTACGAGTATCATATAAAAAGACGGATATTACGGGGTTATGATAAAAACACAAGACCAGTTAAAAATGACAGCTCTACCACAACAGTGTTTGTTGCAATGTCATTGTATCACATACTAGATACGGTGAGTCAATATTGCCTTTTTACACAGACTTTGCTAGATAAGAACATGGAACATACTCTGATGATATTCCCTATTGTTTAGGGTTTTTTTTTGGTTTTTTAGTGATTGTTTTGGGGTTTTGTTGTTTTTGTATGGTTTGGTTTTGTTTTTTTTTCATTTTTTTGTTTTTGATTTTTTTCTTTATGTTTTTTGCTTTCTGAAGCAGCCATAGCAGGTAAGTTTTGATGCGTATTACTGCTAGTCAATCGAGCCTGGTCTTACTATTGTGCTGTAAACTTACAGCTGGTAAATTTGTTTATGTAAACTCCTACTTCTAGCGTGCCATATACAGGGGGTCATTTCATAAAAGTCAACTACGCACCAATTTGTATTGAACCAAGCACTTATTCGTACGGGACATCATATGTATCCTATTGCGCTATCACTCATAATGCATCTAAATTTAATATTATTTGAAGTTGCAACATGGGCCTGTGCATGGAAATTGGTTAATTATGCGTGAACTTTGGAAGACCAAAGAAATACGCTGATCAACTGTTATGTATGAGCGAGTAACGATAATTTATTTTTATAATGCAAACACTGGTTCAGTTATTAGTGCATTATTATTGTTATTATCATCATCATCATCATCATAATTATTATTATTATTATTATTATTATTATTATTATTATTATTATTATTATTATTATTATCATTATTATTATTATTATTATTATTATTATTATTATTATTATTATTATTATTATCATTATTATCATTATTATTATTATTATTATTATTATTATTATTATTATTATTATGTTTATTATTATTATTATTATTATTATTATTATTATTATTATTATTATTATTATTATTATTATTATTGGAGAGCGTATATGTATCAGTGTACAAAAACAAGTTTCGTTTGCTGAATTGCTGAATGGAGACCTGCTTACAGATAAACACAAATTCATGCTGTTTGAATTACACATGCAATGTGATGCTTAAACACCCGAATGCAAACTGTCATATCGCAATAGTGAGTACAAAAACCATGCCGGATAAAAAAATCTGATCGAAAATTGTATCAGAAAAAGCGTATGTGAAATGCAGTGAGAGTGTAATTTAATCTGTCTAGTTTGCTGCGAGTGTCCTCCACCTGCGCAAACACTTCCTTCTCTTGTAACCTGTACAGCATTAATTCACAAGTATCATTTTACAGTACTATTGAATTTTGATGGTGTCTCTGCTGTGCCGCAGTGGAAAATGGGACACAATCCTTCTTATAAAATTATATCGTATTCCTACACTTACGTTTATCACCATGAGCATCATGCTCTGCAAGCAGAACATAGGAGCGTACGCAGTTAGTATAAGAAGTCGAGAAGGAAGCAGCAACACTTCATTTTGGATCTTTTCACCGAATTCAGGTGCCCACGGCGTGGGATGTTCAAACCATATCAGCCTTCTCAGGGATTGGCTACCGCTAATTATACAAGGAGAACAGATCCTCTAACACAATTAATAGTGACGAGTCTGATTACGAAGGTATCTACGGTCAGCAGCATTATATTTAGAAGACGCCTATCCCACACCCAGAGCAGTTTAGTTGCCAGGGTATGTTTACCAATTAAGCATAATAAGATTTGTCAGACAATAAATTTGGATCTTCTCAAATCATTTTCACTTGCATCTATTTTGCCCTAACGCTTCAGCAGTTCATTTGGTTCCTTAAATATGCTCTCTCTTTGTTTGAGGAAGCTCTTTAGCTTTAATGATTGTGCTCAAAACGAGAACAAAATCAGACAATTAGATATGTCCAGCTATTTGTTTTTCATTGAATGAAGCCACAATGCTTAATTTTACAAAAGAAGATTTCGTTTAGTTTTATCATACGTTAAACTTTCAGAGAAATTTTGAAAATAAACCATATACATATTTGACGTAGCACAGTCAAAGTGCCTAGGATGCGCTGAGACAAATATCCCTGATACTTTTGTATTTGCTCAGTTGACTTGTTTAGCAAATGCAGTTGTTTAGTCACTGATCGTTCGTCGTCTTTTTGTTCACAATGTATAATTTTCTTTTCTTTTCTGCACCTACTGATCTGATATATCTTAAATAATCCCGTTAAATACATGCGAATTAAGGTCAATGTGTGCCGCTGTGCTTAAATCAAAATTCGGTATGATTTAGGGGCGTGTGTGTGTGTGTGTGTGTGTGTGTGTGTGTGTGTGTGTGTGTGTGCGTGCGTGCTTGAGTGCGTGCATGTGTGTGTGTGTCTGATATTCATTGTCGGTTGTAGTTTACATGTCGAAGTTCAAGTTCATTTTTTTTCACAAGTGCCTCCGGCTGTGCTCAGGTAACAAATGAAACTGACGTCAAAGGAGATGATGTTTAAGGGGGAAATGAACATCTATTTCAAACATGTTTCAACAAATGTCCAAGTTACCCAAGGCCTAACAAAAATATATGTGTGGTTCCAGTAACCCGACCGACCCTACTGACAAGGCCCGACCCCCGACCCTAAATAAATTTTGTAAAACATAACAAAAATAATTTCAAGCCGCCCTTCCCTAATAAAAATTGATGGACCTGCCTGCAATATTTAATCGAGAAAGTGGCCGTCGTGTGCTGTTGTTTTTGCAGTAAAGTAAACTGAAACACATCATTTCATTTCAACTTGTCTGAACAGTTAACTTGTGTCGTGGAAACAGCTTAGCTGCTTAGCCACGGTTGTTCGGTGAAACAGCAGAGCCTCGGTTGAAAGATTTTATCAAGAAAGTAGCCATGGTGTGCAGTTATTTTGCAGAAAAGTCGACTCAAACACAGCATTTTGTTTCAACTTGTCTGAAGGGTTAAGTTGGGCCAGAGAAACAGCACAGCTGCATAGCTACAGTTGTTCGGTGAAGCAGCATAGCTCTGATTGTTCGTTGATCGTTATCGCGCTAGGTTTTAGGTGTCCGTTCTCCGAGTTAGCAGGCAAACGGTTGTTAAAGTACTTTTCAGACATGACTTACTATCTTATCTTAATCTGCCCGCTTGGTTGTGTCTGAAGCAGTTAGAATCGTTAGTTACAAATCCAAATGTGACACAATGCCTTTAGCCTGCAAATCATGCAAGTTGGTAAGCGCAATTTTGAACATGGTGCAATGCTTTGCGGGACAGTCGCACAAATATACATTTGATTTGGATATCAAAGTGAATCGCGGCCACAGTATCTATCATATCATTATTAATGCTGTGAAATAGTTGCAAATTATATACTTTTGGTTTCATATATTACCCCCTCCCCCCCCCCCCCCCCCATCGTCTCAATACTACCCTCATTTACAAAGCATCAGGTGCTACAATTTTCAAAACGGCAGCCAGGTTTATGGGTTAGTCCCGATTTGATATTTTTGGAGAGGTAATATCCAAAATATATGTGTGATTAGTGTTGACGGAAGGTTGATTGTCGAATGAATGTAATGTAAAATATATAATGGGACTTTTCCAGTGTGACCATTACCTAAAAACGTAAATACATTGCCTTGAAATTATCAGTTGTTGGCGGCTATGGGCTCCAGAATAAGAATATTAGAATAATAGTACAAGTAGGCCGTTACATCTAATCAGCCTAGTTGGTACAAGTGTGGGGTTCAATCTAATCATCTTAGTTCATACAAATGTGGGGTTCTATCTAACCAGCCTAGTTCGTACAACTATGGGATTCTATCTAACCAGCCCAGTTCGTACCAGCATGAAGTTCTATCTAATCAGTCTAGTTCGTACTAGTATGGAGTTCTAGCCTAGTTCGCAGTCGCCTAACCTTGCCTCCACTCACCATTTTTACAATCGACGTACATGTATACAGGCCGAAAAGGCATTATCGTTCTCTGGTTCTCTGCGTCGTTTGTCCGTGGTCATTCAGTCTGTCCGTCCACCCGAATAATGTTGTCACAATTTTATATATATATATATATATATATATATATATATATATATATATATATATATATATATATATATATATATATATATATATATATATATATATATATATATGTCACAATTTTATATAAATATATATGTATATATATATATATATATATATATATATATATATATATATATATATATATATATATATATAACTTGAGTGCATGTTACACAAGACATTAAAAGTATGGCACGGATACATAATAAACACCTGCATAACGTAAATATCTTTAAATACCCGGAGCACCTGTATGGCGTACGTATTTACATATAACAAGGTATCAACAAGAACATAACATTGTGTTGAAGCTTTTACACTTGAGCTTTAAAGCCATATCAAATAAATCTATAATTGTGGCGCTTAGAATCCAGAAGAGGGATTGGCAGGATGATCCTCTATAGGATGTTTTCGGAATAAAAAGCAAGGAACAGTTTTAACTGGGCTATGAAATTGCACTCATTACTTATAACTACTAAGTTTACTGGCAGAAGTATGATTTATGTACATGGCCTTGACCTATTTGTTATTGATACTTTGGGTCTTTTCGCTAATGTCAAACCATGCTGGCAAGTCATTGGTCACCTACCTTTTGCCTTTATAGACAACTCATGCTCCAGATGAATGAAAGTCCAGTACCGGAAAATAAATAAGCAAAAACTTTCAGAAAATCGGGGCACATCCATGCATTGCAGATATTTTTCTTCTTTTCGCCACTGTCCAAGTGTAAAATTTAAAGAGTCATGTGTACATCACTATTTAATATTGTACACATTGTTATATCACTTACGTTGGTGTGAATGATCAACTCGTTATGAATATATTAATCGTATTTTCTAGTGTAAGAACATACCTATAGGGACTTTACAAGTTAAAGTTATTGGAAAGTAAAAAGTATATCCCAATATTGCCATAGTTTCGCGCGGACCGCGTATCTATCCATATTAAGAACATGCGGGTCACGAAACTCCGTTAAACTTCTATTATTTTATTTAGTGTATTTTTTCCGAAGTATAGAGCTAAACAAGCGAGATGAATGGATGAATAGACACCACTCCATATATTCATGGTATTTAGACACCAACAACCCTGCTTTTCATATGTTTCAGGGGAAAAATTCGTCAATTTGTAATGAGAATTCATGAGGCATGTGATAAAAAATTAAATCGACTCTGTGAATGATATGCCACCCTCGGTAGCCAATATAGCCATCCCAATGCCCGATCATTTTGCGTATCACCTAGCGGCATATAAACATGAAGCTATTTGAGTCATCAGTCCCACAGAACATGTGATTTCCGATCATGTTGCACAAGCTCAAGCCGCGGGTAATGTGTGTTGGACAAAGTGTCCATGTGGTGACTAGGACCAAGGAAGCTATCTCGAAAAGGACTGTGAACTTACTGTCGATGCCACCAAACACAAGTAAACCCTTTCATTATGAGTTTCCATTCAAGAAAAATATGAACAATATTGAGAATGTAGACATGGGCGGTATTTTTCTCTGGACGGAAAAGAGTACTTTAATTTCATTACTTTTTATTGGTTATCCAGCTTATATCATTTCAAGCTATTTCAGACCTATATAATTTCCATGTCGCTTTATGTCTTTTTATCTAAGAATTTCAGAGAAGTTTCATTTTTCTTTTTTTTTCCTTTTTTTTTTCGATCACCGCACCATAACATAAATGGTAGATTGGTAAAGCTGGGTAAAAAAGCAAAATCAAACACATGATTATTTTAGGAGCTGTGGTCGGAAAGTGTGCTTTTGAAGCATTTTTAAACTGAAACGTAGACTATCTTTGCTAAGAATAGTAGACAAACGGGGTTAACACATTTCTTTTCTGTGGTCCATCTTAGAAACAAGTTATCCAGCCATTGTAATGCGTCATTTTGTTCTTGTATTGATGGCTCATGCTGGTTCGCCACAAAAACCGCAACAATTTGTCAATCGAGGCCTGTTTTTATGTTGGATGAGACTCCTTGCCACAACTTGTATCTGTACTATACCCGAACAGCCGGGTCAGGGTACAGACCCCCCCCCCCCGAAAAAAACAAAAAAAAACCCCAAATAATTTACGGAATACAGTAAAGCAATAGAGATGCATAAATATAGAAAGTTAACAGTTATATTATACAAAATTAGTAAAATCGTGATTTGTGACCCTATGACGTTACAGCGTGTTTGCCGCAATGCACTCTGGGAAACTGTAGGAGCCCGTGTATATAGCGGCCAGCGTAGCCTTGTGTTTAATATTTCAGATGCAGATATCGACCAGAAATATGGTCTCAAGATTCAACAATACCGAATGTTAACTGCTGTGTGCCACAGTGCCTAAGTTCGGAAAAAGACGCATAGATTAAGATTTTATCTGCTGCCGTAAAAATTGAAAGGAAAGGCAAGTCCAAGCTGATCAGGAATGAAAACATGAACACCTTCAGTTTGTTGAATCTTAATCTGTTAGCTTACGGTTCATCTCGATAACGAATAAAGCATAATGGTAATAAAATCAAATTATTGGCATTATTTCAACAAGGGATGAAGGGATGCACAAGTCAAATAGGCAGGGCCAAGGCGCGTAACAGTGAAACAAGGCATTGGAGCTACAGCTACATGGACTATAATACCAGAACATTCTGAGTCTGTGTTTTCCAAAGCATTGGTCAAGAGTGGTTTTTTATTGTTGAGAGTATAGAAAAAACGTTCAAGATGCCTAATCAAGATTAACATTGCACGTTTATTGTCTATAAATCAATGATAAGCACTCCAATGCAGGTAAAGGAGTCAAAGCAGCAATGGGATGGACATCAAGTCAAAATTGTGATTTAATTTACATTATACTGAAAATTGCCAGACAGATACTTTTGCAACAGGAACCTTAGTTCGATTTGAACAGACACGTTTAGACCAATCCCTGGCTTAAGTATACACAACACCAGCTAACATAAAAAGTCGGATGACCATAGAAAAATTGCGTCAGGTATGGCATCAATCAGAGACGCAGCTGCAAATATTTAGAGGTAATTGGTAAAGAATCACACCAGAATCAGTTGATCTTGTAAGTCCTCAACCTGTGATTTCTCATCTGAGACAACCTATGCAAATGAATCTGCAAACCTCTAGACTATATCTAACATAGTGAGGTTATAAAAAGGCACGATATGGTTTTAATATAGTATGGCGTATCAATACAAATCTACTAACACTATGGAAGTCATTCCCCGTATACAAAATGTTATATTTTCTGAAGCCGGCACAACGACATCGTGATCCTCTGGTCGTCCATGTATCTATTCCCGCGAGAAGTTTGCTTTCATCAATATGCCGTTTACGTACATCACTCTGAGTCTATAAAGAAATCCAAACAAGTCTCTTACCTTTCCAATTTATTCATAGTAAATGTGACGCTTCTTTAACCCGTACTTGTCAACAAGGAAGTACTAATATGCGGGCAGATTCCTGTGTCAAACAATGCAAAATATCTTTCACTTCCCAAACTAGCAACTTGGATAAAATTGATTGCTTGAAAAGTCACAGTTATGTTCTTTGAACACACACTGAGCTTGTTATGAAAGAAGTCATCATAAGTTTGGTTAATTTTACTTTATTCCAACAAATGTTAGTAACACCCTTGGTTTTCCGTTAAAACACAAGTGCCATGGCGGCTGATTGTTACCGCTGCCTTGCGACAAGGTCAGAAACTTTTTGCGGAATTCAGCATGCAGTTCCAGTGATCTATTCAAATTTGTGATCATTGATGGCATCCTTTAGTCTCAGAATTAAATAGTGTCCTGGTAATTATCTTATATGAACATGACATATAGGTCGGTCTTTCAATTCCGTCCATCCAAGAAACTTTTAATTCTATATTTGTCCTCGAAAGACTCAACCTTTACGATGGTTTAATATTCATGATATTGTAATTTTATATCAAATCCATGTGAATTGATTGTAACGTTTGTATGTTTAATATGATTTCAAATCTATTAATTTCTATGTTTTGTAACTGCGTCGTGGATGTGAAAAGACCAAGAGTTGATTGGATTATCCAGTAGAGAGATTTTACAAAACAATCTAGATAAATACACGCCTAGAATAGTAGATACGCATGTATTGCAGTCGGGTACAACCACTGATATCTTATAGTTTCAATTTATTCACTGCAAATAACGCCCTGATAAGATTTAATATGATGACCAAAGATTGAAATTGCTTGAAAAACCGACTCTTCATTCAAGTACCAGCTGTTTTACATTTCAAGGAAAAGATGGATTAATATGATGATTGAAGATTGAAACTGTCGGTAAAACGACATTATATTCAAGACCAAATGAGTTTTGGTTAAGAGTAAGGAGGAAAAGTGTCGAATTAGTCGCCAACCCAGCACTGGTTGTTTAATTAAAAGCTTTAAGAATAGAAAGCACAATGAAGTCTTAGACGTGTGTCTGATAACTAACTGTATGTGCCTGAAGTTTGACTCAATAACCCGACATGAACCATAACAACGAATGCCAAACAAGCATTCTGTCGCACAAACTAACAACTGATCGTTGGCACTCTGTAACACGTAAGACAGTGGGCCCATACTAGAGGAAGAGATTGATTGACGTACGTGCACGTTCTTCTGACTGCAGGGGCCTCTTGCCTCATTAAGACTAACTAATGTCACAGTAGTCACGACAGGAGCCCTTTCACTTGTAATTCCACACTGTGCTCTGTAAATTGTCTCAGAATGAGCATTGTGCAAATCAAATGTGTAGTTATTTAGTGACTTTATTTTCCATATGCATTTTTTCGACTTAGAATTGATGAACGCTATCTGTAACACAGGTTCGCTCAGGGTTGTAACAGCACTAGTGACACAAAAAGTACCGAGTCGATTTTTGACAATTATTCTATTGTATCTAACCTTTTTTGCCATTAAGTATCAAAATTCCCTTCGGAATGCAGATCACAGAATGAGACTATGCGATTCGAAAGGTGTATCTTTGTTTTATAGTATTTCGTGTGTCTAACTTTTTCTTATCGGTAGAAGCAGTTTCATCAACCAAAGTATAATGTATTTACAAATTAAGCATAGTAGTGTTGCAGCCTAATGAACAAAAATGTCCTTGACGGGATGATTCTAGACCAGTGCACAATTTAAAAGAAGATGAACAACGCAGCAGAGAGTATAAGATTTAAACATAAAGAACCTTCGATTTGTTAGAGCACAAATGTACATATATTAGTTTCAAGTCGTACTCTGGCTTAACCCTTTCCCATTCAAACCCGCCAATTTCAAATGTCGTCTGTTTCATTAATTTCATTAAATATTGTTCTTTCTGAAAATACTTTCAAGCAAAATTCAGGGAAGACTTACCAGGATAGCATGCAAACAGTCAACAGCTTTCCTAGGCGCACCCTGGGCGCCGAGGGAAGCCGTTGATTCAGTCCAATAATATGACTTTTTAAGGGCCAACCTAAGGATTGCAACCGGCAAACCCAGGGGTTGATGGGAAATATCGCTATCCTTTGTCGAAGCGAAAGATGAAGAGCTGGCGGCAGCATAACTTTATCATTACGATGAATCAAACTCCCGCTAATCTTGTATACAAATTTCTGATGGTATTAAGAAGAAATATATTTTCTATGGCAGACAATAAATGAAATATTCCACACATAATTGATGGTACTCAAGAATATTATGCGTCTTTGACTATATAACATCAGCTGGAATGAATATTGTAAGCCCGCCAGATAATAATGATGTAACACAGAACACTCATACTCAATATACCCCAGTTTCTTCCTCTACTAAATCAATAATACATAAAACGTATTATGTCACGTCAAGGTGAGAATATGTTTTAAAGTCCTAATTGCAAGGGACTGAACACATTAGGTATGATGCTTCAAATCAAGTACAAATTTGAATCATAATTTAATGCTTAAAACTGCATTTACTTGCAAAGCTGTTTCGTCATTCTACAAATTGAATAAACAGGGCTCTGTATAAACCGAGATATGCATGCTTCAAAGGTGGTGACATTGTGTCTGAAAGCAGAGTGTAATTTTACTGGTTAAAGTGTTATCCATCAAGAACTGGAACAAGTGGTGCTGAGTCTCCTTTACTAAAGATTCCACTGAAGGCTTGGGCCCGAAAGACGATGTAAACACAATATTACGGATCCTTTTACAGTCATTGAATGGAAATGTTAAACCCGCTTTACAAAATCATTCTGCGTTGTACTGTTGTGAGGCCAGAACAGGTCGTCATTCCAGTAGATTCCATGTAGAAGTATACATGTCCGTGTTGATCATCAGTCGATTTGTATTGATGTGTCTATCAGGTTTCTGAAGATATCATGCTATACAGCAGAAAACAAGCTCACTTGAAGTCTCGTATGGAACCTATTATGTTTTCATTTGATCTTCGTGCGAGAGAAATGTGGCACGTTTCGATGAGTGTATGTTCATTTGGTTAGAGTAAAGTCTTTGAATCGCTGTCCAGTCCCGGTCTGTACATTTGATTTTTCTATAGCATCGCTCTGCCTGAAAGCACACCGTTGGAACAAACTCTCCACCGTTTCAGCTTCAGGGATGATTCCTGCTTAGGGGATTTTGCGGTCAGCTGTGTCAAAATGACCTTAGTTTTATCAACTTCCTCATGTTGTCGCAGAGTTCTCATCAAATGTTCCAGAAAAGGTACAACTGAACAGATGCTGCTCCCGTATGTGAACAACTTCACTTTAAATTTGAAATTGAAACATTAGCTGAAGGTCTATTAATTATATTTTAATCTTTTATTATATTTATTTATAATTTTAAACATTCATTGTTTAATGTAAATTATTTTGGCAAAAAGAATGCACAAGTTTAGTATGTACAACTTTCCTTAGAGTAGTTTAATATTAATTTAAAATGTAAACCTTGATTGGAGTTTCAACTGCGGTTTTGACACAAAGATAAAAGATACATGGAACATGTGGTGGATATTGTGATATACATATATATATATCTATATATATATATATATATATATATATATATATATATATATATATATATATATATATATATATATATATATATATATATATATATATACAGAGAGAGAGAGAGAGACTACAACACGATGCCTGGACAGAGTTGAATGTTATTATATTGTCTGTGGTTCTGCTCTACAGTCGCACTTTATATAATAAAAGCAGTAAACCATACAAAATACTGTTGCCGTTCTCAGCAATCCAGGAGGGATATCACAAAGGCAGTAGGTCGTACGAGTCACTGTTGGAGTTCACTGCTCTAACAACTCAGAAGCGATGTCCTATTATGAAAGCAATAGGTCGTTCAAAAAACTGTTGGCTTTCATTTCAACCGAGGAGCAATGCCATAACAGTGAAATTTCATTATAAACACACTCAGATATCTGACATATTCAATATAATGACACAAATTTTCATGGGGAAAGGTCATTTCCTTTGTAATTTGATTCACTTATCTGACATATTCTGTTATCTGACACTTTTGTAGGGACCAGATGGTGTCATTATAACAAGTTTTCACTGTATTATGAAAAGAGTATAGGGCTTATTTTCACAGAAGTGTGTGCGTACATCCAAGAAAAGTGTGTGCCGTTTCGTGACTCACCATATGATTTCTTGCCCTATAATGTCGAATATGAATAACCAATTTTACCTCTAGTTCTCCTGATAGAGGTATTTTCTGTGACATTACAACCAGTATCTGATGACTCGATGCATATGTTTTACACTGTTTTAGTCGCGTATTGTGTTGACACTTTATGGATGCTGTACAAACATTCCTGTGCATCTCGTACAACCAAAATACTATGGATTAACGGGTAATAAATACATGGCGTGATTGTACAGCTGCAGACTACACGATTGTTGCCCACAGCTGACTTAGGTACACAAGCACAAAGCGTCAAGGACTCCATTTCGTCAAAATGTCATCTCCGAAGACGTTTGCCTGTAAACAATCCCACCGAACAGTTTACATTTAAGACAACCATTTTTATGTTTTATCCTCAGGTTACATTATTTTAAGTCATCAAACAGACGGTAAATGTAGAACAGTGACGTGATAGCCTCTTATGAAACGTATATTTACATGTATGAATCACATTATTACAAATTTTACCATAAAATCATATTTCACTGGCACCGCGTTTATGTAGGAAGATCACACATTTCTTCATTCGACTGTCCTCACCGTAAATCATTATGCTTATGGAAAGAGGATGTGAGAATGTACACATCTGGTCATCCTCACACTGACAGAGACCGAGGGTATCCACTCATTGTAAACCCATAGGTCACTATATATACAGAAAAAGAAAAAAAATCAAGCAGATCAGATTCTGTGAAAAGCTAGTCTGGTAAAAAAAATCTAATATTTATATCCGTACAGATCAATGGTTCTCTAAGGAAACTATCATTTAGCCAAATTGTTACGATGATGATGAATCTTTTTACAAAAAAACGATGCGCAATTATACCACTTATAGATACATCGTACATGTACGTCTTTCTGTCGATGCCAGATCAGTCATGTCAGATATACAGTAACACTAATGTTTGGAAGAAAGTTGCCAAGCTGGAGCGACCCTCAAGAAATATCATTTGTAGTCTAATTAGAGGCGTCTGGAGCACATAACACGACATGTGTTCGCCTACGCTGCTCCTCATGTGGCGAGTGTTGCCTGCTTGTTGTTCAGATCTTATAATTTAGGTCAAACAGGCTGTCTGGTGGGTATCAGACAGAACACAGCGAGCTATATAGCCCTGTGACTAGGAGTATGATACAATGGTGGATATCCATAGAGTGAAGTACGTTGTTACGCGGCAATTTGTAATAACTGTCTTTTTGCAATAAAAGACGAGCAGAAATCTGCATTAATTTATTTTATTTGCGCCAATTTGTAATAAGTTGCGGCAAAATGTAATATTATAACTTTTGCAATTTTTAATAATATCTTGCAGCAAAATGTATCAAATCATGTGTGTAATGAGGATGTAATAAAATGTAATAATCATAATGAAGTGTCCCTGAAAAACATTTCCTTTAATGCTCATTTCAAGACAAGTGTTTTCTTCAAAGCCCCATCATATTTTATCAAATGCAAATACTTTCAGAAGTTCCGAGGTGCTATAATTGAATTTTCCTTCTGTTCCGCCCACGCCGATGTAAAAGGTATTGTTGAGATGACCCTGTTAGTTGTTGAAGTTCTTAAAGAAGTACAATATCTTTTTTTTTTAATTAATCACATCAATTAGTGTATAAATTTTAGTACTGTTATAAGAACTCGGAAAACGTGAAATTCCTTGTACCAAAAAATAACAGCAAACCTATATTTTTCCATATTGAGTTAACATGCAAAGTTATGTCAAAACACCTCCACACTATGACCTAATATCTAAAATCTCAATATTTATCAAAATTGCCGAGTGCAGGGAATATGTCGGGCACAATCCGAGAGGCAAGTTCTCCTCCCCTCTTTCCTATTCTGGGCCCTTGGTTTTAACAGCAAGTTGCGGGTTTGCATGGCCAAACCACTTTACAAACATGTTCACACACACGCCCCTTCCAAGATTAACTGTTCCTCCAAAAACGTCAGCTCTCAAGACACAAAGAGTAACGCCTCCTGACTGGATCGAAATAAATAGCGGTTCGTATCGATGTAAATCAGTCAGGTCCTGGACGTCCGATACTCTGCTTGCAAGGGTCATCTCATGGACTTCGCGATCCTTTATCAATTCTAACTTTTCACACAATGAATGGAAAATCCCATCAATTTCCAACAACTTAACTTCTCGACATTTTATGAAGCATTTCCAAGGATTTTCATGATATTTATAAGTGATAAAAGAATATCTTGCAAAATACAAATACCTCCACATATTTGCTAATATGATAATCAGTCACAGGACTGGACAGGAAAATATAAAGATTAGCTGACTTGTCAGTCAGCCAAGCTTACGATGACGGTCTTCGTCCGTCGCCCGTCTGTCTGTCGTCCACAATTCGCATTTTCCACTACTTCTCCAAAACCGATGTATAGTTTTCTTCAAACTTGGTAGGGACATGCTTTGGGTGGTCTTTACAAAGCTTCTTGCACGGTCACGCTTCAGTGATTTTTAACTTCTCTCTCTCTCTCTCTCTCTCTTTCTTTTAGGTTCAATCATGGCCAAATTAAATCTTCTGCAAAATAGCTTGGGTAATTGCTTTGAAATTGCATAGGGAAATGTCTGGGAACCTCTACACCTTATCTTTTTCAAGAAAGAGTGTAACCCGTATTTGCGCCCCCCCCCTTTTAAAAATGTTTTTGTGTGTTTTGCTACTTTGAACTTCTAATCCAAAATCATCATGCAGGTTATGCCTAAACGATGAGCAGGTCGTGTAGCTCTGGTTTACTGATTTTTGATAATTCCTTTTCAGTTGGAGTATTTATGGGTAATGCATACATTTTTTATTGAGAATAATGTTAAGTCAATGAGATTCCAATGGTACATCACCATTTAACTTCACCAAAATTATCAATCAAATTCATTTCGAATATAGCGGGGAAGTACCTTTGGTAAGTGGCTTCCAAATCTTATGAAATGGTTTCGCTCCAATTATTTTTGGATTAAAAAATGGGTAGGTGGGTAAATTTAGAAAGAAAAAAATCTTTTTTTAAACTGCCTTTCTAATTTCTCACAAATTGCATGGGAAAACTTTTGACTATTCCTAACGCTCACTTTATTCTTTAGGTGGAGCTGTGCTTTCATTTTCAAAACAGTTTTTGGGTGTTTGCGGTATATCCAACTTCAACTTAAGCGCGTGCTTAATTACTTTGCAGGGAATGTCCATTGACTCAATCTCCATTAAGTATGTTCGCTACATAATGCTGATTGCATTTCCTGATTTTTAACTAATTCTTAACATTTCGCACGAAGCTTAGCAGGGGCAGGAAATAATGATCGCCCTACTGGGAGTATGGGAGGGGATGGAACGGTCATACTCATACTAGTGTCACAAACATGAATGCTATTGCCTTCTATGAAACGCAAATTCTCTTTTCATTTCTATAATTGATACGGACTTTTGCATATTTACTATACCGCCCTGCCCATTTCAGGCTTACATCAAAAACCAAGTGGGATCTCTGTTGCGTTTTGCCATTTTGATCACACGACCAATAATCACCAAAACACTAGGACCAACATTTCCGATCTAAGCCTTACCCACTGGGACTGGTCCGAAAGTTTATTTCAGAGGGGTGTGGGTATCCGCTCTTGATTAAGCTTGCATGACACAGTAATTTGTAAAATGCTTTTCTACATCACGGTTAATTCATCAATCCTTAAGCCTGTCAAAAAATTAATCACATTTAGACCGATCGATTAGATACTTAGGCATATGGCAATCACAGATATCATGGATTGTCCAAATAACATGTTATGCATCATGATGCATAATTTGGAATATCCCTGATAAAAAAAGTTAAACACGACCAGACCTTGATAAGTTTCTTTGTGAAGACCCAAAACTATGTTAGGCCTAATCATTAGAAAATAGACCCAATAAAAGAATTCATCAAAAATGGCACAAAAACGTAGCCACAGATGAATGTATATAATGGATTTAATAGGAATTCACCGTGAAATATTATGATAAATATTGAGGCATCTATTTCTCATGTCCAGACATTGTTCTAGGACCAAAAAGGTGTTAGGTCAAAAGAAGATAAAAATAACGACCGTAGGAACTGTAGGGAAATAGATAGGCCTACAGTTTTTATTATTTCCACCACTGTGTTTATCGTCGCCCACATCTTAAAATGTCAAACATGTTTACAATGTTTGCAATGGCATAATATGTCAGAAATTAAATTCTAAATAGCCCCCTTTCATGGGAATTAACAGTATTTAGATAAAATCATAGACAAACATCTGGCCTTTTTAAACAAGTAGGCATACCAGGACCGTACCCAGCCTTCTAAAACAGAGGAGGCAAAGGGCACAGGTGGGGGTGGGTTTGGGAGGGGGCGTGCCCCCTCCCAAGATTAAAAACTTTTGAAAAATGACACATAAAATGGTGTAATTTAGTGGGTTTTCAAGGAAAAAAAGACTTTATACATATATAAATTCTCAAAATTGTACTTAAATGTGAATATTTGTGATCATTTCATATGAATTGAATTTGCTCCTTGGGCGAAGATACAAGTAATCATTGAAAAAAGTACGCTTTCTGTGATGATCTTATCTTCTATCACTATGACTGACTCAAAATCGTAGTTACAATAGGGTCTTTTTGTTTTTGTTGTGTATAATAACCTCAACTTAACAAGTCTTGTTGAGGCTAAATTAACTATTTCTATGCTAAATCCTAACATCATCAGCCAAAATTCAAAGGAGGCAAGCGCCTCCTCTGCCTCAGCCTGGCTACGGCACTGCATACCTTCTTTAGACATATCAGGTGAAACAAAAAAAGGCTTCGGCGAAAAGGATATTTAAATTATATCATGAAAATCAGGCCCTATGTCAAAAAATAGTGATACGATCCATAAGTTTAATTATCAAAGCAACAGACAGACTGGAAACAGTAACAAAATTTAAAGGCCATGTCATTCGTGCATTACTGGAGAACTAATCAAATGTAGGCCTACAATCCAACACTCTAACCTCTTTCTGTGGCGCCTTCTGCTGTTATATTAAAATGCAGGGGCCGTGTAAACTTATGAGTCTTGGAATTGTGATATAATTCGAATAGAAAATTTGATAGTTGATACCTGTTTTAGGACTATGTCCGTTACCTTTTCCCTTGTTTAAATTATAAAAAGGATCGGTTAGAACCCTTTCTTTACAATTATATGAATATATATGTAATTGATGTAACATCTGTTCGTCCTATATAGAGACTGTCCATCCTTAACAACGTTGCTAACAGGGGTCGTTTCAACAACACCTTACATCTCTTTACACAATAAAAGCAAATGAGAATTTAATTAGCTTGCCACAGAACGTCATAATGTCTAGCTATACAGGGCATTTATTATTCAGCTTTCAAGAAAACGTTGTACCTAAGAATGATTGTAAAGAAAATTAGATAAAATGATACCTCATTTACATTTTGATGCAAGTTGTTATTACAAATTGCAAAATGTAATAACAGTACATTTTTCCGCAACATCTTACAATTTGCCGCAAGTATTACAAATTAATGCAGATTTATCCTCATTTTTTATTACAAAAGGGCAGTTATAACAAACTGCCGCATCAACAGACTACATCATCTGATTGTAATGAATTTATTAATATTATCATTATTTTAACTCCTGAAGTATTTTTTTTACAACTGGTATCTAATTTTGCCACCCAGAAATGCAAGTTGCTGTTCCATCTAAATTACTCCTTACCGTACCAAGTGATTAGTAGGGACTAAATGGCTTCACCACAATCAATGTTGGGCTGAGACGGATCTTCAGTATTTATTTTCGGTCAACACAACATTGATGTATGCATATAAAATAAAGTCACGCATATGAAATCTACAAGAGGTCACTTAAGAGTAATTTTAGCCCACTGGTCACGCCTGGATAAGTCAGCAACGATGTAGGTATACTTAAGCACATCCTGCCAGCACGGTGTGAGAGTAATCTTAGCAGGCAACGCTTGATAAATCGGACGCGGTTCAAAAACTACGCTACGCCGAGTTAGCCAGGTGGAAAAATTATACATTTTCCAAGGCATCTGCAATTGAAATGTTGACCATTACATATGTTCATTGAAAGCTGCCCTGTGTAGCAGTAGCCGCCAAACACGAGGGCATAGGTAAAAGTCTTTGATATGAAAATAGAATGTGAATACTTAAAATAAATCTGATTTATGGATATCAAAATAGGATTCAAATATGCTTAATGACATAACACAGGCTCACCTGCTTTAGTGATCACCCCTGCGGAGACAGCGTATTTTTAAGACCTTCCTACCATACCACCAGAGTAAATTTCTCTACATTTACACGCGTTTTAAAACCATCTTCAGCGGAAACAACCTCTTTTTGGCGGTAGGAACAGTCCTCAACAGCAGCTTCCATGCTAGATCGAATCCGCAAACAAATGGGTACCTTTCGTCTCTTGTGGCCTATTCATATGCTCCATATGCAGACCACCTGGCTTGGGTTAGCATAAAATATCATGCGAAGTCTGCACATTTCTTCATTATACACGTATGTACGGGAGAAAAAGGAAACGGGAAAACAAGTTGGGGAGGGAGCTCGTTGTATTATGGTTGCTAAATGTTGTTTGTAACAAGACGTGACTACACAGGTCGTAGTTTTAGCACTTGACAATTCTAAGATCAGCAGCACTCTGTGCATGTGACAGAGGCACGTCTGGAATGACGAGGTTCTGCCGAAATGATCTACAAAGGTATCATTCTAGTCTTAAGTTCACGATCACGTTTATTTTCACTTATGTCTTCTCTGTACGGATAACACTCCGCACCAAACTCATTTATATAGAAACCCTATCCGACTCATCAATATTTGTTATTGTCCTCTCTTACAGAATGAAAAGTTCCAAACGCTATCGGCGCTCATTTCATTACGCTTGGTAAGTACTGTCTGAGGCTACTACTCCTCTGGTTTCACTTTCAAGCCTGACCATTGGTTGACAAGCACACACTTTAGTAAACGTCTCGTCATTGTCATAGGCTCAATACCCATGCACAAGACTCAAAATGACGAAAAGCCACGTTTCACATGCACGTACTTGTGGTTAAAAATGACGTGTGTCCCTATTTGGCTGACATGAACCGAAAGTGAAATAAACTCGACCAAACGTCAGGGCACTGTAAAGCAATTTGAAAGTGTCATATGGCACTGGGCGGGAAAATGTGGATATCACACATGTGATTTTATGCGTCTCTTGACAATCCGTGCTTTTCTAACATATTTATGGTACTTCGCCACCCTTTATTCCTATGGAAGTGGCATGGAATCTGTGTTGCTGCAAAAAATAGAGTTGTTCATCAACATAACCATTCCGTTTTTTTTTTATTGCATGATCAACCAATCATATACGATCACATCCAGCGGGTTCCGGTCGATGGCTCAGTGATTCTATATTGTAGTACAAACAGCGGAAAAATACAATTGTATAATTTTGCAACAGTACCATTTTTTCACAAATTAATGCTCAAAGACAAAAACACCACATTTCTTCTCAAAATGGTTGCTAATTTCCTTGATTGATGGGTTTAGCTTTGGTCTGTCTGATGTATTAACGTGCCTTATGGCAATTAAATGGCAGGATCATATCACAGTAAGCATGAAGTTGACAGAGGAAAGAGGTTCTTCCGCTCAGTGGGCAACCAAGAGATTGTCGCATCCTACCTCTCTGCCACCCAATCCTTGAAGGCAGTAGTCTGGAAATGTAAAGTTTCAATATAGCCATCTACATGTCACTTGAGGCGTGCTGTGCTTTAAGAGTTCACGCCGCCTGGGTCAAGACTGTATTAGTCCTAACTGGTCTGTTAGAGCAAATTCCCAACTGATTTTGTCGCGAGAACCCTCGAATTATCCTACAGCTGAAGCTGTCGTCTGGCTTAGCTCAATATCGTCGTTGATCTTGTACCAGTTTCAGTTAAGGACAAGTACAGATGGGAATTACACTTCTTTTATCCTGCCACTTTGCACTTGGTAATTGCATGTTGTACAACAGTCAATATCCTGCCAAAATCCTGATTCAAGCTTAACATGGTCAGAATATGGAGCAAACCTATTTAGTGTGCTACTGAAATCTGGCATTCAAATGTGTTTACGTAAATGTAGCATTCCATTTATCATTGTCTCAATAAGATGTCTTATTTCGAAACAAATATACTTTCTCATTCTCGGTGGGATTTGGGATGTTAAATGTTCAAACAAGTGTTTTAAAGCAAGTCATTCTTTTTATTCTACTGTTGCCGATATTTACACCAGGAGTTTCACTGCATCACAATAACCTAACGAAATATTTTGGCACGATCATAGGCCACTTTCCGCAATGAAGTCTTTGTGTGGAGGGTTGAATAAATTAGACTTGTCTCTGTTCGTTTCTGTAGATTGAATTGCAGTCACACATACCACCACATGAACAACAACGGTCTTTCGAAACCACTGGACAAGAATGGACCAACTTGACATTTGATTTTGAATAAAACTTATTTGATTATTATGTTCTAAATCAAACGTTTTATCGCAAATAATCTTCATGGCTGTATTTTGCAAAATATGCATGAATAGATACGCTTTTCTTTGAGACGCTTTCTATGATAGGTATATTTCAAAGTCATCGCTTTATATGAACCAAACCATCCTTTGGGTCCTGATAGTATCGCCATCAAAGTAAGCTATGTTCCTTGATATAATACACATGTTAATTTAAAGAGTACCAAAGTATATTTGAAATAAGATTATATACGTGGAGCATGGCATGATACAACCATGGGATTAAACCATTTGACAACCCCAAATAAGCCCGTATCAACAACATTTCGACAGGAAAAAGTTGTAAATTTCAGCAGGTGCCCAGTAAATTGCTGACCAGCTATGACCTTTGTGGAAAAGTGTCCTTTTTATCTTCCAACATGTTGAAGTATATTGGATTATATAATCGCTCAAGGAAGTGAACGATCACGTTTTTGGTATGTATGAGTTCGAAAATCAAATAAATCACCGATACCACACACCTGCTTGCTGTTGTTATGTTTCAGAGGTGGAATGATGAATTTCTGGTGTGGAACCCTGCAGAGTACGGTAACGTTCACACAATCTGGATCCCCGCCAGCCTAGTGTGGCGCCCAGACATAATGATCAGTAATTTGTGAGTCTTTCAATCAGTTTTAAAATCTTGCAATTTGAAATGGTTTGGTCAATACCCGCATGCATATCCAGAGAAAAGTATCTCAGAAATGAGAACATCTCTCAATTTTTACCGTTCTTTTTTTTATAACCGTAGATTTTCTTTTCAATGGCAATGTAAATGAAGAGATTCAGGAAAATCTGCAAATACAGACCATATGCAGACATGTCCCGACCTTAGCTGGTTAAAATAGCATTATAATTATACACAGCAGACATGTTACCTATAACCTACTTGTGTACGGCACATAAGGTAAAGAATAACCGGGCTTTTCACTGCAAGCGCATGCGGATTTGCATGCATGCATGCATAATATTTATAGTCGTTCATGTTCTTGTTGAAGTGTGTGTGTCAGCACACACCTTTCTGTTTTTTTTTTTCTAAATTTCTTTCTTTCGTTCCTTTTTTCTTACTTCCTTCTTTACCAGTAAATTTGTCCGACACTTTTCTCTGACACTATTATCCATAGAAACTTCAAACTTGGCATGATTGTACCTCTATACAAGGAGTTTGGTGTTTCATGTAGAGGAATGAAGATGTTTAAAATTGTGCAAATTAGGGGCATTTGAAATTTTAAATTTAGAATATCTTCAAAAGTATAACAGATGGAGATGCCATTCCAATTTTTTCAAGAGGGTTGTTGACTATTGCGCATCAAAATAGTTGAAGTAATTTAAATAACGCTAATTAGCAGCATTTGAAACTTTAATTCTTGAATATCTTCAAAACTATTATAGATAAAGATGTCATTTCAACTTTTACTAGGGGGGTTATTAACAATTGCACATGTAATGAATCTAAAATAATAGTTGTAGCAATTTAAATTATGCTAATTAGCAGTATTCGAAATTTCAAATCTTGAAGATCTTCAACACTATAATAGATACAGATGTCATTCCGTCTTCTACTGAGGGTTTTTTTATCATTGCGCACCTAATGAATTAACAACAAAAGTTATATCAATTTAAATTATTTTAAGTGGCACCATTAGAAATTTCAAATATTGAATCACTTCAGAACAATAATAAGTAAAGATTCCATTCCAACTTCTCCTGTGTTATGGACCAGTTGTATGTTTCCATACCAATATTCTTTGAAGACACACACTGATTTGCTATGCAGCAAATCATCTTTTCTAGTTTCTGTCTCTTTTTCGTTTCTTTTTCCCTGTTTGATTACTTTTGGTGGGCCACTTTGCCAAACAAAACGGGATGTTTTCTCTATGAAGCCAATTGTTTGGGAGTATCAAACATGTACCTTGGGACATGGAAGCGCGATTTGGTTTGAAAAATTAATAATTTAATTAATGTCAATATAATGTGATTGTGAAACGCTAAACAATTAGACGCCTGGCGTGCGCTTTAATTCTATGAAAAGATTTATACTCTTTTTATATCTATGTATATATTTGAACAACAAGGCATGAATTAAATTATTTTTAAAATGCTTTTTCAGTGCCGACGACAGCTTTCTGGACTTTCAGTACACAAATGCTATCGTCCAATATAATGGGAACGTACTCTGGATGTTTCCTGCCGTGGTGAAGACATACTGCACTATGGATGTACGTCACTTCCCTTTCGACCGTCAAAGTTGCAACATAGTGTTTTTCTCTTGGACGTTCAATGGATTTAAGCTTGACGTAGCTTACAATTCCAGTGTCAAAAACACTGTATACTACACTCCTAGAAACCAGGAGTGGTATGTAGATAAAGTTGGCGCGGAAAGGCATGTCAAAATATACGCATGTTGTATAGAGCCCTACCCGGATGTGACGTTCACTATACATATGACAAGAAGAAGTCTGTTTTATATTATCAACTTAATTTTTCCATGCTTACTTATATACGCTGTATCATTCTTGGGGTTTTTTCTGCCCGTAGAATCGGGCGAAAAAGTGAATTTGGAGATAACCATATTGTTGGCCCTTGTGGTTTTTCTGCTGATAGTAGGAGAAACGCTTCCACCCACACCTGATGGCATACCCGTTCTAGGTAGGTACTGTCTTCTTCCTCTGGTTTTTCGGAGCAAATGTCTGTGGTAACAGTGTATTTGGAAGCATACTGCGTTCAAGATTACTGCACTGCGTAAAGTATAAACAGGCAGAACGTTTGGCTTGAATTTTTATTGACATAGATAATCTTTCGATTACAAACTTCCACTTATCATCAAGGAAGAGGCACATGCAGCACGCTTGTAAATCAATAACGCGTTCCAATGTGCCAATGCGTGAAAGAACGCAAAGACTGTCAGGGAACGACGCTTTAGCTAAATCTTTGTTCTGTTTCTTAAAATGTCATCTGTTTAGCACATTTTAGGACTTTTAATCTGGAGCTACTCGATTCCAAAACATATCGGGTGTGACGGACAGCTGTTTGAGCAGCAGGCAAAAAAGCATTTGGACAATTGGGATTATAAACACAAAAACCATACTGTGTGGGGAATAATCATTGGCTGTTTGTAAATTTTAAAAAAAAGTAATGCATGCAGTGAAGACATGTAGTCAATTACGATGGAGTGTTTGAAATTCATGTAAAACCCTACCATTGATATTTCACCATAAAGCCGGGAGAAGAGTTCACAGCCGTATCACATTTTGACATATATCAAAGTTGATGTATCCTGGGTAGCCAGTTAAATCTTAGACAAAATACAGGCAACAATAGAAACCATTTCATCCAGAAGTTGCATGCGTTTCCTTTGGTGGTAAAACTTATTTGGGCCAACTTTGTGAAGAATCTGGAAGTAATCAAAGGACCATGAATGACAAACTTTGACCTTTTTAAAAACAAAGAGCTTATATCCACAGCGGGGTGCGTGAGACCTCGTTTGATGCTATGCATGGCGCGCTGTGGCGCTTTTGGTGACAAAGATAGTAAGTTTCACTTTTGTGCTTTCCATTGGTATATCCATAAGGCAAGACAGCAACATAACGCAACAAATGAAGTGAGTACTCACCATGAGTAGGGTTTTGTTCTTTTCGTACATCAAGAAGCACAATTTGGAGCCTTTTTACGGGAAAGATTTATTTTGCGCATAACCAAAATAATTTTCAGTGACTTGGTTTTGTCTTCATGTCCTTCCAGGAATGCTGTTTGGCACAACTATGTTGATGGTGTCCATAGCCCTCGTCATGGCGGTCATCGTAACAAATGTATATTTAAGAAAAGAATCAGGAACTCGGGTTCCTTACTACATAAGAAGACTTTTGTGCCGCGGAGTGCGGAGAAACTCTTATTGTAATAAAATAACGGCAACCGAAAACCATGTATGTGATGGAAAAATGCAGGAGATGATAGAAATAGATTCATTGAGCATGCAAAGCGAGGTTGAACCATTACCCTGTAGGTCGCGTTGCCGTCGAAGGAGTACAAATCCCCATAACGGCGACCTGGAGTCCAACCTTCGAATATCGTATGAGTGGCAGATACTGGCTAAATGCGTGGATAGACTCTTCTTTTGGTTATTTCTTGTATCCAGTATAGGTGCACTTATTGCCATGTTTGCTCAAATCCCATCGATCAGTGCCACGTGACTCTGACGGACGCACATGTGTACATAATATATCCGATGGTTTCTCGTATGGAGCAGCTTACGATAGGCTGCGTGCTGCGATGTACAGTGTACAAAGTTGTTATTTCTAACGAATGGAACCAGACAAGAAACCGTGATATGTTGCACCCCAGAAATCAGTTGTTTATGGATTAGCTATGGGTGCACCTGACATCGAGAAATAATGAGACAGTCGTGCGATTTTTGTGGATTTACGCTGCATATATCCTTTTGCTGTATGATAAAAACGTGTCTTCTCTGTGGATCTCAGCGAAGTATTAAGATCCACCGATATCCTATTTCATCACTTGAATGTGGCTTTTGTCATCTTAACTTATCACATGCGAAGGGTCCCTGTTAATACATGTCTCGCCGTAATATATTTTGGAACGTGTTCTAAAGTTGAAAAAAAAAGATGATATATCAGGACATACCAGTTGCCAGGTGCGACCATTTCGATGCTTTTGGTGAGAGAAAACCCGCTTGGAAAGTGATGCCTTCGGATATATTGTCCTGATACACGTTTTTTGGAAATTTTAAAGACACATAGAATGAACATGACGTATTGTATTGGCTGCAACCTAGGACACTGGACTATCTACTTTGAAATGTTCATATAAAACATGACTGTGGTCAGAGTGTCATCCAGTTAAATTAATGAAGTTTACGTTCTATAAATTTCAGTATTTAGCATTTTCATACAAGATATTGTCGTTCACTTTTTATTTTATCAAACTAAAATGTAACAAATATTCGTTACACACAACCAATGTAATATCACCTTATTCAACCATTGTAAATACGGTCAAACTTAGCGTTTGAATGAAGGTATAAATATGGCATTTAATTCGTATACATTCTGTGAATGTTTCTTTTGATGTATCTAAGCCTGTGTTCTAGGTACAGACAAGGTTTTCTGGCTGAATTAGATAATTTTACTCATGGAATTTGGTGAAATGGTTACATTTACCCAACACTTAGGTATATTACAAACATGTACTACAAGAGTGCTGCTTAGGTCTGGAGAGTGAAATTTTACAAAATGTGTAAGAGAGATTGACCGCAGTTTCTTAGGCGTACACAGTATTTCACAGAAAAATGTAATATGACCTGATATGCCAACAGCATTTTGGATGAAATATGCATATTGTTCACTTTTAAAAACCCAATGCTTTCCTGATTCATGGAATGTATTTACGTCGCGGTGCGCAACTCTTGATTTCAAGTTTTTCGTTTTCTGAATTTCATAGCTCCATTCATTTCATTTTAGATGCTTGATTATTTCCATTCATTTCGGTTTGATAGCGAACGAGAGTATCTACGAAGTTATTGCTGAACCGTTCAAATATGTTGTTTTTTGTCCCATGTTGTAAATCAATAAGTCTTATGTATCCATTGCTATAAGTCAATAACGTTTGTACCGAGTCGTGCATTTTGTTTTGGAGTCGCGGCATTTGTATAACGAGTCCTTTTATAGTTCGACGGCATGTCGTACAAGAGCAGAAGAGATTTCCATATTGTGACATAGTTATTGCATGATAAAAGGGAAACTGAACAAACTTTTTATGAGGCATTATGATCATCAATTACAAATTTTGGCGTTCATTAGAAACATAAATGATAACTCATTCCATAAAATAATTGTCCGCTATTATAGGTTCATTTGACTATATGAAGGAACTAGTATAAATTTCAAGGCTTTCACAATATCATTTAAAAGGTGTATGGCAAATGGACAGTAACAAACGATTGTATTTGCAGGAATTATCTTATTACAAGTGTATGTTTCGGTCCATATATTTTGTTGATAACGACTTGTGAGCAAACAAAATTAATAGAAAAAAGAACTGTACCAGCTTGTACAGTCGCTACATACGTTGTTGCAAACACTGCATACAGCGCTGGTCATCTTGTAGTCAGTCATATCACTTTCAAGTCAGATGTCTGTTTGATATATGATATGTGTAAGTCTTTGTTTTCAGTATTGTCACTTCTTCCAAACGGGTCATATCTACCTACTCGTCCATCGAAAGTGGTATTATATTAGGAACTCATTTTAACTCAAATTAGGCCCAACATGAAACAAATCGCAAAATACGAAACCCCTAGCCATATCAGAACACACTGGGGCATACGTGACGTATGTTGCATAGTAAATGGATTGAATTTGCAAACTTTATTGAAGACTTCGGCAAGACCCGTTTTTCTCTGTAGAAGTGGTCATTGTAAATTATCTGCCCTAAATGACAGCTACAGCCAAATACAAACCAATGGTGATGCATGTGTCTGCTTGCTTACGTCATTGCTGTACATTTGGCAGCCTGAGTAGTTCTGTGATTTGTAAATAATAATTGAACTCATATTAATTAATGGGATATATACATTTTAATTGCTTTATAATTCTATCTCTTGTTAAGAGACAAAGGCAGTATGTCTGTTTAATCTTATTCCCTATCTTGAAAAGTTTTAATATACCATTAGGCTGATATTTCGATTCTAAAGTTATCTTTTACAACTGATTGACATGTAAAATTCGACTTCTGTCTGACAGTGAAACCTGGGTTGAAATGGTTTGAAGTTACATGTTTCTGTACAATTTACTTCCATAAATTTAGTGCTTCAAATCGGATTAGAGTCTAGTTTTTTTTAGGAAGGACAGAAATCTTAAACTTGTACCAGATAGCTCTGCCTGATACTCGATGTAAAAGATGGGATCAAATGACGCAGATAAACGCGGTTTTGGCAGAAGTACTGGTGGTTAGAAAATGAAATCCTCGTTCAAGTCGAAATACTTCTAGTTTAATTTAGTAGCTCACGAATAAAATGAAATATAGCAAATTGAAAGGATGCAAAAATGCACAGATGAACCAGTCGGAAAAGAATCAAAGCATAAAGCCAAGAAAATGATAAAGTATTATATTAAACCACCCACCCATCCCCTCAAAAAGCAAACAAAAAAGCACCAGTTTCTGGTACTTGTGTTCTTCCGAAAGTGTCTGGCTAAGTAATGGGAGGCCTTGTTCATGCGTTATTCGAACCGCAACTGCGTACATATGCGCTACAAGAAACAGTACAAATTAACCGGATTTTAAACGCCACAATATTGAGAGTGTTAAACAATTTTACTCTCGTTACCCTTTGTGTAACTATTTTTCTTTATACATCTCGAGGTGTACACAATATGTTTTATAATTAGTTGGTATATTCGTTGTCTATGTCATAATATATACGCGTTTTGGGGCATTCCCCATTTACCACTATATAGTTGTCTGGTTGTCTTTACAAGTCCTATTTTGAATAAATGAGAATGCAAAAAGAAAGAAAATGAGAGAAAGAAGGAAAGAAAGAAAGAAAGAAAGAAAGAAAGGACAAAGAAAGGACAAAGAAAGACAGGAATATAGAAAGGCATAGAGAGAGAAAGAGAGAGAGAGCGCAAGAGAAGAAAATGGGATGCAGTTACTCATCGGCAAGGAACAAGAAAACATTTTGCATGTCGTATGTACCACATGCCTTTGGCCTACGTCGAAACAAGATCTCTAAGTGACCAGGAAAAAAGTCAGGTCAGGTCGGAGATAGATGCTATAGTCTATTTGATGATATATCTTTATGTATTTTATACTACGTTTTACGTAGAATATTCCTTTTGGTTTAATCAATAGGCGGTATTAATTTTGAAATACGAACAACCCATGTGTCGGAAGTTAATGAGGAAAGAAACTTTAGACTTAAGTGTTATGGATTGTATAGAATAGAATACTGGCTTTGTGTTTCAAGGTCAGCGCACACCGGTGATATGTCAAGCCAAGAGATACTCAATTCAAATCAAAAGTTCCACATTCAATATTAAGATGCTGCGTGATTGTTGAGTTATCAGGGAACTTTTAATGATTTAGCTTCTGGTGTTACATAATAGGCTGTGCTGTAGATGACAAAAATAGGATTAAGGATAAATGTTGAAGTATGAAACAACAAGAATCATCTGAGAGTTCAGTAATTGTATGACCACGCACTTTGTGAAAGAGGCAACATAAAGTTATATGCTGGAAATGCGCTGGACAGGTAATAGCGTCACAGCTTGCAAGAATTTTGTTTTTTTTAATTTAATAAGTATTCATGTGACTCTAAAAGTTTGTGGATTAGCAATTATACAGTGATAAAATATTTGAGTTACCTTGTATTATGAATGAGGTTTTCATTCTTGGGCTGTAACTGCAAAGTCAAGTCACTCGGCTAATTTATCTATACGGTGGTATCTATAATTGTTTTTCGGATGTATCCTCCGACTGGCGTTTAAGTGGCTTGGCTCATGTGCGGGCTACGTGTTCTGGAACATTTGCTCTTCCTCTCTATATATAGGCTATATATTATATACAATTGTACATAAATATTGTATTGATAACTCTGTCGTTTTCTCGTGTTTTTTTTAGCAGTGAAGAATACGAATTTTATGTATGCATGTGGATAACCATAAGTAAACGTGTATTTAAAATATAACATGTAAATTCCTGTTCCAAGACACGCGAGACCTAAGGAAATGCACATTTTAACCATACTGTTCAGTATCACTGTCGTAGGATATACGACCACAAGTATCTAAGCTTTTGTAACTCTTTTTAACTTCCTCGTAGGTAGTTAACCATCAGGATCATTTATAAACTGCACCAGTACATCCATCTCTGTAATCCAACTTCAGATTTTTCATCAGTGAGTAATATCAATTGAATAACTACGCAGTCCAGAAACATTTGCTTCCAAAAATGATATTGTGATACAATCGTCCACGACGGATGATACGTTCCAGCTCACCCTGCAACTATCTTTTGCTTAATTTCTGCATAAATGGGATGATTTTGAGTGTGTCAACTGACAGGTATCGGGAAAGCAACATGTTATATAGCAATATATTCCAATTTCAAGACAGTACATTAAGCATCAGATGGCACTTTGGTGAAAATTATTTATGCAATCTCACTCTGAATGGGAAAAAGGGTTAAAGGCATCCGGATTATCTCTGTGGTGCTGGCGTATTACCAAATGAAAAACAAAAGGATTTAAGCCATTTCAATTTATTGGCTTTATGAAACTTTGCCCTCTTATTGGAAAGCAATGCTAGGACGAGTGCTAAATTACAAGGCGCCTGGAGAGAGTACGTCCTTTAGAATATCTAATTACATGGTAGCAAAATCTGATATATCGGCTTGTTGAACTGATACCTGAATATATAGGGATGTTGATGCCAATAGACGAACCACCTACGGCTAGAATGACCTCTATTTTCAATAATCTAGAGTTTGCCTTAAGAGACTCAAAATGGGCACCAAAGCAATAAGCCTGGGGGCAATTTTATTCAATTCTTAATATACGAGTAGCCTTTCCATTTCTTAATAGAGAAGATCATCTTTTTAAAATATAATTGCGGAGCTATCCCTTTCAATACATGCTTCGTGCTTTAGCAACAAAGTCTTAGCAACTCTGCTGGCCGTCTGAGGTATCAAGGTCTCGTGACAATTTGAGATTATCAAGAACATACTGCGGCCTGCTCGTCCGTGCCTCAACTACAACAGAGGTTTCCATTACTTTAAATGCAGTTATACATAACAAGGTCACTCTAGGTTCTGCTTGTGATCATTTGCCACAGAAATAGGTAGCCTCCAGACTGATTTGGAACTTTTTTTAAAATTTAGAATGGTGATTTTGATGTTACCCTGTAAATGTCTTACTGCGGCATGATACATATAACTATGTGTGTGAAAGTTATATGCACTGTATTGTATAATTGTGCGAATCACACGTTCTGTGCGGATGAAAAAAACATTTTTCTAGTACGAAATGCTGTACATGTTTTAAGACGATTTTTAAATCTATTTCTTTTCACATTTCTCAATTGAATGCCTGTAAAATGCAAAAGGTTCGTGCTTTTGTCAGTACTGATAAAAATACAAGTCTTCCAGAAACACCATTTTCCAGTCACACCGAATAAACAACCACCAACCTCATTATTTTACTCTGAACACATTTTTGTCTCGACTAGATTGCCAGAACAGCAATCAGGTAATAATGTGCATTGAAGGGGATGTTTGATGAAATTTAAGGTCAGCGTATAATTAACATATTTTCCCAATTATTTAATAAACGTATTTTATTCTTTATATGCGCGTCTGCCAATGGGGAATAATCTTGGGTCAGGAACGTCTCAACCTCCGGTTTTTTTCGCACAAGATTAGCTCCTACATATATCAAAATTTTTCCGCTATTTAAAAGACATCTTATGAACTGTAACATCGTGTTTTGATTTTTTACTTTTTACTTTTTTGTTTATTTTTATTTTGTTTTCTTGTCGCAGATGCTTGTAGAAGAATATCCTTTGAAAAAGTAAATTAGCAAAAACTTGATTTCTGATTTTCAAAATACCCTAACTGGACACATTCTTATTAACAAAATAGAACCGATGTAACGTTCAGAGCATATGTTCAGGGCTTTCGTGTGACTTCCAATTTATGACTGAGCATTACATGTTTTTGTAGGTAATTTTAAGTCATTCTTCTATAAAATTTGAATTTGGAATATATATCAGTCATATCCACCCAAAATGCATGTAAACAAAACCGGTACCTCCTATATATTTCCATGTTCTTGCCTGTTTAAAATGAATTACAGTTTCATGTCTACTTTCCTAGACACATTGTACATGCTTAAAAATGAATGAGACCTACTATTCACCTTTCACTATCGCCATCTCAGAGTGTGGTGGCCGTATCGTTGTACTCGTATAGGTTTGAGCAACTTTACGATTAATGTTTTCAGAGTAAAAAAAAATAAAAACGAGAGGCCAAAAAGGTAATTTATCGCCATATAAATACTGTATGGTACGGCACGAACACTGGCGCCACTAGTGCACATAAGATAGGTATTAAAGGTGCAGATAAACCTGCATTTGGGAAAATGTTTTGCTGGTGGACTTAAATTAAAACGCTTGATATGGATTTGTACCATTTCGCTGTATTTCCAGGAAAACTTAAACCCGTGTCTCTCTGTAGTTGCTTATAACCTGATTTACATGTACCTTCAAACTGAACAGCGCGACACTGACTTCCACAAGTGAGTGGGCTATATTAACAGCACATACAACAAAGAACAATGCTAATCAACTCTGTTTCCCAATTTAAGGCGAAGATAATACCTTTATAATTTGTGCCTATTATAATGATAGGTTATATGACATCAATTCCAGCAATGTTATCACATCTGCTGCTGTCAAGGAACTTGCACGCCCACGATAAAAGAGCAATGAGTCTTTGCACCGTGTAGTTTTCAAAATTTTATTCGATATCTCATTGGCTCATTTAAACTGCAAAAAATGTATTATGTCACTAGAGTTTTTATGTTTTGAAGAGAGATTAGTCACATGTCTAAGGAATAAATCACGCAAATTACCGTCCCTCATGGCAGCATGATCAAAGGAGATACTTGCTCTAATGATATTAGTCTTGATTTTCCATTGGGAATGTATAGCAGCCATTTTAAAAACTATATTACTTTTGCTCTTTCTCGGTTTGCATTGTTCCACGTCGGTAGCAATGTGGGTACTTTTTTCTTGATTGGTCTCCTCTGCAATCCCCCTCGTGACTTTATTAGGTTTAGTAAGATAGCCATTAGTTATTTCTATCATCAGTTTGGACTTTTGAATTAAACAGACACAATCCCGCGCATTGGCAGGTGGCAATTTCCTTCCTTTCTTTGGATAAGTGGCAGCAGAGAGTTCCAGGGGTACACAAGTGCCTCACAACTACAGCAAATTGCATGATGCCTTAATTGGCGAAGTCTTTCAGCTTTCTACTTTTCAAACCCGGGCAGACCTTTGAAAAAAATATAATACGATATTACCTAATAGCACAATGGTTGCTGCCTGGTCAATATAAATTTTATATATTTTTTTATTTTGATAAAAGAAAGAAAATTAAGAAATAATCACTGGATAGATTTCATGAGAAGGGTTAACGTCACACCCTTTTGGGACGCTGACACGATTCTTCATTTTAAAGTCACACTCTGTAATGAAGACAACTTGCCAAAAAAAAGTTGGTCTCACAA
The DNA here is from genome assembly GCA_964020975.1 of Hermodice carunculata. Taxonomy (NCBI): domain Eukaryota; kingdom Metazoa; phylum Annelida; class Polychaeta; order Eunicida; family Amphinomidae; genus Hermodice; species Hermodice carunculata. Next base: position 100,958,747 of record OZ026612.1, on the reverse strand, counting down.
CAAGATCTGTTAATCTTATCCATACCGAAAATCTTTATGAATTACATTACCAAAGTTATTTAATTTGTAAAATTTCGAACATGCCGATCATATTTGAATGACAATAAAGAGCTTTTACTGTTTTTCCCAAATGAAGCTCTCGAAGCATGCATATATATATTATGTCATACATTATTAAAACTAATTTCATTTCAAATATGGCATGAAAAACTAAAAAAAAATAAGATAAATACAATAAAAATATTTTAAAGTTTTTGCATTTTTCCTTCCTTCCTTTTTGCACAATATTTATCCCCCCTTCGAGAACTAGCGTTGAGAAACGGCCACCCAAATGGGCAACATTTTATCCTTAAAATCCCTGGCGAGGTTTGTTCATCCAAGACATCAGCAATGACCACTATAAAATGACGTAATCACAGAAGAGTTAGGATATAAATGGATCCCATATGTTGTTGACATGAGGAATCAGATCTTTGAGTAGCGTGAAAGACTGGTCCAGATGCCCTGGGCACCTCTTTCGCACATGACACCTATATCTTACATAATCAAACACACATTTGCATATAAATGGGAAACTCGATGAAGCAAAAACTGTCAATTCTCTTTTTAAGATACCCAGGGAGTCCTTTTAACAGATATCCAAACCCATCAATATTTAAGGTCCCAGTTTGGTGTCGCCAACTGAATGCAGACAGGTCTAAATGGGTCTACAGGTCAGTACCATTTCTATAATCTCCAGACCAAAAAGAAATATTCTATAGTTTGAATCTAAATTAAGCTATCCTGTTCATGAATTATGCACAATATTGAATTTTTTCTAATTTATATCTTCGCAGCTAAATTTTAAGATCATACGTATTGTGAAAGGAAAACAAGTTGTCTGTGCGTGGATATCTTTATTGGTGTTTAGAAATCTTTATTTTTTAAATATTGCTGACGTGAAAATAACGAATTCTTAAAGCATGTTTGTGTAAGTGAAACCTATATCTGTGTGAAATAGCTATTGACCAAAACGTTACAATATCATATTACTTGAAGCATAAAAATTTAACAAATGTTGAATGTTTACCGATTCTTAAAACAAATGTTGAATGTTTACCGATTCTTAAAACTGCCTTAGGGGTACCACTTTTCAACATGCGCGTTGATAGCTGCGTCTGCGGCGAGATTCTAGAAAATGAGACTGGTTTCATTTCTAACACATTAGGTTTTGGCGTCATCTATCATAGATCCCTACACACAAGACTTTGCATTTGAGAACAGAACCTGTTTCTGTAGATAGTTTGCCTTTTAATTCCTATCGGATGATTATCAAATTACCCAAAACATTTACATTTATATCGTGTTGTCTTCTAAGTACCCAGAAATCTTGTTTCATCTTCTATGTATCGTAAGTATACCATGTGCTAATTATTTGTCTGGAAGGCTGCTAGATTAGCTTTATCAGCTACAAGGTCAACCAGGTTGAAAATCCACAGTTATTATCGACTATCATCCATACCTGAATGCCGGGTATATTCTATTACACGCGGAAACAACTGAATTCCCCAATGGCACAGTGTCATGAAAAACGTCCTTAAAAATAAGCAAAAATATATAACATGTAGATGATCAGAATTAGGGACTTCTGGCGTGTATATCCCCTCAAGGAAAAGCTAGCCTCGGCTGTGAAAAGCATGGTTGGGAAAACTCATATGGCACATGCAGGAGCCCTGTTTACGATAATTAGTGAGGTGATGGGGCCTAGAAAATCTCTTAGGCGGTTAAATATTAATATTTACATTGGGTCCAAAGTTTAACATTAGGATGATAGGATTTTTTTCTGCGCGTCATTCCCTCATGAACGCAAAGTCGTGAACTAAAACGGCGAATTCCATTGCGCACTGATATATCCATTGATGTGGCACTAATTTTGTCAACATGACATAACCCAACAACCACATTGCCGGCAATGTGCACTCCAGATCCGTTAAATTTCAACTTGTGGCTCAGGTCCCTACAATGTCTCAGTTGTTTTCATCTTTCACTGAAGTCGTGCCTCGTGGTGCCTTGAAATCAACAAATCCGTTGTCTGTATCTAATCAAACGATGTCACCCGCACAATTTGTAATTCCACTATCCCACAGTTGCATATTTAACATTGACACCGGTAACCGCGGACAGTTAAATATTGGGCTTGAGCCTGGAACCTAGAGCCGCATCACCGCTATCATTAATTCTGGGCACATCGGCCAGTTCAGTGACATAATTTTTTTCTTCTTTGCGTATAGCTATGGCTTTTCATCCTTTAACGTTAATTGTTGAAAAGGCGTTTCTCATTCTATGCTGATTTAAATCGAGAAACATAGAATCGATTGAATAAAATGTTTCCGTCAAGAACTATATTTTATGTGTTAGTGTCTTTGATTACCGTTAGACGTCATCATTTGTTATTGTTGTTCGGTCTAACATGCTTACTCCCACCACAACGAAGTTGCTGTGAGTGAATTTAGTAGGATTTTAGCCATTTTCTGACAAATCTTAAACTTATATTTATTCAGATAAATGTGAATTTAAGCATCGAACGCCCGCATTTCGATTCACATAGACGAAATAATTGACGGGGTTGTTTAGGCCATTGTGCGTAACCCACGTCAGTGGCTCACCCAGAAAATGCATCAACAGCCCCTGCAGTCATTTCTTCCAGGTGCCTCAAAATACGGGGGTTCAATTCTTAAATGCACCGATAAATGTTAACGCTCAATTCATTAACATTTAACATCGGATATTGGAACGTTAAATGTAAAGCAAAATATGAGGTAATGGGAGATTGAACCGTTAAATGTAAAGGTGCCATTACCAGTATATAAACATGTGGTCGGACATACAAACGACTACAGGAACATCTTACATTTAAATGTCCGACGTCAAAATTTAACTAAAACGAGCATTCACATTTAACGGCGCAAAAACATTCTAACAGCTCCTTTCCAATAGGACCAACTTCAGTGGATCCACAGCTAGACGGGAGTCTAGAGCAGCTGATTAACGAAGCACATTCCTTCTTGGCCTATTATATTATTCTTTCACTGGGCATTTTATGAGGAGATATACAAGTCATGTGATCAAAAGGCTTTCTTGCCTCTCTGAACGTAAACGAATTACAATTCAATTTCAAATTTGGGGCATCAAAACCTCATGAACCTGAGTACACGATTTTACTAGGTGTTTGTTTTCAAATGCAAATGCATTAAGCACTCTCCCCTTATAACCTGCTTTTAAAAGATGCATGGATAAGACGGACCATTAGTGGAATCTTACATCGATACCTTTGCACAAAAGTGATAGTAATAAAAGAATGTACGTAATATCTGGCGGCAAAATGCACAACAAATTGTTATATTTGTTGTTGGACTGCAGCAAAACAAATATACTAATTCGCAGACGAGCTACTGAACACATATTAGAGACCGTGCGCTTCCTGTTATCGGAATTATATGGAAGACACTCTTGCAGATATGTATTTTGGCGGGTCTGTAGATTACTGTAAAAGTCTTAGGCAGAGGCTTATAGCGGCTGCTCCTACAGGGTTCCAGGCAAATCTTGCAGGGTCATTATTACACACATAAAGCAAACTGATAAAGAAGTAGGCATATTTTTATTATCAAATCATAAACATTAATTCAATGTGCAATATGTTTTTTTTTTTCATTTTGAGACATTACATATTTCATTTTTTCAATCGAGTGTTACTGTTGTGCAAAATGATAAAGGATACAATTTTAACATCAACTGTCAACTACTGTATCTTCCACTTGTTCATTTCGTACAAAACTACCTTTGATGTTCGGCACATTGTAATAAAATGTCTAGAAAATGTCACAGGTTTCTAACATAAATTAATGAAACTGTTTTTTTTCTTGCTCAATCAACAGAATTTAGTTAGTAGACTACTGACAAGAATACGAACATTGATGAAATTTTTTACTATTGCCAAGGATTGGCACACAAAAGGAACCATCGATTTCAGTCTGCAGCAAAATGGTGAGGTCTTGTTACTGATTTAAAAGTAATGAGAAGTCATGCAAAAAAGAGAGCCACTTCTTTCTTTTGAGGGTGGGCTTTGCAGTGTGATGTCATTCCACGTTGCCCATGTCTTATTTTCAGCGCTCTTACGTTTCTGTATGTGATCCAGACTTAGTAGGGTACTGTTGACTGAGGTGTTGCCAACTTCCTGGGCCGATAAAAAGTGTGGGCTTACCCCGTCAATATAATACAAAAACACCTAAGTCACCCCGTGACGATAGCACATCTATTTCCATTTAATTTACTGTGAATTTTTGCCATTTATCCAATACATATGCGGAAACGTATTAGCGCCATAAAATTAAAAATATCTATCTATCACGTACCTAGGGGATACTATGTCGTACATACGAGATATATCTCGTACTACATATAAGATATTAGACACTTACACAAATTTTCCGATGATGACTGGGCTCACTTCTCAGAGGTCACCCTTGCGTTCTCGCCTAACCTCATACCGTGTGCTGTTGAGAAGAGCGCGTTGAAACAAGAGCAACACATAAGTATTCTTTTTTGATTTCCAATCGGGAAAAACAGGGAACTAGAGGATAAACGCTGCTGTCAAAGTCTCAGGGAAGGAATGTTTCATACTTGAAACTGTCTTTGGATGTATTCAATGGGAGGCATGTCACAAATGTCACGTCGTAACAAGAAAGTAAAAACTGAGCCGTCAGCCTTCAGCATGCGCTCAGCACTGGTCACAACCAGTTCAGCTTGACGAGTAAAATAGTGTTGAGATCATTGGTGAACATGACCCAAATTAAATGCTATTCTTTCACTGGATGAACACATGTGGCTGATCTTGACAGGTTCCGTAAATCCCTTAAAGAAAAACAACCATACAGGTTTTCGGTCCGCCAAGTCCCGTAGTAAATATAGGAAATCTATTCCATGTTGATAGCTCGACGGTGAAGTTCAAACGTTTTAAATTTTACAAGCTTTAATTATATCTTAAAGAACATAATACATATTTAACACAATGCACTGCCCTTGATGCCTTGTTTCTCAAACTCACCCTGCACTGACCATGTTGATTTAAACATATTTTATTTCCTAAAGTACAATGCATAAAGTTACACAGCAATAATAGAACAATTGGGAAAAGGGCTGTGCCCTATCTGAATCCCTCGTGCGAAGAAAAGACCGAGACAGGACAAAACAAAACTAAACAAAAACATACTTGAGAATAACAGTCACAAGACACGGACAGATAGAAGGGCTTAAACTCTTGCGTCTAAATGGTTTAGCCTGTCATTGACAACATTGACGTACAAGTATGGACGAACTTAATTACTAAGCCTAAATATAATGAACCTATTTGATCAATGCCTGTTGGTTTGAAACGACAAGTAGTTAAAATGTATTCAGGAATTGCTGAAAATGCGTTCATTATCGAGCAGAGAGAATTCATTAACTAAACAATATTGTTTGCAGAGTGAATGGGGCAAGAGAAGTGATAGAAGTATGTAATGTTGAACGCGGTACACTATACAGAGGGCATATGAAAAAATAATGCCACGTATCTTCAACAGGTGCGCCGCAGTGGCACCGAGATGTGTCTAGGACACCAAATTTATGTAAATGAGTTTGCTAGCACCCAGACGTAAGCGTGTGTGCTGAACCGATATAAATCAATCGCCAGAGTTGTACAACTCAGGAAAGTTCATACTTCGAGGAAATGGTTGGCATAATTCTGTCTTGAAGACTTGAAGTGATTTAGACTGTCGAACATCGACATGTAATTCGTTCCATAATCGAACTGCAGAAGGGGAAAAAAGGATTTATCAAAAAGTTCAGTACGAACCCTTCACTAAGGTAGGTCACAATGTTGGCGTGTAGTAAACCTGGGAGTGTCGACAGTAGGAAGTATAGAGCATACATTATCCGGAGCGAGTTTGTTCACCAACGTATACATTGAGGTCAATTTTGAAAGATCCCTTCTTTTGGCTAATGTATGCCATCCAAATTGTTCGTATAATTTTGCATTACTGGTACCATGCATTGCCCCACTAACAATATGAGCAGCATTTAATTGAATACTTTCTAATTTTGCTTTGTCAACTGCAGCACATCCACTCCAAATGGGGCTGCTATATTCAAGAATTCACTCCTTTCACAGGACCAGCAAAGACTTTTCTCACCTCCAGTTGACTGGAGAAGGCATCGCGGGGGTAAACATTTGTGGGCATAGGGTGACGCATGTTAAAAAACCCATATCTATAAAGCAAATTTGAGGTCAGTTATAAGAACATTAACATAAATTGTAAAGCTTTTTTGTTATTATGCCTGTCAACATCATTAATGTACTAGGAATTTTTAATTTGAAGATGTTAGAAACCTCTTACAGGTAAAATTATTGAGACTCTCATATGGTAGTCCGTATCTGTGTACTGACCACCCACACATGCATATGTGTCAATTGGTTTCTGACACCTTTGGGGTTAATCAGCAGAGTAGTTTGTGAAACCTTTAAATTGAGTACATTTTGGCAGTGTGTGCTCATGATGCCACAGCATATGGCTCTGTGGGATATTACCATCCATACAAGTGTGGTGTTTAAAAGGGCAAAACCCCATTGTTTCAGTTATGGCAGACACGTCACTGATTAGGCAAGCTTTATTGCCCTAAAATAGTCTTAACCTATTACTATAAGTTCAACATTTTATGAAAGGTTTCATTGAGAGAATATAGGCCATTTATTTGCCATACTTTACCTTGTTTGGTTGAGGTCTTCATGTTATTTTACCATGTAAACCTTGCTCTGTGGCAAGTGCCTATGTTAAAACTATACAATCAAGTAGTCTTACCCCAGCAAAGGGGCTTTCTATAGGCATTGGAGGTGACAAAATCACTGGGGGCAGTGGTCCACCTGTGGGGGAATGTCCTGAATTATAAGTTTATCCTGTGACATTATGTGCTGAATGCTCTACTGTAAAGAGATTGGAATAAAACTAACATCTTAAAGGTGTGGCTGTCCTTATTTCATGCGTGGGGAGAGGTGATTCTGACACCTTTGAGTCAATCACCTGCATAGTTTTTGACACCTCTACACTGAGTACATTTTGAAATTGAGGAATGTCTGCTCACTATCATGCAGCAGCATAGTCAACATTGGCCACTAACCAGTCATTTATGTATGTCCACACTCTGAAAAGATCAACTCAGAACAAGGTTCTTCCTAACATTTCACTGCGGAAATGCGGTTTGTTTCCCCAAAATTGCCCTCATGTACTGTAATAAGTTTACCTTTTCTCACTATTGTGTAAACATTGTTGCAGCTGAGTTGCCACACTTTTTTCATTTGCTCGGCTATCTGAACATGTATTCATATTTTCCCGTCACCCGCGGTTTATTCCTGGATAGGTGCCCATGTTAAAAGTATACAAGCAAGTAGGCTTGCCCCCAAGGGGGATACTCTTTTGTGAATGGAAGCAAGAAAGCAGCTGTGCACAGTGGCTCAACTTGTAGGGGAAAGTCCTCAATTGGTCTAATAAAGGATATATATATTGTGTCCAGCCTTTTTGTCAGCCTATCAAGGTAAATTTTAGTCCCTTCATAATATATTGATCAACGTACTGGTTTTAGCAGCAATTTCATTAACATGATCAGTCCACCTGAGATAAGAGCGCATAGTGACCCAAGATGTTTATGTTGGTTAACATTTCTAAGAACATGGTCCTGAAAGATATTCGGAGGATGATTGGGTGAGTTAGTTTTCCGAGATATTAGCATGGAGTCTGTTTTTTTTTGGGGGGGGGGGCACTAAAAGTAATTAGCCAATCGTCGGCCCATTGACTGATATCAGAGATATCAGAATTAATAGATGCAGCCGCCGCTTCAGGATCGTCAGTTTCTAGATACAAGCTAGTTTGATCAGCAAACATCTTAGTATTTGAACGTACATGATCAACGACATCATTGATATAGATTAGAAACATGAGAGGACCAAGAACCGGCCCCTGCGGTACACCTGCGCCCATTGAACCCCTACTAGAAGCTTGACCTTGGATAACAACACGTTGTTGACGATTTTGAAGGTAATCTGTAAACCACTCCAGTGACCAGTAAGTTACCTGACCATGTTATTTGCCGTCCCAGCAGACAACAGAGTATCAGCTCTGTGTCACCCTTACGTCACATGTAAATATTACACGTAGCTTAGTTGGTCTGCTTAGAATGCAAGCACTGTGACCTGCATGCACATGTAGCTTAACATGTTTAAGTGCAGCATCTTTCTTTCTTTCTGCCTTTATTTCTTTCTGCTATAATATACTAAACAGCAAAAGAAACACAAAATGGCCGTTTTCATCGAATTTGATTATGTAATTAAAAACAATGAATGCAGTAGGTACACCACATGAAAGAGTGCTATGTTGTTAGTTGTGTCCAAGGAAATCACTCAAGGGTATTGTCTGTTCCTGCAGAGTAATATGCATCCAAAGTGATGTAGCCTGCCAGATTTGCCAGTACAGCACCAAGCGTGTCAACCTCTATGTTATTATACTGTCCTTCAACACAAGGGCATTGACATTACTAGGCTGTTGCCACCGTGTTGTGAAGTGACATTTCACTCCCAACAAGAGGTGCATAGAGTTCTGCATATGTGCATTGTTCTCCGTCTAACATGCGTGTCCAGAAGATCCCACACCGCTTTACAGGAGAGTGTGGAGAGCAAGGTGATTAAGGCAGTTCATCCACATTTGGGGTCTTCCAGAATGTCTGGGCACACTCAACAAACATGAATTCACGCTTTGGCTTGCATGAACAGGTATGCGGACTGCTGTATCCTTGGAATACCATGTTGAGCGAGGATAGTGTCCCTGTATCTGACAGCTGTTATAGTTCATTCCACCAGCACAAGGACAAGGTCCGACCTCCAGCCAAAGGATATGGCACCCCATGCAATAACCCCCCCCCCCCCTTGCTCTACCCAACTACACAGGGATCAAACTAGAACAGACTGATTTTCCAACAGAAAATCAAATGTCTCCCGGTGGAACACTTACGTCTCTGAATAAGCTACAGGTGATACCAAATCACAAATACCCAAGTTTGCTTGAAAATTACAATCCTATTTTAGCTCTCACCTAGATACATTACTCTAGCAATTTCATCAAGTCCTTCAAGACTTACTGCAGAGATACCAATTTCACATAAATGACCCTGTGACCTTGAAAATTAGGTCAAGGTCACCCAAATACAATCCCAACCTTGGTCTTACCTTGATACATAATCCTACCAAGTTTCATCAAATTCCATCAAGTTCATGACTTATCGAACAGAAACCAATTTCACTTAAGTGACCCTGTGACCTTGATAATTCGCTCAAGGTCATCCAAATACAATTTCAACCTAGGTCTTGCCTAGATACATAATCCTACCAAGTTTCATCAAATTCCATCAAGTTCTTCAAGACTTATCGCACGGAAACCAATTTCACATAAGTGACCCTGTGACCTTAAGAATTCGCTCAAGGTCATCCAAATACAATCCCAACCTAGGTCTTGCCTAGATACATAATCCTACCAAGTTTCATCAAATTCTATCAAGTTCCATATGACTTATCGAACGGAAACCAATTTCACATAAGTGACCCTGTGACCTTGAAAATTAGGTCAAGGTCATCCAAATACAATCCCAACCTAGGTCTTGTCTAAATACATAATCCTACCAAGTTTCATCAAATTCTGTCAAGTCCTTCAAGACTTATCGCACGGAAACCAAGTGCTGAACAACAACAACAACAACAACAACAACAACAACAACAAGCGGAAGAAACGGGCACTGAAACAATATGTCCCCCGGCTTCCACCGGGAGACATAAATAGCACTCCCCACGACGAAGATACACACATTGAAAGCCATTGCTTATGAACGGACTGAAACCGCACTCGTCCCTGAAAATAATATGCCTCCATCTGTCTCTATGCCAGTTTCTGCTGCTGTGTCTTTGTACCGAATTCAAAACTAGCTCTTCTCTGCAGTTGCCTGATGAACCCTCAACTCTGCCTCATATAGGCAACGACGAACAATACTGGCACTGGTTTGAGGATCGGTATATCCTCGGGTCTCCTGGCTAGTCTCAACAGCAGTTCTGGAAGACGTTAAATCTTTGACAGTGATGTGTTTAGCATCTCAGTAACACGGAACTAGTTTGTCTCTGACTGTAGCCTCCCAACAGCTTGGCTGCATCCATCTTGTGCAAGGTGAGGCATCCTGGCCATGGTGTAGACATCCCCACTCGTCATAGGTTTTATAGGACCAAAAGTTTTAATCTATTATGGTACTGCTAATGGGGAATCAGCTCTCCAGCCGAAAATGTGGAAGCCGGTGCATGTGCAGTTTGGCAGTTTTATTGAATTTTCGCACTTTACATAGTCACAATGCAGATACAGTTCCTACATATTAGTCCATGGTGCGGGAAGAGAGTTCCAGAGCGCGATAACACGCAAGTTCCCCAAATATTTATACCAGTCAAAATTCTTTTGTCCATCCCTGACCTTTGCCCAATTAAAATAATAGATTCTTCATAAAATTAACGTACTTAAGAAAACAAAGGCCGGGTTGAAATTATATAAATGACCATCATCATTAAAATGTTCTTTTATGCATACTTTAACGTAGATTAACAGAAAAAAAAAACTAAAATTCTTATGCACACAGCTCTCAAACTTTCAAAACTTTGCTGTATAATTAAGATTAATGGCACTGTCAACTACATATCCAGCTTATGGGTGGCAACAAGATAAGGTTACAGGGTAAGGTGGCATAATGACCACACTGCTTAGAAACCAGACTTACAAAATTAACAGAATACTTTCCATAAGAATTCAAATTAGATAAACCTACACGTTCACATTTTACCGTCATATTCAATATCACCTGGTTGTTGGTGTAATCACGTGCAGCACAGTGCCTTTCCAGTACGTTTCCTGTTCTAGTATCCCTTATTGCGTGTATCACCCTCATGTAAAAGTATCAGTGATGACCCTATTCTGGTACACCACATTTTCCGTGGTCACCCACATGGAAAGTGCTGGGAAAAACATTATGTGTAATGTATTAACACTTTGATCTTATCTGGGAGCCAAGTAAACATTTTGCGTTTGTTTTGCTGTGGAGTATACATTAGGCTTTTTCCGTTTGTACTAGGTTTTATTTCACTGCATGTTATAGTTGAACACAAAACCTTTATTTTTGCCATTTCTGTACCAGTACGTTTCTTTGAAACTGAAGTCAATAGGGGTACCAGGGAATTTTTTTACGACCAATAAATCATTTACTCAACTTGTTCAGTGCCAACTGAGACTAACGTTGACCCACCAAAGAAAGTATCTAAAGTATATGTGCAAGAAAGAGTCAAATTCATTGAAGGAAAATGGCAAGTGACGACAGGTTTGGTATTCATTTCCCATAGCTTCATGGGTCATTAGAGGTCAGAGGTGTGGTGCTTGCGAAAAGCCTCATCATTTATGCATTCAGGTTATATTTCAGATCTATCCTCCACGTGGCAATTCAGGGCTGATGTACTCATGCCACTTTCGTACAGCTCTATATATATTATTTGCATGTTTTCAGACTATATACTACGCTAAGTGCAATTACTCTTATTTGTGTAGCAAGTCGCTATGTTTCTGCAGTTATTTGGTTATCAAAACCTTGCCTGTGACAGCTTTATTTATCTACTGAATATATTGCTGAAGAGAGGCATAGTTGGTAGCGTCCCGCTGTATCTTAAACTCAATGTAAACACAGCCGTAGCAAGTAATACATACTGTATGTTAAGTCGTACATATGAGGTAATATGTAGTACGTATAAGACAGGCGTATGTTCAAGAGAGCAAGTCGTACATGTGATATAAGGAGTGGTACGTACGGGATATTTGACCTAAATTTGCCTGTTTCCCATAATTTTTCTTTTTATTTTCTGTGAAAACCTCGTATGGTGGAGGATCAGGGCCAGAAATGATATGATTTTGACGTGTCTAAACAAGCTTTAAATTAGTGGGCATGACCACAAAATGAGAGCACACGAGCACACAAAATTATAGCACACGAACTTGAAAAAATCAGATGTGTGCATTTTCAAGTGCTCGTGTTCATTTTTTAATAAACACATTCACAGGAATAGTGGTTTTGACGTGTGATACTTTGTGAGGCGGATTTGTGCAATACACGTGACAATAGTTACACACGTCCACCAAATTCGATCACGCGTGCTCGAAAGGGGCGAGGTGTCCTCTAAAATTGACACGTGTGCTCTTATTATTACACATAAAATTTACAGACGTGTACTGTAAATTCGATTCGGCGTAATAAAAAAACACACCGACGTGCGCTCTTAGAAGCATTACATGTCAACAACAAGAGGGCAATGTGAACAGCCCATGCTCTGCTGACCTAAGCTTGTGCACAAAAGCAAAGATGCAACTAAATAGACCTGTGTTGAGCTTTAGCTGAGTGCATATGACATTTAGAAGTATTTCTAAGATTTGTTAAAAAAGAAAATTCACTAAAAATCTATATAATTTACTGGAGCATGAGAAACTGAAGAATATTTAAAAAGCACTTTAAAAAGAACATTGCCACTTGGAGGAGAAAATACATGATATTGAGCCCTAGAACTCCCATTGATTTACATAGTAATCAATAGATGAAGTTCATTGACAGATAAGTACCCAAATTGAAAAGAAAAACTTCAAAAATCTGGAATCCATGGCAGTACCACCTGGTAAACAAATTTTTATGACCGTTTCACAAAACACATACCCATGCAGTTTCAGCTTAATCTGAGTGACGGTTCTGGAGAAGAAGTCGAAAATAACGAAAACACACAAAAATCATAAAAAAATGAAAAAAATGTAGAGCCACCTGGTCAACAAATTTAGAACTATGAGTCCCAAGAACGGTTCCTGTGTGATATCAAAGCAATTGGGTGAGCGGTTTCAGAAAAGATTTTATAATATTGTCCCCGAGAACAAAAAAAAAGTCATCAAAAATCCAAAAATCACTGGGTCATGACCATTTGAACAAACTACATAGAGACTCATCTAAGGAACATTGCCACCAAGTTTGAAGTCAATCTGGCTTTTCAAGATTTGCCCCCCCCTCCCCCACGCTAAAAATTGCATCAAAAATCATTGGAGCGTGACCATTTGATCAACGTCGTAGAGATCCACACGAGGTAAATCTCCACAACTTTGAAGAGGATCCAGTCACCGGTTTTGGAGAAGAAGCTGAAAATTGGAATTGGTGGACGGACGACTGTCGACGGAAGGAGGATGGACGACTGAGTCTCCTTAAAGCTCAGCTGACTGACAAGTCAGTTGAGTTAAAAAGTTTACGTGTGGTCTAGGTTACATTTTGCGTCAACCAAAACATTGAGATGTGCTTTAAGTTACATTACGCGTCAGCAAAAGCATCCACGTGTATTCTATTACATCGCATGTCAACAAAAGCATCGATGTGTATTCTAAACTACATTACATGTCAACAAAAAAACATGGACCATGCTCTAAATTCGATTACATGTAGCACAAATGTCGACGTGTGCTCTAAATTACATTACACGCCAACAAAAACATCGATGTGTGCTTTTAGTTACATAACACGTAATCAAAAGCACCGACGTTTACACTAAGTTTCATTACGCGCAACAAAAGCATCGACATGTGCTCTGAGTTACATTATACGTAATAACCCAGACATGGTAATTGAATAATGCACAATCAAAAACACCGATGTGTGCCAATAATTCGAGCATGCGTTATAAAAAACATCGACGTGTGCTGTCAGTTACATAACGCGAAATCAAAAGCTTCGACGTGTGCTCTAAGTTATATTACTTGTAATAAAAGCCCAAATGGGTGCTCTAAATTGCATTACGCGTAATCAGAAGGCCAAATCAGAATTAGTTTTACATTGCCCACTGGCGCGAGTCTGGGCATGGGTACTCTCGCATAGTTGCGTCATTCAAAATGGCAGCTGTTGGCTGAAAGCTGAGATTGTGCTAGACACGTATACCTACTTCCACCAGCTGAAGATTGAAATGCGCATGCATCAACTAAGTGCAAGTCGAACAAAGCATTGTGGTCCCAAGTTTGTTCTTTCCCAGTTATGGTTGTATGCTTATACTAAGGCAAACATGAAGAGAACTTGATCCAACTACTATACCAGTTGCAAAATTATTGCATCTTTTCAAATCCATATCAGTTTCTGAACTCTTGAATTGCTGAAAAAAAAGTCAATCGTTGATAAAATCAGGAATTCATAGGGCAAGTACGTAGGCCTATTATTAGAATAATTCTAATAAACAACTAATAATGAATCGTCAAAATCTGACCAAGAAAGTTATAGAATAAAAGATTAAAATGAAATAAGTGAACATATAATTACTTTTTCTCACCTGACATATAGGTACTAAAGATGCTAATTTTACAAATATTATTTATCAGGCACAGATTTAAAAATATTTCATCAACTGTTTACGAATGCTATTTAAAGAGGAAATCAGCTGCTGCTCACGTTTCAGTGGAGATATTTGCGAGGGCATTTACACACTTGACTATTCGTTTAGCACACGAATAAGTCATAAGGAACTAAAATCTGACAGCAGAAGTGATTTTTCGGTGCAAATGTAGCCTGCAAAAAGGCTGCCTGACTTATATTGTGCAAAACTTGCCCGGTCAAAGTCCTCCAGCAGGCCTGTATATTTTTAACTGATCTGTTCCACGGATAAGATTGGTTAAGCATGGTATTGTGTCAAATCGGTATTAAAAATGATGTGAATTCAATTTGCATGGTGGAAAGATCTTATCAATACAAAGACGATGGAACGACCAGTTGATCGCTGATTTTTCATGTATCCACTGTGAGGTCCATTCTCAGTTTCTGTTCAAATAAAAAACAAAAGCAACAACAACAACCAAACAATTAAAGAATCGGACGAAAAACAACCCTACAAACAGACGAACACAAATAGGGAAACCAGGAAAATAGGGCTTTTTGTATTTATGGTAAACATATTGGTCTTCATCAGTCTATTAAAGGTTATAAAATTAATGCGAGCTTACTGCTGCACATTGCATCCTGTGCTACGGAACTGTTGTCCATTACCGACAAGTTAAACTTTACATTTTTCATCTAGCCCGTCCTCAATGCAAGGCCTGTCGTGATTGGCTAATATGATTACGCGTGATGTAACTTAGAGCACACGTGGCTGTTTTTGTTGACGTGTATTGCATCTTAGAGCATACGTTGACGTTTTTGATTACGCGTAATCGAGTTAACGGCTCGCGTCGGTGTCTTTAATAATAAGTAATGTAAGGTAGAGCACATGTCGACATTTTTGTTGACACGTAATGTGACTTAGAGCATATGTCGGTGTTTTTAATTACGCGTAATCGAATTTGGAGCACACGTCTGCGTCTTTATTACACGTAATTGAATTTGGAGCATACTTCGTAATCGTATTTTGACCACACGTCTGTATTTTGTATTATCTGTAAGGATAAAAGCACACGCGTCCATTTTAGAGCACACGTCTACGAATTTAGTGAACGTGCAAAAATTATCCCGTTTATGGCACCAAGACCCTTCACTAGATAGCACACGTGAAAACCACTATGTTTATGGCACTGATCCCATTTTTGTACGTGATTATACATGTATGAGCCTTCGTCTGCGTCTATGTTAAAAGGTATATGTGTACTGTGATTGGTATTGACTCATACGTTTCTCATGAAGACAAAGTCATATAGAAAAATATGAACATATGAAATCGTGGCCATTGTGGTAATTCATTTCATAATGTTAAGTATATATGAAAGAACATTGTGATGAAGCCACATTCAACGTATTTTAAACGTATGCGTCTATAGCCATGTATACTGCTAGATTTCTCTGCCCCCCCCCCCCCATCATGAACAGGGATAACTGTTATATATAAAACGTATTATGATGGTTTATTAGCACGGTTAAGTCCTCTGGCCCATAGTGCATCTTTACAATGTTCTGTCGCATCAATTGATGACAGATGCTCCGTTATGCATACTGATGGCAGTTTTATACACTTTCAGCTTCAAACTGCATAAAAATAAAATGAATAAAGATTAATGTACTATTGTTGTTTCTTACACGTTATATTTCTGTATCAATTAATGACTGTTGATTCTGATAATTTGAGTCGACTTTCATATCTCACCATGACTTTGTATATTCAGGTTGCCAAATCTTGTAAAATAATAGGCTTTTTAGTTTTAATAAGAGAGACACATTTTGCTAAATTAATATTAGTTCTATAACTTATAAGTATATAAGTGTAAATTTTGTTCCAAGATTCCTAAAAGTTTTACAATCTAGTAACACATGATATCCACCGCCAATAACTGATTGTTCTCACAGAACTCCCATATCCTTTCATTTCCAGGAATATTTTGATGTCCTAACCTCTCTATTAAGAAATTATAATTTCAACCTCTAAATTTTCCTAATGCTGATTTCAATTTTCTATTGGCTAAGCATGACAGATAAAGTTCAAGTTCTAATAAAGATTTTTTGCTCTATACAATTCTAGTTACCTTGATTCATGAATATCTGCATGCCACCGCTGTGTATAACAATCTTTCAGTCTCTGAACAAACCCACTCAAAAGCAAATGTTCATCTCCAACTCCTTGCATTCACCATATGTAACCAAATTCAAATTTACTTAATAATCCTTCATATTTGTGGCCCACGTCCTTCTATTATCTTCATCAAGAATTTTCTACATCAAATAACTTCTCCTACGTAGTCTATCCTCTGATATTTTAAGCAGTTTCAACCAATATTTGACACATTTTCTCACATATGTAATACAAAGTGGTGAAAGTCAACATTCACCCAAGGGTGCTACATCTGTTGTGTGTATATTTTATGTAATCAGAAATATACAAAGTTGTAATTGGACTCTTTCAACCTCTACAGAAAATTCGTAACACAGATTTCTGATCCATATGTCAGTGTAACGTTTGCCATTATGTCAAATAATTTGAGGGCTTCTTTTAGTGACAGCCCACCATATTCATAGTTATGTTTGCAATGATTTTTTCAGCTAGTGAAGCTAGGTTTTTCTCCGCACTTGTCAAGAGAAGGTGTACTTTGAGTGAAAAAGTCGTTCCTGCTTTAGAATGATTTTCAATGCCCTACGGCGTTTTATCACACAAAAATAATGTGCCAACGACTTTAGAAGCTCTGACTGCCTTAATTCCAAATTGAAATAGAACGATACCAGCGCTGTTGTTTGATTAACAGGCACCATTTTAAATGTGGCTGCTGACGTGTTGTCAGCTAGTACCCCAAATTCAGTCACTATCTCCTACACACGACTCACTTGCCAGTAGGTGTGACTTGCTATATCATACGTACGACTTACTATCCCGTAGGTATGACTTACTATCATATATGTACAATTTACTGTCTCATACCTGCGATATATTATCTTGCATGTACGAGGCATCATCCGGCACATAATATCTTATATCAACTAGGTGAAGATTGTTGTATATTTAAAAAAGGGTTATTGTGAATTCATTATGTTAGTGATACTGTTTGTCAGAAGTTTCTGACTAAGTGAATATATTCATGTACTTTACAAGGTGTGTTACTGTTGCTGTTATTATGTTCACACTATATTTTCTTGTTTTAACTGGCCGACAACGACTGGTATTTCAAATTGGAGTCTGCTTTGTTGTGGGTCTACCTAGAACTTCTAAAATATGATTTTTTTCAAAGCAAACATATTTCTGCCATATTGAGTATTAGCTCTTGAGAGAATAACCTCGAAGACTACGCCACATAATGGTTAAAGCAGAGTTGCGAATTGCAGGACGACTAAGCAATTAGTAAAGCAACACTCATTCCTGAGGAGTTGGCAGCCTTTTATGATCAGACGACGTCAACGCACTATAGGAATCGACATTGTCTATTTCATGAAAAACAAAGGAACGAGCCCAGAGGCTTATAGCTCTTCCAAAATATGTAAAAACGTCACAGAAAAAAATGAGAGGTGTGTTGAACACGGACATCCGACAGATGCTCAGCTTGAATGGCGTGTTAACTTACGTTGTACCAATGAGCACATGAATGAGTCGATAATTAACTAAAATGGACAGACAGACAGACAGACAGACAGGCGGTAGAGAGAGAGAGAGAGAGAGAGAGAGAGAGACAGACAGACAGACAGACAGACAGACAGAAACGTGAAACCCCTTATCACCTGGAACTTCTTTCTTGACTAAAAAAAAATTCACATCATAGGTTTGTTTGGCTATTGTTACATTGCAAGACCGCGGGTCATTTTAAGTCAATACAGGAAAATTTTAAAAGCCAATTTCGCGATCTGTTTTGAAAGCATTATTAACCTCACGTTTGTGTTTTGTCAACATTACAGACATGTTTGATTCGAAACAAATTCCTTCCTTTCATCCTTCCTTTGTTTCCTGTTCATTCTTTCTTTAGAACAGTTGACTTTTAATCGGTGGCAAGTTGAAGCAGACACCATTGCAACTATAGTGACAGGCCCAGATAATCTGTGTACACCTTTGTTTGCCCTCCTCCCGGGTAAAATATATCCAATTTAACTAGTTTTACGAAACAGTTACTTTCACATTTTACACGCAAAGGATAAACAGTGACATGCCACTATCGATAGCGTCCTCATGCATGTTCATGACAATTCAATATCTACTGATACTTGAAATTTATAATACTTGAAAACAAAAAATGCAAAAGCACACACATGCATGAAATGCAGTTTACAGTTGCCCTGATATTAACACAGAGATAAAACAATTAATCTGTATCACATCCGTCATTATGTGTTGCTATGAACATGCGTATACACGCTTTCAATAAGCAACACATTCTCTTGTCATTAAGTGTCAGTTAAATGGAAACGAGTCTGTGTTTTAAATGATCTTATCGCACTATAATGGGGTTACGACCCCTTTACTTTCATCTGTCGTAGCACGACGTTATGATTCTTATTGCGTGTGAATGGCACGCTCGCGGGGCTGATCCAGCGCCGATTAATGGATTGTGTCCTAAGAAGAACATGAGAGAATCCTACTTACTGGATCACGATAAACTATAGATATGAGAATGAAAGTTAAATCGGAATACAAGTACTCATTGTACCCACAAAATATAGAAAGACTTTATGTCACTTCGCCATCGAGAGCCCTGCAAAGGGTTTAGTGCGTTTCAGTATTTCCCGGCCACTTCGGTAGAAGCATTTTGAATGTTGTATGTATGAAAGAATCGTGCAAAGTACTACACACGTGCTTCCCTTCATTCAATATCTGGTATGGTGATGCTGTGGCATATATTTCATGGAATGTTTTCGCCTGACTTTTTGTGGGTTATAAATAAGCACGAGGTTTCAATACGATAAAGAAGCTACAGCCAGCATAGGCATCCATACGGATCTGTCTCTATGGTCAAAGTGATATTATTCCATGCAAATTTCTTATATGAACTCCATGAATAATTCAAGGTGAGTTCAATAATGGTATTAAGTGCAATTTACACAGGAATCAATAATCTTAACAACTCAATATACATTTGAGGAAGTACAAATACAAAATAATGCAACATGCATATGTTAATAATTTTATTGAATGTGGGCTTGGTACAATCAATGTTCACTCCGATAAAGCCCTATCGTGCAAAAATTGATAAAAGAATGCAAAACTAAGGAAATAGCTACCACTACAGAATAATTAATACTAAATCCCTCCAGGATATGCGCGTATATGAATGTCGTTGTTACAGGCTTGTAAACCTTTCAAGCAATACACCTGCAGACGTGACGTTGTAGTGCCCAACTTTTTAGATTTTGTGCTGTCTGATTCAAATGCTAAGGAGAAATATGTGGGTAGAATACATAATGCAACCGATGTACTGAAAAAAGACATTTCTTATTTTGGGTAGCCCATTCAGTTAGAAACTGGTCTAGAATGGGGACTGCAATATACACGTTGAATATATTCTGCAATCCAGGCAGAGAACGACCTGGTAAAAGGCGTTTTTTACCCTGTAATCCATTTAGCTATAAACTGGTCTACCATGGGGGCAAGCATACAATAAAACAGTATGTTCAACTATAATTACATGTGAATATGACTGACCGATAAAAAATATCATATCCAACTCAAGGCAATCAAGCCATTAAACAAAAACAGCAGAATAATTATTTTACATTTTGATTCAAGGCAAGGGTATGAAAAGTTTTAAGAAAGAGGTGATGTCTAGACTTTCAACAGTGCCGAGTGTTTCGTTTGTGTGTTTCATTTTGCAAGCAGCCTATGGCAGCTCAGAGGTAAGTGTTACACTTGGTAAAAACCAGAGGGTCCTACAAAAAATCACCGTCCCTTCGACAGTTAGAAAAACACAAAATCAGCACATTAATCTCTGGCCACTTCCTGGCCATTCACTTAATACATATTGCATGTTTAACATTCTCGGTGAGCTTGATTCTGCTTTGAAGGGTCTTTACGTAGTAAATTTCATACAATTTGAAGAGAGAACACACACCCCCCCCCCCCAAGTCTTATAGATCCTCTACTGCAGATAATGATTCTAGAGTACAAGTATACAGACCCATCCATAGTACACCCAGAACAATTAAAAATACAAATAGAGTATGGTAATGAAGAAAAATATTAATACAACCGTTACCTGCACCTGCCTGAGACCACTTTTTGCTGGCAGTTGAGGTGGTCATAAATAGCAGGACCCACTCTATATAAAGTTCGGCTCGGGTATATGCATTTCGTTCACTCAGTAAGTACAATAATGTATAATAGCTCATAAATTAACAACGCATATAAACTATACTAATGTGAACTCATAAAGTAACAATATGCATACGAACTATCGGTGTTCTTTGTTCCCAGGCTCCATGTTTGCGTGGGTTTTCAGGGGCAGGTGGGATATGACAGTTCGCAGATTAACCAATCAACACCAACCTAGGCTTAGGGAACTGACGCCAATATATTGATGTGCATCTATTTTCATAGAAAAATGCCAGAAAACGCCGCTTGTCGTTAATGTCGTGTGTTTCTCATTCTGTCTTTAGGTTTGCTTTTTTTTTCATCTAGAATTGTGACCTATTTGTTTCCTTATCTGCACTCCATGCACGGGGCGCTGACAGTATGTACAGGAATGATTCTAAGATCTACAAATGATCTGCACTCTGTTTTTCTGCAGAAGCCCCACAGAATTATTCGAGTATGAGATGATCACTTGACAATTAATCCACAACTCGGTTATTTGCAGGAATATCGTGATGTTAAATTGGCACTGTCACCATAACCCAGCTTGCACAGCGCATGCACCAAGAAACATCTATTATCGTGTAATTACAGCGTTACAGGCGGAATGCGCTTTCATATCACCATCCCAGTTAAGCGAAATGACGTGAAAGTGGCTCATTGGGGCATTTCGTCTGGGCTAATTCGCGCATCAGGCGGCCATTACTGATGATATACTGTCACGGTTTTATATTTATTATCCACCGATAGACAGCCAGTCAAAGCACATGAGCTATTAACATTATAAAAATTCTTGGCCATCTAGTTTGGGGACAATGGTCCTCCTGTCTGGGTAAATCCTAGCCAACGTAATAAAACGGTGACGTCTGGGGAAGAAGCATTTTATAGATTAATAAAACCTACACGCACGTTTCTTGTTTTATAAATGCATGATCTTACCTTTTGGCATAAATATTGTCAGTTTTCTTATTTAGACCAACACTAAACCTGCGAGAAGTAGTCAGAGAGAAGCTAATTTTTTTTATAATTATTATTTTTATTTTTTATTTTATTTTTTATTTTTTATTTTTTTTATTTTATTTATTTATTTTTTTTTTTTTTGCTATTCGTGCATTTTATTGTATGTGCATTGTGTAGAATTAGGGCTTTGACAGGAATTAAAAGAGTCTTTGCTATTAAACGTTGCTCCTGAGTTTTGAAGATACAGAAGTAAGCATGCGAACAAAAAGATTTGTTTTAAACAGACTTGACAATAACTGCATTTAACATGGAGTTGCGATGAGAGAATGACTCGTGCAAGCTTGATGTTACCTGTATTTTACATGGAGTAACAGGAACAGGATGACTATCAGCTTCACATTGCGTCTATTGCACATGGGCTGGTGCGGCCTAGGTTCGGAATAAACGACCAATTCAACCCATTATCTTTTGCATTATTGAGTATTTATCGTAGAGGCGCTAAATGGAAAATCAACGCAGGATGTAAATTTATGTTTTGAGTTGAATTTACATTTACGTGGTCATACTGCAACTAAATGCAAGGTCAACTCAAAATGTAATTGAAAAACAAGATTTACCAGAGAGGAAATCTGTCTGTGTGCTTCAAAACCTAGCGTAATTCAACATAATGAAACTTTTGTCTCGTGGTAAACATATGCGCATTGAACACGATCCTATGAATTTATATATGACTAACCTCTTCATTTATAATAATTTTGAACTGGTCAAGCATTTGAATCTTCCCAGTGTGTTGAATTATTATTGAAACTTCTAGTTTCATTTCATTGGATAAGCCTATAACGAACCGCTACGTACAATATGTTTAAGGATATTGAACAGTTCAGCTTTCCAAGTGTACCCGATTAACGTAAATGAAAATGTTGCAACATGCATTTTATTTCAGTCGATACGCTTGTGGCACAAACATATGAACTGAAATTGGATTGACACTTCTGTCCACCAGAGTTTTAAAGATCTGGAAGATCTTAAATTTCAATTGCATGTAATTTCCATTAATAAGATGATATCGAAGCCTGCGTGGGAAAAGAAAAACTGTAATTCCGAGGGATGCACCGTCAACCTGCAGCTCAGGCTTTATCATACTAAAGAAAAACAAATCAACAAAGTCAAGGTCAGATCAAGAATGCATTGTTCCCAGAAGCAAACAATGCACAGCGGGTGACAGTGAACGTCTTCCGGATTGACAGTCAAAACTGTTAAGCAGCCGCTCAACCAGTCGCAACTCTAGATTTACGCCTAAGGTAAGAGGATTGTCGCAGTCCTGTGCTAACCTGATCTGAATACACATACGGAAGTGTTCCTTTGACTATCAGAATTATATCAAGGTCATCATTCTTCACCATCATCACTGTCACTAAAGGACCGAAAGCGGGAAAATCATACGGTGCCTGCATGAAACCAGATATCACCGACGTCACGATGAAAATTAGAGCTATTTTCGGAAGACGATAATTTCTCCCTCATCTAATGGCGCTGCATGTACTTTACCACAGCAGACCTTGCCTTCCGCCCATTCGTCTGTTTGCCCTATTATCTTTTCACCTCCGACGCATCCATATTACACGATTAAATTCAGTTTCATCCCGATTTTGGGACAAACTAACAAGTGGGAAGGACCAATCCAAAGCTACACACAGACATTAATGAGCATCTCAAAGCCGAAGGGGCCAGCAGCACCGACAGTGGAAGGAAAAGTGAAGAAACAAACTGCACAAGATTTAAAGAGAAACGAATATTAGATGCCCATGATGAATGGGAAAATATGAAAATAAACCCGGGGACATTTCATCACAGGAATCATCGTTAAACTGTGCACAAAACATGAGAAATCCATTTGTTTACATGGAATTTTAGTCAAGCTTTCACAGAGGGAAAAACGACAGCGAATGTTTTATTGCGTCAATTAATTCATATTGAGCATATCAATGACAAGATCGAGAAAATAAGTGGGAGTTAAAAATCATTTGGATAAGCATCCCGAATTGGAACAGGAACAAATCAGCACAACACCAAGAATGAACCAGTGAAACTATAATAAAAGTATTGCTGAAACTCCGATAAGTGGGGTGGGTCCTAAGCCCGCAGCCTCTTGGGAAGGATTGTTCCAAATTACTTAGATATTTGACAGAATTTCCGGCACCTGATTCAATTTTTGTCAAAAAATACGTGGAGAAATTGTAAAAACCTGGACAAAAAGGTTTTCCTGTCGATAAAACCGTATATGATTAGGGGAGAGCAAGAACAGAAGCTTCTACTGCTCTCCTGTGGAGGGCATTTCAGTCATTCAGGGCTAGAGTTGTGTGTTCACATTACTTTTCTTGTAATTTACAGCTTAATAATTTTAAAACCACTTCTTGCAGAAACAGCAAAATTGTGTAGTAAGATTATGTACACAGGTAAAATGTTCACATAACTTAATCTTCTTGAAGCTTTCAAAGTAGTTTCTTAATTTGAAGTTAATTTCAAATGCAATCCAATGGGAATATACATCTGTAGCCCTCATGATTTTGTGTATTGGATTATGTATTCAGCTGATTATACAGATTATTGGTAATTGTGACTTCTCCTATTCAACAAAATGCTATCTATACGCTTTTCTAGAACCCACACTAAAATAAGACCCAGCAACAGATGCTGTCGCCGAGTTCTCGGGACTTAATGTAACAGATACAAAAAACTCCAACAAGTAATATTTAAAGGTATATCAGAAAATAACACTTGAGGAAAATTCATAATTTATGGTTTGAGTTCAATCATTAAAATGGGAAGGACCCTCTGTTGAGCAACAAAATGTAAACAACGCAAAAAGCAGACATTTATGCGTTAAAGTAAAACTGGCACAAGATTTAGCCAGCAGCCACATAAGTTTAACTTGACTCACAATGTAAATATCCATATTTGGGTCAACGTAAAATACAGTCCCAGAAATTTTTCACCAAAAAATCTTTAGCTCCCGCAAACTGTGGAACGATGCAAAACGCAAAGACTGGACCAATATGTCATCTTGCTTTGAGCTTGCATGAGAGAAAATACGATAACTTTAAAAAAGTTTGTTGCCTATCTGATTACCTCAAAGTAACATAACTTTGCGTAGTGTTTACATTTTGCGTAAGTCGTTATTTTATGGCAACTAAAGATTTTGTGGTACATTTTTTCTAGGTGGAAAATATAGACGTTGCCATAACATGGAAATGTTTGCTATGCTGTTTATATTTTACGTCAACAAATAATGTAAATGTCTACATTTTGCGGATCAAATTTCAAATTTCAATGCTTCGTAGCATTTTTCATAATATCGAAGAGAGGGGTTCATATAGACTTTGCCCACTCCCCAGGCTTTTCTTTTTTCAAGAAATAAAATATGTTTAAACCAAAATAGATTGACCTTCCAGTATGCAGTGCACTATAACATCTGTGACAACTGAAAATTGTTAACCTTATTGTAATTCAGGGAGATTTGACAGCAACGACTACCTGCAGCCCAATAAAGAGAAAAAAAATACATGTATGACTCTCTCTCTCTCTCTCTCTCTCTCTCTCTCTCTCTCTCTCTCTTTCTGTGCCTGTGTCTGTGTGTAGAAAATCTTAAGTTCGCTTTAGTTTCTATACACAACAAGGTCTGTATAATTGTGGAACCTTCAGTTACGTTCACACTAGAGACGAAATACATTGGCCGGATGAGATACAAATACTAATACTACTACTTTCTTTGTTTCACGAGGCTCCGAAAAACAGCGCTTGGCTAATGCAAATTCCTCTCCTCAGGTATACACCACAATACATGGAGATGGTATAATAGTGCAGATATAATTCAAAAAAGAAAAAAAAAAGAAAAATGTAAAGAATAATCAATACAGCTAAAGCAAACCGATAGAAATGACTTGTATAACGGAAGGCATGATTAATAATTGAAGAGATCTCCTATCAATCGGTGTTATAATCATCAACTCTCAGTTCCCTGAATCTGTTATTAGAACTCTTGGTAAGTTTCATTGTTGTTTCCATCAGTAAAGAGTTTGTGTTGTACGAAGCGATGGTTGTTCATGTACACGCGTAATTGGGTTCATTCATAAAGGTAAACTGGTAGTGCTCTGCCTTTTTTTTAATGCTATAATCACACATTCGGTCTTATCTAGATATATCTCCCCATTTTACCCCTTAATTCCACTGCACTGGAATTGGCGTTGAAATTTATTACTGTGGCCTGGAAGCTGTTAATAGTTTCTAATAAAGTGGTGTCAGCTGGAGACAAATTAACTTTGCAAGTGATACCTTCAATGAATTTGTTGATAGACACCAAAAGAGCAAAAGACCTTAACAATGCCCTGAGGTACGCCTGACACAATGTTTACCAAATTAGAAGTTTACCGTCAAGTATAACTTTCTGCTTTCTAAAACTGACAAACATGTACGAACGAGTCCATGAAAGAAGTGGGTCACATATGCCAAAATGTTTTAATTTCGGTCATAAACCTCGTTGCCAGACACGATCAAATGCCTCAGAAATATCTCCAGCTACTATACGAAATTCTGTTCCTTTATCCGGTGGAAGACTCACTCCATAAATAGGTGTGATTAAGTAGGTAACAGTGCTGTTTACGTTCGTGATGCCCCATATACAGTTTGTCAATAAATTATTTTTTTAAACACACACGTTCCAAATACCACTGAAACAGCGCGAAGTCAACACATACCCTGGGTCTATAATATTTAGCAAGATGAAGATAGTCCTTTTTCTATAAGGCTATGACATTTGTTATTTTTCAAAGGTCTGGAAAAGTGGCAGTACCGGGTGAAGCATTGAAAAGTTTTGCTCAAGGAACATAACCATAGAGAGAAAATTAACAAAACACTTTGTTAGGTATAAGAGCCAAGTGCCTTGCATACTTTCAGCTGTCAGCTTTCAGCAGAAAACAGTAATCTCTTGTACATTTTCATTGTTGATGTTATCATCATTCAAAATCGTCTTCTTGAAAGAATGAACTCTACCTATGCCTATGTTCGTATTCAGCAACACACATTCCTGATCGCAAGCTAAAATGGGCGCAAGGTTTGAAACCGAACAGTTGATTGTATCTTA
The DNA here is from genome assembly GCA_964020975.1 of Hermodice carunculata. Lineage (NCBI taxonomy): Eukaryota > Metazoa > Annelida > Polychaeta > Eunicida > Amphinomidae > Hermodice > Hermodice carunculata. The sequence goes on along the minus strand of OZ026612.1, from coordinate 100,931,766 downwards.
AATTGTAAAAGCAATATCTAGTAGTGAGTCTCAGACACAAGCTGGTCAAATTATAAATCGTGACAAGTGTTTAAAATTACCATTCAAAGTCAATTTTACAAAGTCCTTTATTGCATTCAAAGTCACTTTTACAAAGTCGTTTATTCCACGTTACATTAGAAAGATTAAAACCACCAGAAATACCACTAGCTGTTTAGAAATATACATTTAGCAGTACCTGTCTTTGATGAGCTTTCCAAAGGACTATTCAATGACACAGTGAGTACGCTATCTTGAGATATGCACGAGCGTAATATGTATATACTGGTATCTGTAATATAAACATCAAATATGTCGAAATGTAAATAAGGTTTATAGTAAAAAGCATCATTTGTGAACGCAAATGACACCAATGTGTACTCCACGAAACACGTTGGTGCAGATTTGGGACAAGATTGTATTGTCCCACATTTGTGGTAAAAATCGAATTCGACGATTATTTTGCATGCGACGTAGACGCAGAAAAAGGGAGAGAGAGAGAGAAAGTCATTTGCGCAAATATACGGAGTGCGGGGGGGGAGACTTGGTGCAGACTGAAATCTGCAAATTTAGCCACTTAAGGGCACCAGGCGATACATCTTACTGGAAAAGGGGAATCCCATCTCGCTTCGTTTCCCTATAGGCAGCGACCATTACATGCATGACATCGCGATCCTGAGAAACCCGCGCAAAGGCCAAATAGACCGGAGCCAATTTTTTCGTCAACAGAGGGTGCTGGTGCTGCATGTCCACATCAGTCTGAATCGTCTCCAGCCGCCACCCTCACCCCCCCCCCCCCCCCGCGGTCCGTCCGTTTGCGCAAGTAACTGTACGCCTTTGACACATGCAAAATAATCATTGCACTCGACTTTTTCAGCTAATGTGGAACAAAGCCACCTGGAGGGAAAGATTTCCCCAATTCTAACGTTGGCGGAGCGTATGCTGTTCTGCACTGAAGGTGCAAAATAGCTAGTGGAAATATGAAATGAGTGTGGCTATACGAAAAAGTCTGTAAAGCATGGTGAATAAGATCCATTAAAGCAATGTGTAAATAGAAAAGAATAAGGTGCAACAAATGTTACATGGCAATCCACGTGGTTACACGATGGTGTGTATGGGTTTAGTCACGGACCTACGAAGGATTGCACTCACAAAAGTCACATAGACATGCTTTCTTTGAATTTTAGAGAGATATGTAAGGTAGAGAACACATTGCCGCCTGGGTTTAAATGTCATGTTTTAATAGACAGAATAAACAATAGCATAGGTCTGGCAGGACCCCTTTTCATGATTGCCTGGATACTTTCTCATTACACAATGGAGATCGCCAGTAGTTAGCGGCCATGCTTGGACTGGCATGTTATAAATATCCTGTGACCAGAGTGGTTCATCTGTTCTGAACTTGCCACTCAAATTTGTTGAGAGGGTTTGCAAGTACGTTTGCTAAATTTTTGCATACATAAGAGACATTTCCGCCATTCAGTCTGTACGAGCACCCGGACCTGTTGCTTGCTATTTTGAATTGCATTGCATTGAGCACTGGACTGAATGAACTATGATGTAACTCCTCCTGCAATAGGTACACTTTTGTTATCAGTTGCACATCTACATTTATAAGGCACAGTTTGTTTGTAAACGAAATATGGACTTATAGCATCCCAGATGCTTATCTGGCATGTGTAAAGGCTGTCCCTTGCATACATATGTACTGAATATAACCCTACCTGAAGGCATATGAGTAGTGATCATGGCTAAATGTAATTTATTAAAATCAGCAGAGCCTGAGGGCGATGAATTAGTGCTCGCTTTGATTGAAACCTTATCTGATGACGAGTTCTAAAGAAGATCCAGAAAGGTCTAGACAATTCTGACTCCCTGACAAAATCAGCACTATGATTGGCCACACTGTTCTAATCTACAGAAGGAAAACAGTGATTACAATGAAAAGATATCTGGGCTGGAAAAACATGTGGAACCATGAAATGTGTTGACTTCGAGCAATTTTCAAGGCAAACTTGATCAGAGCATCTGGCGTCACTGAAAAGACCGAGGAAGACACTGATGACTTGATAGTAAAAAATGACAGAAATAATTAACGAACATTCTCTTGGAATTAAATGAAATTGACCAGTCTTATTGCGTTGGGCCGAAGATAGCAGGCAAAATTAGGCCTATTCTGTGAAACTGACATCTTACAGAGACAAAACCAAGCTGATTTGAAATCGCCGCAAAGTTAGCTCGTCGAATGCACCGAATTTCCTTCCCACTGGAACAGAAAACTCAAAAATCTACATCAATGTTTATATTTAATTTACCAAACAACTGTTGTAGATGGCATTGATTCTGAAAAGGGACATTACAATTGAGGACGCATGGTCCATGACAGCCACATTCCTGTTACGGACAAGATTGTTATCTTCGGCGCCTTTATCCTGCCTTGAACTGACAAACACTACTCAACATTACTATTCCTTGAAATATTATTGCCGCTTTTGAGCTTACCAAAAATGATTACATATATGTACCCTTTGCTATACACAGGGAATTTAACCCAACTTTATATATATATATATATATATATATATATATATATATATATATATATATATATATATATATATATATATATATATATATATATATATAGTTTTTTTCTTCTATCATATTTGGTGCATAAATCAATAATACAAAAATGTATTCACATGTGGTTTTCTTCTTTTCCCATTACGTTACGTACTGTTGCTCTGTAGCAGATATACCAGGGGTCAAGTCAAAGGTTTATACTGCTTTCGTTTTTTTCTACTCAAGTGCTTTCTTGCTTACTTATTATACTATATACACATTGAAACTTATGTACATCGATGCACACTTACTTTTTCTAAAGATTCATCTAAGCCATAATATTTTTTTCTAACAGGAATATATACCTCTTCTCTAAACTTATGGACATATGTATTTATCCCTTTATACCCTCATTATATTTTAAATACCATGTGATTGACAACTACCTGCTATTGAAGTCGCGGGATGGTGATCACAATCATCGTAGGGTACTATTGTGCAAAGTTTTATAGCTGCAGCTGTGACTTATTATATGTTGGTTTACAATGATAGCATTCTGTAGCATCTGCACAAAAATGGTGAAAGCTAGGAATTCAAATCAGATTGCATGTTCTTCTTGTTTGAAACACTACCAATTTAAATGTCTGCCAGAGGTCAATCTTACAAATAATGCTTGGCTATGTCCACCCTGGTTAAAACATGTTCTTCCCTACATCACTTGGATGACAATGATTCATTTTTTAATTGATTTCACGGTTTTTGTGATCCAAAAATTGATCTTTCTATGCTTAACAAAGAAGTACTCCCTTCCTTTTGAAACTAATTGTAAGGAAACATCTGTACCAATTTCCGACCGTGACCCTGGTAAATATTAATTAAATTTACACAACAGAATTAACAATATATGTGATGGCCAGTATTTTACAGAGGACTCCTTCATTAATATGGTTGAAAACCAGGACATCTGTGACATACCATCTTTAAATCATACAAAAAAATCGACCAAATCGTGTAGGAGGAGTTCCTCTGTTTATAGACCAAGCTGTACAATATATTGTCAAGGATAACTTATGTTATCGTAACGATATTTTAATCCGTTTTATAGAACTGACTAATGATGGAACACACTCTAAGCATAATGCTATTGTAGGTGTGGTATATCGACCACCAGGTGCTGGTGTATACAATTTAATAAGTCTTTTTTAAAGTATTCTGGAACTGTCATATCAGATGCTGTAAAATGTTACATTATGGGAGATTTCAATATTGATGTTTTAAAATCTGATACACATACTGGTACTACAAACTTTATTGACATAGTATACAGGAATACGTTTTTACCATCTATCAATAGACCAACCAGAATTACTGACAACGCCTCCACTATCATAGACGATATTTTTTCCAATGTTCTTAATCCACTAATAGCTGCAACAATGGCGTCATATATACAGATTTATCTGACCACTTGCCAATATTTCACATCAGTCACAACAAAATATCTTGTAAATTGATCAACCATATTTCTCAACAGGTTATCACTACAAAACACCCTTTGAATAAATTTAGAATTGTGTCATATGATTGGATAGATATTGTACAATATCAGGATACAAACGCTGTCATGGCAGCTTTTAATCACAAATTCATTTCAATTTATAATGAATGCATTCCTACAAATGTAGGGTCATCCAAGTATGATTGCACGGAAAAAAACAAACAAAAAAAACAAAAACAAAAACAAACAAGCAAACAAACAAAAAAAAATGGCATAAAGTCAATTGCACGTTTTATAAAATGTATAATAATCATAGAAATCTGCACATAATACCGAGGCTACATTTGAAAAATATTAAATGTGTCGAAGAAATAAATAATGTTATCGGCAAGAGCAAAGTACCAATTATAAACAATAGATTCAAGTACAAGGATAGGGCAAATCCTTTTAATTCATTCTCTGTTAAATTAGGACCAAATATAGCCAAAATGATACCATTTACATAGCAATCGTAATCCACTTAGTTTTCTGAAGAGAATTTACATTCATTTTACGTTCATCCAGTTGTTGAGGATGACATACGAATCATAATAAAGGCTTTAAGAAATTCTTCCCCTGGATGGAGTAATATATATCCTGAAGTAATAAAATATGTCAGTAATGGTATTATTCAACCTCTTACTTATATTGTAAACCTATCACACGTCTTTTTTCCTGATGATCTGAAGCTAGCTTAAAATTATTCGATTGTATAAAAAGCAGATCCTGAGTTATTCGCAAATTATCGTCCAAATTCAATACTGTCTTTCTTTACCAAATCTTTTTAAAAAGTTGCTTACAAGCAACGTTTTTCATGCTCAGAAAAAAAAACAATCTTGTATGATTTTCAATTTTGATTCCGCAAAAAGGACACAGTACTGAAATGGCAGTAAATCACCTTGTCGGTAGAGTGCTAGAGGCCTTGGACATACATGACCATGCAATTATCACTTTATTGATATGGCAAAGGCCTTTGATACTGTTAACCATGAAATTGTTTCTGCAGAAATTTTCGCATAATGGTGTGCGTGGATCATGACTTATTTGGTTTACTAGCTGTATAAGTAAACAAAAACAATATTTATGATTCTTGAATGAAGAATCAACTCTCCTTGATATATCATGTGGAGTTGTGCATGGCTCAATATTAGGCCCACTCTTGCTCTCAATCTACAAAAATGACTTATGAACTGCATCAGAAAATAGTTTTACTCTCCTCTTCGCTGTTGATACTAGTTTACTTTTTATTGGAGGTAATCTGGACATTTTCATTGATAGCGTTTATGCAGCATTAAAATGATGTCTGGATTGGTTCAATTATGATAAGCACTCTGTCAACCTAAAATTATCTGGAACAAAAGGTCATGTTACTGATATAAATAATTCATCAGTTAAAGTTAATAATATTGCATTGCAAATTTCAAGGTGTTTGGATCGTCAGTAATTTTTTATGGAAATATCAAATATTGAATATATCTTGTACCCTTAGTAAAATAATTGGATTTTTTCCAAAAGATACAATTGAAACCTGGAAAAATATACTTATGCAGCTTTATAATACATAAGCATATCATATTTCCTTCATTGTAATGTTATAAAGGGGGCCAATTACCGATCTCATTGAGATAAACCTTACAAAAAACAAAAAACAAAAAAAAAAAGAAACTAGTTAGAATAATCTGCAATTTTGAATTTAATGCACACACGTATCCTGTTTCTGTCAATCCTAGATTCCTATGAATTGACCCCATCGATAGATATGCTACAGCTTTGTACATTTTCAAAGCTATAAACAACATCATGTAACCTATTTTTCATAATTTATTCAATTTACCTCTGATATACATCCGTGCCTTACCAGGCGATCATCTAATTTATATGTACCCAGATCCAGAACAAACGTGTGTAATTTATGTATAAAATACCATGAAGTCTGTGGAACAGCATTCCAAATAACATCACGTTTACCTTCTTCTCATATATTTAAGTCTAAGCTTAAGACTTGCTAAATTATTTTGCATGTCTTCGATATGTTGTACTAGAGTGGTATATTTATACTGATGTTCCGTGTTATGATAAGCCATTATTCAGTTGGTTAATCTCTCCTGAAACCTACTGTTTTACAACTGTGTAATGTACTATAACAAGATATTATATAGGCTTATTTGGGTTTTCATCTCCGATGTGGCTATTGTATATTTCTTACGTACTTTTATGTAATAAACCTTAACTTCAACTTCAAAATAAGTAAAACAAACAAGCCTAATGACCTCATCTGCCAACTGGCGATCAGGTCAATGTGTCGATGTCAGTTTGTACATGCAGCATCATTTTGAATTCATACGACGAAAAAACAGTCCAGCATGTTATAAATAATGAAAATGGCTGCAATGACTTCACAGCAAAAAAAAAAAAAACACTTCAACATGTTATAAACAATGACAATGACAGTAAAAACAAGTACATGTTACTATTTTTGACAAATGTATTCAGGTCTGTAGACTGGGGTACCTGATATCAGCAGTTTTTGACCTGGGTTTCCAGAAGCAAACCTGTTTTTGACAGGCATCTTGCCATCGTTTGTCCAACTGTCTACGATTTTTCACGTATCCTGAACTGACGTCCTTAATATACTAGATGCACGACGCTCGTAAGAGCCCAAAAACGAGCGGCCGGCTGGTCGATGTGTTAGGATCTCTATCTGTGTCCTCATAATCTGCATTATCTGGATTTTTTGCCCGCTTTCAAACCAGTAGCTCGGAGTTTGAACCTTTGTCAATACTGTTCTATGCTGCCATCAGGACATTTCAACTCTTCAAAATTTTCTGCAAGTTTCTGTTACTTTAATGTGAGGTCCTTTAATTAACTCTGCAGAGCAAATATATTAAAGATGAAATGGTAAAATTAGTGTCATTGTTATATCAATACATGTATCTGCAAAAACGTTTCACTTTTTTTTTCATAACTATATCTGCTTGTTTACAATGATGATACGAAAATTGGAAAATAGTTGTATTTGTGAAAGTGATAAAGGCTGTCGGACTCTTAACTTTTGATACTCATTCGGAAAAGAATCGATAATTCTTTAGAAAATCCTGGATACATTTCGCTGTAGAAATTTGTTACAGTAAATCAGTTTTTATTTGATTAAAATCAGGGAATAAGTTTTGGAGAAAAATCTACGTGAAACTGAAATTTAATATCAGATAATTTTTATCAGTAATCAAGATCTAAAAATTAACACGATCCATTGACAACCATCCTACATTGAAAGTATTTTGTTAATTTGTTTAAATTGTATTGGGGTTAAAAATACTGGACTTGGACAGATGATAGACAACATATATGTCTTCCAAAATGTCCAGCAAAGTCAAAACGAACAACATTTTCCAGAATTGGTTGGATGTTGTGTTATGGTTTCAAGTTTGGAAGCAACGTTTTATATGACAGCAGGCAATCCGAGATCACACAAAAAATCCACAAAGTCTTAGACAGAGATGCTTTAATCTGTGAAACGGGCAGAGTTTCACCAGTTGGAGATAAGCAAGAGATACAGGGTCGCTTCTACCCTGAGGTTTGACCAGAGTTATCAAAGGTCCCACTATCCCTATGATATCGTGATCCAATTACAACAGGTAGGCGGCTACATATCGCAAAGCACTCTAAACCATTGCCAACGGCGGGGAACGTAATTTGACACACCAAAAATACAGATTTGGTGCAATGTCTTTTGATCTAATGACGTTCCTGAAATAGGGCTACATATTTATCAAGTCCATAGTACTAAAATCCTTAAAAAAATGCTTAAAAAATTAGCCCAAAATTAATGGAAAACGCAGAGTGTGGAAAGATGCGACCGTTCTCCACCGGTGATGTCATTGGTGTGAAACAAATACATATACGCTTAAAGGTCGACCTTATTCACTTGTTTACAGTGATGATACGAAGCATCAAATAAAAATAGAAAAGGAAACTTAAATATATTCGGGTAATATATCTGGAAAATTAGGAGAGGCCGATAGTTTTAATTCCCAAGTAGATTCTGTAATGAACTTTACAGGGATGTATCTCAGTCAACATGCAATCAAATTGAATGCGCACTCCGCAATACACTTCTACATGCACTTCAACTAAACAAGAGATTGAGTTGCATTTTATTATTGATCATGTTGCACATTATTATTAATCATGTTGCATTTTGCCTTTGTAAGCATTGGTTGAATGATTATCTTATGATAAAAAAAGGCGAAAGAATAATCACAATTGAAGATTAATACAGCTATGCAGCCTAAAAAAGCCGGTGTTTTTTTATTCACAAGCTATTTATTTGATGTCTTTAACAACAGCATTTTTTACTGTTGGAATCATCATGCTTCGGGTCTACAAGAGAGAAGTTTATTTTGTGCTTGATATAACCAAAAGTGTCTTTTTTGCCCAAAAGACAGACGTCGAAAACTACCAGATGTCAATTTGATATCAAAATATTACTATTTAAGTTAACTTGAGTTTTTGTCAAGCATATTTGTAGCTTGGATATTCATAACAGATTGAGAGGGGGCGGTATGCCTGAACAGGACGCAATGATTCCCATCTATTTCTGAAAATGATATGTCCTCTCGAATTTTAAGATCGTAAAGTGGCCTATCAGTCACAACAATGAATTCAAGAAGGCAACACGTAGCATTGTGAAGAATGGGTTCATGCAAAAAGTCTCTAGAATATGGTACTGTTTCCTAATGTAAAAGCATACTCATTGTAGCTTTGAAAAACTTACTGGCAATCAGTATTTGAAACACGGGAATTTATTCGTCCATTTAATCTCTATTAAGAACTCGCATTCTCAGCCTTGTCCCACATGGGTGAAGACCCTAAACCCTCAAATGTATTGTATTTGTGTGTTGTTTTTTTTGTTTTGTTTTTTTTTGTCCAGAACCACTTCATAGTAGTCATTACCCTATTCCGCAGTCCGAACTCTTTATTCTTCATTAGCTAACCTGCCACTGTCTAACCTAAATGCATATGGAAGTACTATTGTCCATATTGCACACGTTTTTCTGTGGAATTTTGACACAGACTGTATTAGCCCAAATAAATTAAAGGGCTGTGAATATGTGGCTTTCCTGCTTTCGGACAGGTGAAAGGTGCCACAGGTGGCTGGTTCCAGACGTGGCGTTTCGCATTTTAGAAAACAAATATATTTAGATATATTAAATGTGGAAGTTTCAAACGTTTTTAGAGAAGTAACATATCATATATATTTACGAAGAACTAAAGAGTTGGCAAACATGGTACCGGTTCTTTACAATTCTAATTCACGTGTTTTAACGAAATATGTACTATTCTGAAACGCTTTCAAAGCCTTTTTTCGGCTATATAAGCTGCCAAATATTATATATATTGAAAAGCCAGTAGAATTTATTAAATGGGACCAAAAATAAGTAGGGCCAAGGATAACAACATTTAAGCTATTTACTAGACGTACATTCTGGACCGTTTGTGGTCAGATATGCAATTATTCACTTAAGCGAATAGTTTACTAATAAAAGCCATTGCAAACGTACTTGACAAATACACTGAATATCCATATTTTACCTGCCATAAGCAAATGAAGGCAGCAATGAGATGCTATTATATCAAAAAATATTTGGCCCTCCCATATTCCTAAACAAACTTATCCACAAAAAGAAAGATATAAGCCACATTTTAATTAGCAAATATCTTCGATGTGCGAACAATTAGCAAAACGTGTTTGTGGCAAGTTGTCAACCAGGGGGCAAATGTTCTTGATGCATGTACGAAAACGAAATGAATATGTAAGGATCAATACACATGACGCAGGCACAATTACAGTACCTTTCGCAGGCCTTTCCGAGAATAATACGGCATGATGTTCGGCAACTGGGAAAACGTATAACCTTCTGATATATTGTGTCGCCGTTGTATCATTTGCTAAAGGTCTTCATGTTGCTTTATCGAATGAAGAACGAATATGTCAAGATTTGTTTCTCACCAATATTATATTGCGCCACTTTTTAGCAGTGCGCTCCCTCAGGCCAATGCTGCGTAGTCGTGGTCGAATCAAATAATACTAAGGTACAAGAGATGAATTGGACTTGATAACAACTCATACGGAATGTCATTTAATTTATTTAAGGATTCGCTCACTAATGCAACCTTATTTTCTTTTCTTGCAGCGATAAAGGTTTTTTAGAACGGTTGAATAGCATTGGTCATGCATAAAAAGTGCGTAGGAACAAGAAAGGGTGTATAACACGCTTATCCACCTTTGATATACATGCACTCTATTTTCTACAACCACTAGCGCAAGTATCCCCCTAGTTGGTATGGGTATATCCTTATCATTGAAGCTGATCCTCTGATGCATAAAATTGTGAAGTTCAAACTTGTGCAAATCATGATTTTTGCATTAGGTAGCTTAGTGGTCTTATAGTATGGAACAGTGCTTCATGTATTATTCCGTATGTAGAAATACTATCAAATATCCAGTCACATGATTAAATCTATTTAATCATGTGAAAAAATGTAATCGATCATATGGTCAAAGACGTTTTAACCTCTATTTCACGCAGTCATACGACTAAATGCATCTGATGATATGATTGAATCAATTTGATAATATATTCGAATAGATTTTATCATATTATCAAATATTTGAACATATACAGAACAAAACAAGAAGCTGCGTTCCATATAAAGTTTGTATTATATACATATATACAAATTACGAGTTTTTCCTAGTAATTACGAATTGTTAAAACTCGAAATTACGAGCTTTTTGCCTATCAAAAGTCAACTTGCCAAATTTATGACAATTATACCTACAATGTGCCAACAGGGTCATAAATGCAAAATCGGTACGGTTTTGATGATTAAGCCTGTAGACTGATGTGATTTTGTCTTTTTTTTGCCATTAAGGAAAACATTGAGAACTGATTTCGTTCCATTATCCATTAAGTTATTTATGCAAAATGTTTAAAATGTGATAAAAACAAATATATTTATTTTGATATGCTAAAACGTTGGTTTTGTTTCATAGTACTAATGATACATAACAATCAAAGTCAACATGCTTCACATGTGTGGACCAAGATACAACACAAATTTGCTGGTCAAGCTGATCAAAACTTGCGAAGTATATAAATAAATTAATGATCGTACCAGCAAGCTTCTTGCCTGTGGATATAAATGTCAAATCTGTTGCAAACTTTCCTAATAAGCATAATTCATGTTAATTAGCAGAATTGAACAATACTCCCAAAGAAGAATGATGTATGATAATGTGGCATTACAGGTAACAGTTGACGTTCTGACATCAGCCAACACGAACTACATGTATGAAAGTGTTTGAAAAACCATTAGCTTTCATAAGTCTAAAGTACTTGAGTTTTACGTTCACCCTTCACTTATAAGGGACTTTCGATCACAAAGGCAATGCCATTATTACATATAGTTCTTGCTCAAATGATTCTAAAGTTCGTCAAACATTTTCAATGCATGTCTCCAAGTGAATTGTACTCGGTCTGGCAGGCGAATGTCAGGTCTAAATCATTTTGAAATTCATTAAAAATCTCGAAGTTATAAAATAACCACATATTTCACAAATGTTAGTAAGAGCACCTGTTATAAACAATTCTCTAGATGTACTAGCGAATCTGACCAATGATTTTGTCCAATGTCACCGCGTTAAAGGACGCGTTTGATAAACAATTGGCACATATCCATTGATCCTTATTAAAACTGATAAAATTACCCTGGTAAATGGTAAATTGACTTTCGATAGCTAAAAACGCCTTGTTAGGGGAAAAACGGATAATTTCGGGTTTTTTAAAATTTCGTTATTACGAGAATAAACAACTCCTAATTACGAAAAAAACCCTCGTAATTTCGAGTAGTTGAGAATAATTTAAGAGGTCTCATTAGGCTTCCGTAGCACATAACTTATCTGTGGGTGAATACTTTTTGGCCAGCTTAGCAAGGGCTGTTCACATACTCCTGCTTTTCGGAGAAAGCATGATGGCGTATATGCTGATAAACAATATGATAAAATCACGACACGTTCATGTTGTGTGCAGTAAAACATGCTGCCGGTACACCTGGTGGCAAGCGACTTGCACGTTGTCCCTTTGACACAGGAAAACTATATATCGATAATGCGATGACTGGAAGGCAAAATGGTGAAAAAAAAGTCCATGCATTTTCATCACTTACTTGCAGCAGCTAGTCTATTAAGGAACCCGCTCATTTATCTTTGTTTTACCAGGAGAAAGGTCTAGAAAATCAGGAACAAACATAATTATCGTGTCTTGATCTTCTGACGGTGCTGAGCTGCAGACCGAGTCAACAGCTTTATGCTGTGAGCTCGGGAGCCAATCATCATCGAATATGCGCTGCGGGAAACTGTTGAAACGGACCATTTCTTTTCCCCCACCTACTGCCATGTTGGGGCTTGAATAAAGTATCTTTTTGGGAATCTGAATATGGAGGCACAAAAAAATACAAAAGGAAAACAAAACAAAACCAAAAACAAAAAAGAAATAAAATAAAACTTAAAGACCTTTCCAGTTTTAAGTAATTAGCAGGCACAGGAGTGAGAATTAGCACCAGTCCCAACTGGTTTTTTTCTGAACATATTTCATTTGTCAGTGACGGAACAGGGATATTCTTGTGCAACTTCCTGTTACTCAAAATTCTATTGCTGGGATTCTTTGGTACGCTATGTGTTTATTGTTTAACATGACTAGGTCATGCATTTCCATTATCGTGTCAATGCATTTAATTTTTATATGGGATTGCAAAGAAATCTGTTGGTCATCTTTAAGACGCTTCTGTCACCACAGATTGAGCATCCATTTTATCTAGCAAGTCCGATAATAACACAGTCACTGCCATGTTTGGAATCATGGTATCTCCCCTCTGGGTAAATCAGCGTATCCTACATATTATGGTAAGTCATAGTCAAAGGAATTTATAATGTCTGCAATATACTTAAAAGCAATGTGATAAGCTTTGAATTGAGGGACACAACTGGTCAATGGGAATTATAACATATCTCCTGCAATATCTGATTGGTCAGCAGATGTCCTATGATTTATTTTAACCAATGATGCCCTCTGATAGATCAAATGTTCTACGCTTTTTTTCTTTATGTTTTGGCTGAATTAAAAACTTATTTTAACTCATGGATAATCACGTTTCTCCACTGTGGCAGTGCTACTGTATTGTTTTATTTACCGAATTACATTTGTTGTGTTTTTTATTATTCACTATATCTTGCTGTGAGTGTGCAGCATTATAGAGACCTCGCAAGCGGTTTTGAGCTTCCTCTTCGTCGAGGTTTTCTTCACGCGTAAAGCTTGCCTCGCGATCAAGCGCTCAACTCCCTTTGAGACAAACCTTGCCGTAAAACTTGCCTCACAGAGCCAGAGCTGCACGATAGTATTTGATACTGCTACCCTAACAAAAATTTAGTAAGGGTATGCTACATCTGAAGGCAGGACGATTATAAGCCCCATGGCAGAGTTAAAAGAATCATAAAATTCGTCAAATATGCAGTGCACCACATGGCAAAAAATAATAGCGCAGAATACGACTATTGAAAAGGAGCACATTGAACAATTTATCCGCACATAGCAAATACCGTATATTGTTGCGCAGGTAACGAAGGCAGCGTTTTACTCGGGCAAAAACGGCACTGGGAACCAGCAAGGTTCCACGGGGGGTAATTATGCCTGTGCTGAGGTAACATGATTGGACAGTGCCAATAAAAATCAGGCCTAGGGATGCAAGGGGCTATATATATTAAAAATTTTGCTACCAGAAAGGCAGATTTTGGCTTGGTAGTGGAAAACAATGTATACTTTGAGCTGATATGAATATTATGAAAGTATGTACTCTGGCACCAGTAAACACAGTGATTCAGCTGGAGTCAACACTGTGTGCGCGCAATGATATTGCAAGTAGTACTACGCAGAGCTGGTTGCCATGGCAGTTTGCTGAGAAATGTTCCATTCAACATTTTTCTCAAATTATGTCCGAGGGAATTGACCCCAAAATGTCCAGTCTTTATCAGTCAGTGAAAGATATGATCACGTCGAACCAAATTCCTACTTTTACAGAGTTGGACTATCGCATAAATGCAAATGAAATAAAAAATGTAATTATGAAACTCAAATATAAAAAATATCCAGGTAAAGATCTAATTCTGAACGAAATGCTAAAGAAATCCCAAGACATTTTGATGCCTTCTCTACTGAAAGTATTCAACTCTGTTCTATCCACTGGCTCTTTTCCTTCCTTATGGAAAGTAAGCTTCCTGACACTCCTTCATAAATGAGGTTCAGTTATGGACGCAACTAAATATCGAGGTATATCTTTGGGAAGTTGCTTGTCAAAAATATTCTGCGGAAATTATCAATAATAGATTTCAGAAACACTTGACCTTGAGGTGTATCAGGAATGAGTGTCAGATAGGCTTCGTCGAAAATTCCCGAACGAGTGACCATATATTTATATTGAAAACCCTGGTGGATAAGTACACCAAATTGTGCCTAAAAGGAAAATATTCATTTGCTTGTTTCGTAGATTTTAAACAGGCCTTTGACAGGGTTTGGCATGATGGCCTATTGTATAAATTGCTTCAGTAAGATATTGGCGGTAAAGTATACGATGTTATCAAGGATATGTATGACGGTGTTTTGATACAACTAAAATTAAACGGTGGGCTCTCAGATTATATTATGTTTAACAATTGGCTTAGACAAGGTTGTACCCTGAGCCTCACCCTTTTCAACATATATATCAATGATTTACCAGATATCTTTACTCCCGACTGCTGCCCGGTACAGTTATATAACAAAAGTATAAATTGTCTGTTATATGCAGACGATTTAATCATCTTATCTGAAAGTGAAAGTGGTCTACAAAATAGTCTGAACAAACTCAACAAATACTGTAAGACATGGAATTTGACAGTAAATATACTGATAAGACTGGTAGAAAATTAAAAAGAAACTTTTATTCAGGAAACGAACTTTTGAAAATTGTACACGATTATTGTTATTTAGGAATAGTAATCAAAACGGATGGTTCTTTTTCTAAAGCTATAAAAGCACTTAGTGATAAAGCATTGCGATCCTTATCCAGACTTAAGCGATTATTCATTAATTCTAACATAAGTTTACCTATTCTGTTGAGTTTGTTTCATAAACTGATAACACCGATTCTTACATATGCCTGTGAAATTTGGGGACCATATGAGTTACCATTTGATAAATATATAGCGGTTAACGAAATTGGCAGCTATCTAAATGCATCTTTCGAGAAAGTCCTTCTAAGTTTCCTGCGTTTCTGTTTGGATGTACACAAGATAGCTACGAATATAGCAGTACTCAGTGAATTAGGTGAATATCCCCTGGCACTTAAAATATATCCAAAAATGTGTAAGAATTGGTTACGAATTGTGCACATGAGACCCGATACATTGCTTTATGACTGCTTCCTTTGTAACGTTGATAACATTGAAACGGGAAAAATTAAATGGATATTGTCATTAAGATATGTATTCCAGATGTTTGGTTTCAACAGAATGTGGGAGAATGTCGGCTATAAGAATTAGGAATTTTTTTCAAAAAATTTTGTACAAAAGATTAAAACGAAGATTCAATATTCAGTGGGCGAAATCTATGGAAAATAACTGCGGAGAAGACAAAACATTAAGAACTTATACAAAGTTTAAAAGAAACTTTGAAATGGAGAAATATCCACTATTAATTAAGGACCGTTCATGACAGCAAAATTTCACTCGATTTAGAATAAGCTCCCATAATTTAAAGATTGAAACTGGTAGGCATAAAAGACCCCACAAGATCCCGTTAGAAGGAAGACTGTGTGACAATTGCAATGAAATAGAAGATGAGATACACTTAATAACAACCTGCAAAAATTACGATCCTAAACGTCAAAATTTATATAGCACCTTAGATGATATTTTCCCTTCCTTCTGTGATTTAAATGACACAGATAAATTTGAATTTATAATGAATTTAGACGATAGTGATAAAACTGTTTCTATGATGACTTTTTTCTCGGCCGTTGTTGACAAAAGGGGTGCATTTTAGTGTTTGTTTTTTGTTTTGTTTTTTTTTTTTTTTTTTTTTTTTTTTTTTTGTTTTTTTTTTTTGTAGATCGGCAATTCTTTACGCCTTAAGTTCCTTGTCAAGATGCAAGTTTTCACTGTGGTATTGAGTATTTGTGTTTGATGTTTTGTTTATTAGTGCTTGTATTGTGTCTCTGTATCTATAGCAAAATATTGCAAATGTAATTGTGATGCAGCTAATAAAGTTCATTTCATTTCATTTCATGCCCATGTTTTCTGGTGTTTATCTGATGTAAAAAATTCTTGCGAACATTTTGGTGTATAAAACATACATGATTGTAATCTATTGAGTGAACTAGAAGGTGGTAGCTCTGTTCGTTTGTGTTTCCACAGGTTGAATTACTGGCGTGAAACCGTTATTAAATCTCTCAAGTGCGCATGCTCAGGAAGCTAGTTCTGGGACATGGCTTGGGAGATGACGTGAAAGCTAGCTGGCTTTCACTGCGTATCACGCCTTCGAGGATTCTTGAAGCGGTAGATTCGTGAAAGCTAGGTCGCTTTCGCGGGCGAGGTCCCGATCACGCAAAAGCTGCTGCTGCACATGAAGTTTGCATAAAATCCCAGATACGTATTATTCACAAAAATAACACCAAAAGTAATTGGCACCAGAGTGGAATTAAGCCCCTGTATCAGAATGTGGAGTAGCGTAGACCTACTTCTGGAAAAGACATATATGTGTTAGTCATGTCGGTGATCAGTGAGTGGGCGCAGCGAAATGATCAATACTGAAAATGAAATCGCCGTTATCATAGGTGGGCTCTAATAACGTCTTCGTCTGTATATCAAGCTGAATTATGCGTTCTTTGCCTGGACGATTCATGTCACTATCTACACGAGTTCGAATGTCAATGAGGTGAGCACGTACATGCTAAGGTACGATAAGTTGTGAATTTATTGTAATGGCTTTGCCAGGTGCTATCCTGGTTTATCACTCAGAATTGATTACTTGTGCTCGATTATCCGCAGGAGATTTCTACCATAATTCGGCAAGTAAAAATGTTTGGTTGTCCTCCTCAATGTATCATTTGCTGTATGGTGCATCTTATGTGGCTAGCAAGCCGCGGCATGAGAAACAGTTCTAGTATTGCTGTCATATATTAACGGGGCCATGATTGGACCTATTGCAGAAAAAAAATCATATTTTTATATAATAAATACGAATATCTAACATTTACCAAATGTGTCATTTTTGCACCGAAATATCAAGCTTATCACGCGAAATTGAAGCGGTCAATGCTCCATCCAAATTATTTAAACAAAATGCTATTGATTTTAGTTGTTGTCCATCGATATGTGGATATCGTTGTGGATATTGGTGGATAAGTTTTGTAATAGGCTACATTTGTCTTGTTGTGAGGTAAATTGTAATACTACAGCAATTTGCAATACCTACTGTACATACAATAAAAGATATACAGAAATTTCTAACACTGCGTCATCTTTAAATAATTTGCGGCAAAATGTAATATAATTACCTTATGCAATTTGCATTTCTGGCAGCATGTTGTATTTCATCAGATGTGCTCATTTTGTTATTACATTGGGTCGGGAAAGGAAATAAAATGTAAAAATTTTATGAAAATATCACTAAGCCTCAAGTTTCTTGTGACCAATGATTCAAAAAAAAAAAAAAAAGAAAAAAGCAAAAGAAAAAACATTCCTGCACATCCACACTTTGAGTGGTTCACCAGAAAAAAAAAGCAAATACTGGTTCATGACATGAGCTCAATACTGCTATTTCTCATCACAGGATTCTGTGTGTATGCATATGCTAATAACAATAAACTGGTACATTACTTTTTATGTAACACATGCACCACCAAATCTTTCTATGTTTACCTATTTACGATCGCGCGTTCATAAATACTCTTGTCTTTAAACGAATTTGACAGAAAATGATATTAAGTGATACTTGTATATAATTATTATATTTCGACAGACTTTTGGGCCCACAAAATCTGCACACCTGATTCATTATTATTTAGTGCCAGGTATGGATAAAAATTGCATCATGAAATAACATTACATTTTGTTGCAATTTATTACATACACATTACCACAGTATTACAGAATTTCTGCAGCATTTTCATCACAAACAGGGTACTGTTACAAATAACCATAATATTACAAATGGTATGCTTCTTCCAGTTTTATTTATATGACGAAGCAAATTAGATTAATGCACTCATCTGTTTCTTTGAATTTGTACACCTGTCTTTACAAATAAGTTTGGTCACTTGCAAATGAAAGTCATCCGATTTAGAAAAGCAATGGAGCATTTTATGAATCGATTGTCTTTCATTTAAAAATTTCAAAGTGGAAATGAGCTTTTTTGGCTTTGTTGGTTTGGTTAAGTGAAGGTTGTTCGTTGACAATTACCAATCAAAACTGTTTTTCATTCATGCATTTTAAACTGCATTCAATAGTAAAATCAATAGGCTGTACTTCTTTTAATGTTTAAATTATCCTGCGTTTTTAAATATTGACGAGCTTTAATTCTCTACACACCGTTTTTTTTATGTGATCCAATCTGTGTTCATTTTGTGTAGACTGTCGTGCAAATCAAATAATTTGCTGCAAGCTACGGATTCTTGCATATAAACGTCGTTATTAAAGTTTAGGACGAAAAATTAAGCAAAACATAAAATAAAAACAAAAAACAAAAATTAAAAAAAATGGGCGCTCTTTAAGCATCCTGTGCTCAACTGCCATGGATACGGTCACAGAATGAGTCGCAAACTTCGGCTTCGGCTCCAGCGCAAACAGATCTAAGATGAGCACACCGACAAACATTAGGCCTAGAATATTGTATTTGTGTCTTTTGGTCCAGATCCACTTCCTTGTAATCATTACCCTATTCCGTAATCAGAACTCTTTACTCTCCATAAGCTAGCTTGTCCCTGTCTAACATATATACATATGGAAGTACTGTTGTCCATATTGCACACGTTCCTCTGTAAAATTTTTACATAAGCTGTGTTAGCCCAAATAAATTAAAGGGTCTTCAGCGGGTAACTACTCAGAACATGTTTCGGAACCTATTACCAGTACGTGTCTTGCTGAGTAGCGGCTTCTTGTCTAAGCTAATATTTAGCAAAGACAACCCACATAATAATGAAGAAATATGAGCTTGGCGAATGGTGAATTAGCTAAATAAGTACCGTTTTGCTTATAAATGCAGAGCTTCATTATAAAAGAAGAATACAATAAATAAATTTGTATAGTACAGGTTCAGATAAGAACAATTTGACATACCCCTGAACCAGTATGTACCATTTCTTGCTGGACAGCTTATCTCAGTTAAACCACACGCCAGTGTATAACTGAAGTGGAAACAAGCTGGGGCATTATATTCAGTCCCAGTGATTGTAAAATAAACAGTTGCAGATAGACCACCTGTACAAACCAAGGGAAATCCTAAGAAGGACTGCAACAATGGACATCCTGCACCAGTTATATGAAACAAACTCCATGATGACACCTACTCCTCGCTTTGAAGGTCTACAAACAATTAAGCTCTATTTCACTGCCAACTCTGAGTCAATGTCTCCACGTAATTTGTCAGGTTTGTGACATTTGAGAAAATATTGTCAATTTTGAGTAATTTTGTAATATTGAGTAAATGTGCATTGAGGCATGTCAGAAAGAATGAAAGTCATTAGCATTTGTGCCAAAAACATGTTACCAAAACAATTTTTTTCTTAACAGGATTTTAAGTACAATTCGGCAAACATTTAACTGTCGTAGGCGGGTGCTTGTTAACGATAGCCCCCCCCCCCCCCGGGGGGGGGTAGCCTGACAGAAAACATGCAAGCCTATAATGTCAGAAAGTTAATATTAAAACAGAATGACGCCACAAGATAAAGTTAAGTATCAAAACAGACGAGTCTAAAAAGTGTAAATTATTGTAGCCAAACTTTCTAATTATCTTTGGATATAAACAGCGAATTTATAGGGCAAGTCAGAAAATGATGAAAGGCATTTGTATTTAAGTCCAGAGAATGCAATGAAAATATGATATTTCTTAACCAGATATCAAGTACAATTAGGCAAGCTTGTAACTGTCGTAGGCTGCTACTTGCTACCGATAGCCCCTAGGGGTTTAGCCTAACAGAAAACAAGTTAGCCTAAAATGTCTGAAAGGTGAACATTAAAACAGAATGATTCCAAAAGATAAAATTGAGTAGCAAAACAGGAGGGTCTAAAATCTCTAAAATTATTGAAGCCAAACTTTCTAACCTTCTCGGGATATTTAAAGCAAAATTTATAGAAATATTTGATCAAAAGTACATGTTTGAATCTG
Source organism: Hermodice carunculata (assembly GCA_964020975.1). Lineage (NCBI taxonomy): Eukaryota > Metazoa > Annelida > Polychaeta > Eunicida > Amphinomidae > Hermodice > Hermodice carunculata. The sequence continues at coordinate 100,911,171 of OZ026612.1, read as the reverse complement.
CTTGACTCAAGTTTATTGCAAATAAATTTGGTTCTAGATGCAAAGTCCTGAAATTTAGAACAAATACGACCAAATCTCAAAATCTGTGACAAAAACGTAGTAGTCCAATAGTTTCTGAAATATTACAGTCCGGGAAAGGATAATCAACTGCTTCAAAGTTAAACTCATCTATTTCGTGATCGACTTTAATGCAAAACCTGTCATTAGTGAGCTGAATGTCCAAGTGCATAAACACATCTCTGAAACCATCTAAATTGTTACCCTCCATTGGGATATCTTTTGCGTAAATTTCTTAAGCAATTTCACTGAAATTTTGTACATTTACACCAGCAATGTCAATAATATATGGATCACATCTTGTGTTGTTTGATAATTTTGCAGCCATTTGAAAGTCCCTTCTTATCAATTTATCCGTACACTTAAATTCCACCCAGGTTAAATAAAAATCTGCCAGTGAAGGGGAGCAGTTGCTACCCATTGCATTGCCTTTAAGTTTGTTGAAAAACCAATGGTCCCCATTGTATTATTCAAAAGAAATTTTATAGCATCTATCGAAGTTTCAACAGTGTAATATTTAACGTTACTTTTTGAATACTTATTGTGTGACCAATATGCTTTTCTTGTATATGAATTTTTTCTATGTATGGTTTACCATTATGTTTAAACGTTTTGCTTATTAATTCTGAAAGTGAACTTTAGACTTCAGCTATGGGTAGATGTATAGTGTAGAAAAATCAAAACATTTGATATTTTTGGCTTTTACATCTTTGATTTTAGATACAAACCCAGAAGAATTGCTAATACTCCCAGAAACAGTTTATTTCACAGTTTCTAGAAATTGCATTACAGTATTTACGAAAATGATTTCTAATTGCAGTCAAACACAATGTTACTTCTTTTGATACTTGTTTTGTTGTACATTTTGAAGCACCGGCTATGAATTTAAAAGGGTTTTTCTTTTAATTTGGGTATCCAGAACGAAAGTGGAATAGTGGAGTCCTCTTCAGAAATTTTGATATTAAAATTTCTTTTCATCTCATCTTTATGTGTATTTATCAAATAATAGATGGATTGTTTGTGTAATTTATATACGTCATTTCCTCTTATGTCTGAAATATTGTTTATACCAAATTCATTTTTCAAAACATCCAGATAATATTTTTTGCAGATGATCCCAAAATTGTTACCTGCCTTACCTATGTTAGTGACTATAAATCTCTCTTGTAGTTCTTTTGCTGCCTTTGAAACTTTAGGCTGTTTTAGATTAACCGTATTGAAATTCTTAATGTGGGATTTGTAACGATAAATTCTATTTCTAAAGACTCTTTCAAGTTTGATAACCATCCTTCAAATTCTGAAGTTACATTTTTTTCTTTCTTTGCCCATTTCATACAGTAGGAATCAAATGCATCACATGTATCTTGATAATTACTGTCAATGTTCAACTGGGGACATATCCGAAATTTTGTACCTTTTTTCATCATTTCTTTAAACTTAAATTGTGTATTATGTCCAAATTACCCGTAGATACATGTTTGTGGTATGCATCAACAAAATTAGAATAATTACTGTTAGACATACAGTCACAATTTTGATTCGCTGCAATATCCTCAAGAGTAATTGAAGCCAGAAATTTCTTGTAATTCGTGATACTTTATCCAATATTGTTGCCATATTTATAGGAAATAATGGGGGGGGTCTTTTATTTTGCAGTCCTTGGGAATCATGTTAAGAACAAATTTAAATTTGAAAAGGGACTGAATGTTCAGTGAATCAATTATTTTGTGTTTGAAAGGAATGCTGCAAAACATTTGATCTAATTTTTTCTCATTAGAATCTGGTTTCCGAAAAGTTGTTGTTTAAACATACACAATTTCACCAAAAAATACGGAATGTATTTTCTGAATCAGTACGACCCAAATATTCATATATCATGCCGTAGAACTAGATCAGCAGCTCATATATACGTGGATCGCTGATCACTATCTCATATCCATGAACCAATTATCTCTTAACTATATTTTCCCAGTGATTTGGTTCTGTACAATGAAACCTCGTACGCCCGTCATGTAAAATTCGCCGTTTTGTCTGAGTGTCTGGCTCATTTAACATACATCTACAAATTGCGTATGGCTTGTCATAATTTTGTCCTTTGACTATTTATGACACCACACCCACAAATGCCTAATATGCCTTAGTAAGGCTGTGGCGCTGTCAAGTCCCTGGGTCACTAATACCCATATACTATTAGCTCAGTGTTCACTTTAGCTTTGCCCTGATGTTTCATGACACAATGTCAAGGCACACAGAAATTGTAGCCTGGGGATAAATGGAAAATGGATATGTCACTTGTATCATATACTTGACAAAGTGACCTAAATTCACTTAACAGCAGACTTATACCAGTCCTGATACGTGCCTGTGTGGAGCGTCGTGAGAGATAATGTTGAAAGACGCAAAAGCTAATTGAGATAAAGTGTGAATAGATTTATCACTGTGACTCAGATATTTCATTTCATGACCTAATTTTTACATGACCTTCACACGGGATATGATACGTATTTACTTGAGGTTTCGTCAAATGAAGCCAAAGAAGAAAGAAGACGTACCGGTACCCTTTATATGTAATTTAGCATTGCTGGCATGTAACTGTACGGTAGTTATCATAGCGTATACACTGTTTGAATATGGCGCAAACTGAAGAATAGGGAAATGACATCAGTTCTTTCTGGTGAACAACTGCTACTTTGCAGACATATACAACAAAATGAGCTTAGGTAAATATGGTTAATATACTAGATATTGTCATAATTACTGTCAATATCCACAGAGAAAGCATGTCAAAAAAAGGGGCATTTCAATGTTCTCAACAAAATAGCACATACTAATGTCACATAGTCTACGTCTAGCTCTGAGTACTCATTCAATGATTATACCAACCAATGTGACAAAATAAAAATTCACACAAGTCATTTGTGCACATCCCGAAGTAGTTATCAATATTGGTCATTGGTCCTTATTTTCTGATCATAAAATAATGTGTTTATATATATATATATATATATATATATATATATATATATATATATATATATATATATATATATATATATATATATATGTATGTATAGGGAATTGGCTAGTTAATTGACTCTTTTTCTGCACGAATACACAAATGTAAATTTGAATTCACATTGAAGTTAGTGACTTTCATTAAAACGATCTGTGTGCAGCTGAGAGCACGGGGTGAACTTTGAATATGCAACGTGAAATTAGATTTGCTATGGTTCAGACCATGAGCCAATTCCTGGGTCTCTACAGATATGATTTTAAAATGCTTTGCCTGATATAATTATCTCAACTTTTTTTCTGTAGTTCCATAGGGGATATCGGGAAAAAAGGTGTTATTATGCACTCCATTGTTCTATGTCGTTTTAACATAATGACTGACGTCTTGGCTCACCCTAATCCCCTGCGTCACTGGGCTTCAAGAGTCCCGAAGAAACGCGTGGTGCTTTGCAAATATCGTGTCATCTAATTCCGAATTGTGTAGAGTTGAGATTTATGTTACACATCTGTTACGGTTATCATGGTTGGGATTTTTCTGTTGTTGGCTCATACCTTAAGGAGAAATGTCATGTCTGCGGTTACATTTTTAAAATGTCAACAGGCTTGCACGTCCAACGTTGAAATGATATTGATGTAAAGCCTGCAGCAAATGTGGTTTTAAGAATAAGATTTTTTACACAATTTCTGTCTTAGATGGGGGGCCAGTGACTGCTTGGTATTTCGATATTGTGGTATGCATGGCTGGAAAATGAAGACTATGGAAGTTGTATTTCCTTTATTGCAATAACATACAACTTTATAAATCAGAGTAAGGCAATGTTTTGTTTATTGTTTTAGTCTACATTAGTGACCAGACAGACAATGGCTGTCCAAGGGTGTTTCCTGCACATACCACAGTTAACGTAACACAATATATACCGAGAGTTTTAAACGCATACAATACCACAGAAATAAGTGAGTAAATATATATGCGTATTTTTTCTCTATGATATTACTCGCAAAGTGGAACTAGAAAAAATGATTTTTATCATTGGTATTGTTATGCGTGCCATTCTCATGATGGAGATTCCTATCAACGTAATCTAAATGGGGTGCAGGCATATAGGGGCCTCACTGCGGAGGACGGCCCTTGAGGCTCACGGTGGTCATTCGGTATAAAAACTGACCAATAGTCCGTGCAGGTGTGCTTGTTTTGAATTACAGACGCCTTGCAAACTGGCGTCTGATACAGATAGCGACGGTCATTTGCTATAGAAACTGACCAATAAGTAATGGATGTGTTCTTCTTGTATCAAAATATACACTTTAGGCCTACTATTTTTAGATTCACACCCAGTGCTTTCACTGCCTTTTGAAAATTGTCATATCCATGATGTTAAATTTGAACCATACTTATCCGACACTATCCACAAAATATTATCACTACTGTTGTAGTCTAAATCTTTAGCGACTCCACCATTGTGGTATTCTATTTTAAACTACTTGCACTGCAATCGAAGACAAATGTGTTACCAAATTCAAAGAGTGGAATAGCACATCATAATAAGGCTGTTGCTCTGTTTCTAGATGAGGCAGCAGTCAGCTTGGTGCCTGTAATTCAAAAAGGGCAGGCCTTCATTGCCTATTGGTCAGTTTCTATAGCAAATGACCGTAGCTAGCCGCATTCGACGCCAGTTTGCAAGGCATATGGAATTCAAAGTAAGCACACCTGCAAAGATTATTGGTCAGTTTCTATAGTGAATGACTGCCGCGAGCCTCATCAGACAGCAGTCTGCAAGCTTAAGGCATCTTTAATTTAAATCAAGCACACTTGCACAGACTTTATGTCAGTTTCTGAGGTAAATGGGCAGTGATGCCCTCTCTACTTAGGCACATGCACTTCAAGACAACTTTAAGAAAAGTTACATACACAAACAATTGGCTTGTTTTTTATCACCATGTATTTCACCAATTAGGCATATGTTGGCAAAGTGCAAACCCATTTTCCCCATTATTTGGTCCATACCACATGCTCTTCTTGAAAAATACATGCTTTCAAACACATTCCCATGATAAAATTGTATAGAAAAGTGTACTTATTTGTCATTGTATGATGTTTAAAACAAATATAATGACAAATACTGAGTTTTTGCATTTGCCCTCGGCAAAAATCCATAATAGGCACTATAGGACACCTGTGGTGCAGTTTGTTTCAATGGGAACATCATCCTTTGCCCCTTAATTGTAACTTGCTACAATTATAAAAGCTACAAATAACCAAAACAGACTCAATATATACAATATCATACATTGATAATAGAAAATGAAACATTTATTTAACTGCCATATCAAGTAAACAGAGAGTCTACATCATGAACGCATCTGCTGCACAAAGTTCATGCAGACTCCGAACAGTGGAGGTTTGGCCTGATTTTCCCTTAGGTTCACATAAAGCTTTAAAAAACACTGTGGCAGACACTGTGAGAAAAATAGCCCCAAAATTATTGAATTGATAGGTTCAGTTACGATCGTCCTTCATGATACCTCAGTTTGGCATCATAGCTCCTCCGAGATCTGTCTAATTCCACTCAATTTACTTAACACATTTATGACTATTAAGTTGATTACACTTGGCGATCTTGGATTCATTTTTCTTTTTGGTGCCGTCTATGTTAGGTCAAGCAAACAGACAATCTGCACAGAGAATTTGAACTACACATTTTTAGTCTTTAAACAAAACACAAAACTCTTTCTTTCAAATGTAATCACTAACATAACTTTTGTATTAGATATATTACAGTTGTTCAGGATGCATAGGTTTGATCTCTTCATGACGACAACAACGTCCTGGCTTTAAACTGTCAATGACAGCCTTAAAACTCAAAAACGTTCATAACACAATGCCTTTGGACCCCAATTTATTAATTAGGTGCTGCTGCAATTTGATCTTTTTCTCTATGATTTGTATATGTATGTTTTGTTTTTAATTTTTACTTCTCACAAAGAACGACAAGGGTAGCTTTGACTTAATCCCGACGGTGGCATGGCCACATTAGAAACAATTTACCAACCAATTGTTTGCAAGACATTTATCAATCTGGGGTATTAATATTGCCCATAACGATGATCAACTTGCAGACTATGAAGAAACTTCACATAGAATATTTGGGCTTAACACCTGAAGTCCCATTACCTCTTTACCTCACCTTATAACTCGAGAACAGTTTGAGCTAAGGATTTAATATTGCACAGTATGATGATGGTTAAGCAAAATGGCCAACTCTATAACACACATTGGTCACCGGGACCTAATTACCAAATTTACCGGGCCTCTTTAGTCTGCGCTAGCTCAGCTACAAACAGGACTGTGGTGGGTCTCCTGCTCGTAAATTGTCTTGATTGCCAATACCTTGTATAGCTTACAGTGAAATACATGCAAATACATTTACAGCAGCCAGGCAAATTCTGGTTTTGTTTTTGGGTCAAGAAAGAGGCCCGGTAAATTACAATATTTAAACATGAATGGATTACAATGAATAACGGAACAAGGGTACAGAAAATCTCAAATATATTTTCAGAGCCTGGTTAGACTTTTGAACATGGGTTACTTGATCAATTAAGAACTTGTTATGCAACATATTTGTAATGTGAAAACTAAAATATGCAATTTTCAATTCGATAGTTACATGCATTGTGCATGTTTCTATCGAAGAATAATTTCAGCAGAAAACGTGATGTACAAAATGTATCTAGTTTGATCTAGCAATATAAATGCAAAGGATCACACAGCATACAAAGGTAAGCCTACCCTGTATGGACGAATTTCGTATGCAGCTTGATACGATGTGCGCAAATTTGTTGAAATGGGCAGGAACTTGTTTCAACTTTTCAGGCAACCTTCTTATGCGCGAGCGTGTGGCGCGTGTGTGTATCTGTACATATACTTTTGTCGTAAGAGCTGGCTACATTTAGAACGAAAATATCGAAGGCATGTCTAAACCGTACTTTCTTAATTACACCAACATCAGCAGATGTCGAGTTGTCATGTATAACTGTGATCTGTCTTGCCCCTGATTAGTAATTTAGGGAAACTATATGATCAATACATAATATTGTTTATGTCATCCGAACCTTGGTTTGTCCCTAGATGACCGAGCATTTTGGGCTGCTGCCAAAAAATACCCGTGAGACTAACGGTCAACACTATCATGGAGAAAGCAGGGTTGGTTGGAATCATGTAACAAGCAATTTGTGTTATCGAGGGCTTTCTAGATTAATCATTAAGAATTTTATGAATGCCTGGCACTTCTGTGATAACTAAGGGAGATCCACCTTCCAGCAAGAGAATTTGAGGTATGCATCACAAAGAAAGTCGTATCTTATTTTATTCTTACTTTAAAGGGATTGTACTGTAGTTAGGGTCGTTAAAAGGTGGGACACTTGATGGTTAATTTAAATCCATTCCTCTCTAAACCTGAGGAACGAGGAGGAAACTGTTCCCATATTCAAAATTACAAGACAGTTGGATAACGCAACGAATGTACGCAAAATATTAGATTCAATTCAAGGTAAGGTCATGCATTCGTGTGCTAAGATAGTTCTGCACGAACAGTTGCTTCAAACATACGATTACATGCAAGTAGCCATTACGGCAATTGGGCTTCAAAATTATCAGCTATTATAATTATCAATTATTTAAATATAGAGCTCCAAGGGAACCAAGTATTCGTAAAACGCCGCACTTCCATGGACGGTGTGGCTGACTACTTTCGCATAGCTTTGCATAGATGCCTTGGCTGTGCATGGCTTTCAATATTTTAAATGTGACCAGACCATTTTTCAGTTTTGATAGAATCCCCTTTCCATAAAATCTAATATGCCGGCCTTTTGCGCGTCTATTTGTCTTGAACACTCATTGACTATGAGGTCTCAGCATAATACTGCGGTCCCTATGTGATGTGAACAAAGGGTTATACAGTCATTTCATAATGCATACAGCGAGATACATACAGTTAAACAGGCATACAAATGTTTATAGTCGCCCAAAGAGCATATAAAAGGTTACAGTCGGGCAAAACATGCACACAATGCGTTATAGTCGTTCTAACACACAAACAAAGGGTTACATTAAGCCAAACATACATTCTGGTACTTTTTTCTCTAAATGAACTATATATGCAAATTGTAACATACTGCAGCATTCAGGAGACCTTGTTTGCAAGACTTCGCTCGCCCGCCGAAAGACAGAGTTCCTGATTATGCTTAGTTCTCATAAGTACCTTAAAAAGAGAGGTGTATTTCGTGGGAACTACCCTTCGATTCAAAAGCGAGGCCGATATGCAGGTTTCCTAATTTTACATATAAACCAAAGATATCTGCGCGTGAAATTTAGCAGACAGAAGACTAAAATGGCCTACATGCATCCCAAGTTCATGATTTCTTTTTTTTAATTAAATACCCCACCCCCACCCAATTCGCAAGGTCACCCAGCCACATTAGTTAATTTGGTCCCTCCTGATCATTTGAAAGAGATGTTTCTGAGTGCCGGCTTTTCTATTGCACAGTATTGTAGTCCTTTATAAGGGCTAATTACCACTCCTTTAAACACCTGCCGGTACTTTTGGACCTGTATCCACTATCGGGCAACCCTCTCCACTAAGCTCCATCTTTCACTCAATAGGAGCGCTTGGCAGGTCCGAATAGTGCTGCCACTTATTTTATGGCCCGAGGGCGACTTCAGTGTCTGACACAATATTCCTATTCCGGGGCCCATGAGCGCCAACAACTGATAATGCAAGCCATTGTATATACATTTTTAGGTAATGCTCACATTGGAAAAGTCCCATTATGTATTTACATTACATTTATTCGACAAATTAACCTTTCGTTAATACTAATCACTCATACATTTTTGATACTACTTCTTCAAAATATCGAATTGGAACTAACCCACAAACTTGGCTGCCATTTTGAAAATTGTGGATACGAAACCCAACGGTTTGTAAATGAGGATAGTAGCATTCAGACCATCTTGGTGGGGGGGGTAAAAATATGAAACCAAAAGTATATATTTTGCAAATATTTGAGGGCATTAATAATCATATGATATATGATGTGGTTGTGATTTACTTTTGTATAAAAATCAACTGTATTTTTGTGCAACTGTCTCACAATGCAATGCGCCATGAACAAAATGGTGCGTGATGTGCTGGCTCGAGGTATCATGTCGCAATTGCTTTTGTAACTGACGTTGTAACTCCAAACACAGCAGAGCGGGCAGATTAAACTTTAGAGAGTAAATCATGTCTTAAAAGTACTTTACCGACCGTTTGCCCTGGTAACTCAGAGAACGGACACCTAGAACCTTGCAAAATATTAGGAGAACAATCACCAAACAACCGGGGCTATGCTGTTTCACCGAACAACTCTGGCTATTTGTGTTGCTATGCTGTTTGCCCGGCCAGGTTACCCCCCAGACAAGTTGAAATAAAAAGCTGTGTTTGAGTTGACTTTACTGCAAAATAACAACCATTTTCTTGAAAAAATCTTTCAACCGAGGTTATGGCTCTGCTGTTTCACCGAACAACCATGGCTATGTAGCTATGCTTTTTTCCCGCCCAAGTTAACCCTCCACTCCAGAAAAGTGGAAATAAATTGCTGTGTTTGAGTGCTTGCAAAATAAGGGCACATGACGGCAATTTTTTCTATAAAATCTTTCAGCCAGGGTCCAACAATTTTTATTAGGGAAGGGCGGCTTGAAACTTTTTTTCTTTGAAAAGATATGTTTTATAAAAATTATTTAGGGTCGGGACTCGGGCCCTTTCGGAGGGTTCGGTCGGATTATTGGAACCACACATATATTTTGTTAGGCCTTAGGTAACTTGGACATTTGTTGAAAATTGGATAGTTTTTTTCTGCTGTTGTTGTTTTGTTTTGTTTTGTTTGTTTCTTTGTTTGTTTTTCTTTTTTTTTGTATGTTTTTTAAGGCGGGGGTGTTGAATAAGGACTCCCTACTTGCACATGTTTATACACCACAGGGAAAGGCTGATGTTAAACTTGAAGCCCAGTGATCTCGACCTCTTTTTCAGGGTTAAGGGGCAGTTTTTGTGCATTTGGTTTTCGGGTGTTAACTGGTACACTTTCCGAGTCAGGATTCCCTAAAAGCACCCAGTTACGCAGTGTATTTGGTTTCTGTTGCTGAGTGATTGGCAAGGTTATAACTGAGGCGGGGAGGCAGGGGTCCAGAGATACCTAATTTGGTTCTAATGTTAAGCACAAACGAAATCTTTGATATAATTTTAAAACATCGATTATTTTGGTAAAGTTTACTCAATATTTGAAATGACTGTTTACTTCATTCTATATTAAATTAGGAAAGTTTGTGTGTATTCGGAGGCAACAAACGTAAATTTAAATGATCCAAGCTAAATATTATTATCAATACAATAATAGGATTAGAATTATTAAAATCCAAAACTGTATGTAGCCTATTGACATTATCAAGCCTCAACGTCTGTGAACATTTTATAATGTCTCAGATTAATGTCATCTAACTCTTCTGAGAATGATTACCAAAACACAGAAAGTAGTTTATAGACGATTGCTAGAAACACAAACTTTTTGGGTCATCATTCTAACTTGATTCGTTCTCGTGACAGCGCCATGTGGCGGTAAGAGCATTACCGAGATCTGTTACGTTTGAGTTATATGTATATTTCCTTATCTTGCAAGTGGGATCTTCTACATTTTATCAGTCGTAAGAGGGAGCGACATGTGTAGACGTGGCTCTGTTCACACCAGACATAGTTTCCCATGCCCAATCTGTAGAAATTTGAGAACATCGTTACAAAAGAAAGTGGCAACCGTCTGAGAAGTGCTTCATTCTACAAGCACGGCTAGGGAAAGCTCTGACACATTATGCATTTTAATGCGTAGTTCACCTGACTTACATTCAGATGTGGTTTAATCATATCATTTTGAATTTATATGTTCACCCGCGGTTTAAAATAATTACCAAAAAAAATTAAGTCAATCGATATGTACTAGCGGAAATTGTTCCTGCTCAGAATTAGAATAGTTCAATACGCCAAAGGGGATAAATATGATCACAAATTTCCAAAATATTGTCTTGGGGTTTTACAATGGAAAGGAATGTCTTTAAAACGATGTCTGAATACACTTATAACTTAATCGGTCCCAAAGTGATCAATATCTAACAACCATCCGCTGCGCTCCATATTCAAAGAAAGTTGATATGTCGCTCATAGTCAGTGATGTCTGGCAACAGAATTCAATTTAAAATTTACTTTTGTTCAGCTTTTTTAATTTTTACGTGCTGCTGCGTGGAAGTAAAAGCTCGGATATAGTGAAATTACCATCATATTATTGACTCAATTTCTGGATCGGACTCTGTCATTGTCCTTTGGATACCCAAGCAAACAAACAAACTGGTGTGTACCTGAAGGAAGTATTTATTGGATGTGGTAATTATATTTTGCATTCACAAGGGTTTGCCTTTATGTAATGTAAGCGTACTCACTTCCAGAAACCGTCATAACCTGACTTTCCAATTTATAAAGTAATGAGTTTCCAGAATTTATAGGGTATTTCAATGTCTTTAAAATGATTACAGAAAGCGCTACTGTGCAAAAGCCAATACAGATACATACTTCGTCAGGTGGCGCCAGGAGTGAAGTGGCACTTCAGCAGTTTTGAAATGCACGACGTAGGCCCCAGATGGCGTTTTGGGATAGGTAACAGGTAGAGATGGCACGAGACACTACACAGACAGTGATATCGGTAATGATGCCATGAAAGACATTTTACCCAGACATAAGAGTAGGCTCACCGTATCCTGGTTAAAGTTATTTATATTCAATTCGGTATATGCCCGGTTTAACGGCCGGCCGTCCAAGACTGCATCTGCTGGGCGTGCGTCGTACATTATCGTGTATTTTCTTGGTAAATATACCATTTGATTCGATCAGAAAGGTATTGTCTGGATGTGATGATGCAAAAATTAACAACTTTTGTCGAGTCTTTTGTCTTCACCTTTTCCCTCTATTAACAGTCTTGGATTTTTCGAGTGACTCTTCAGTCAGCATGTCTCATTTGTACTCTTTTCATTTCGGCAAGCCTTACATGCATTAACGACAATGTCATGTAACAACTGAGAAAGGCAGACCTTTGTGTCACAGGAATTTGGTTCTCATGTTTGAGTATTGTGCTTTGACACAATTCTTTATTACATTATGCCCTGCATATTGCCATTGTAAAACAGCTGGGTATTGCATGTTTTAATTTTGCCAATAAGATCCATATAGAAATGACTCTTCGAACAAATCGTAAAAATAGTTCAATATCCACAATAGTTTTAAATGATGTGACATATACCTGCCGCTTTTTTTCAAATCTCTGCATTAAATCAATGGTTGCTAACCAACTTTTAGATCACTGCTTTCCCCCAGAGAATTTTTACAGATAGGCTCACAAGAAATGTTTGCATGTAGGCAGAATAAGTTCTTGAAATTAGTTGGTTGGTATTGTACTCGGTGAGCTGTGACGTGCCCATAAAGGTGTCCCTAGTGACATGTTTGTTTTGATATCAATTTTGGACAGTACAACATTATCAAAAGCACTGCATATAAAAAGTATAGACACATTTGTTTTACATGGATTGTGAAAGAAGTCAAGCATTGACTTATCGAGTCACTCTCCATGGCACAGATGTTGGCGTATACTTCCTACCTTGCCTAGTGGAGGAAACCGAAGAACTCGGAGAAAACCACCGTGCACGGTTAAAGTGGTAGGAACTTTTTCCACATGCTGCCCAGGACGAGAATCGAACCCGGGTCGCAGAGGTGAAAGGCGAGCGTCTTACCGCTCTGCCAACCGTGCACTAATATGCTGCAAACCTTTTCTGTTTTTCCAAACTGTCATGTCTACAGCTACATGTATATATGAAAAACATATGTATATAGAAAAGTAAATATTACAAGTGCACTGATGATGAATGATGACACTATTTCTGTGTTGTTTTGTGGCTTTATATCGCATACGTTCCTTGCAGGTATGTAGACTATTTTTTTAAAAGTATTTCACTACAATGAGGTAGTTGTTTTACACAACATTCCAGTTTGATTGCATTTGGGTAAGTTTGAAGCTGCTTTTATACATTCGATCGCCCATGTAATATGACATGATTTTCCAACTTGTATGATGTAAAATTCACTCCATAATATTCTGTGTGGAGGTTCTTGTTTACTCTTGCTTGCACATTTTTGAAAAAAAAAATCCCTGTCCTAACTACATGTCTGGTTTATGAGGGATAGCTTAATGTAAACTGTAATGATGCCACATCATTCGAGCTGTTTCTTAGATCAAGGACTATGAATGCAATTATCTTTAGAACACATCTATTGAAAATGTTTAAATCAACTTGAATTTTTTTTTATTAATTTAACGGTAAACGAATTTTCCATGCTCAACTCAAAGAGGAAAACACCAGCAAAGTCATGCAGAGTGGGACCAAAACCATAAAGACAACTCAATTTCCCCTTTATTGAAATGGCCTTATTTCAGATAAATTCAGTCGCCTATAAAATGTAATGAAATTGGAGTATAGGAATTATTTGTAATCCATATTAGAGTTTTTTTAAGGGTGCTGAAGAGCATAAATATCAATATATTCGCATCAACGTTGTGGTAATCTGGTGGCATATTGGTAGATGTTTCCCTCATGAACTGTGCATATTTTCAAATTGTCACACCGTTTGTGCTTGCAGTTTGAAATGTTGTCTTTTATTCTGTTCTGTATCACAGAAAAGATTGATGAGTGTTGACTCGAATTCTGAATTTAAGTAAAAGCAACAATTGTATAAGATGGGACATCGCTATCCAAACAAAACGTGACAAAATCTATGTTTAAGTGCATCTATTTCTTATACCGGGTTGCGTGTGAATAAGTGATGATTCGGCCTTTCCTGGTAACTATAACATTGAGTCAACAGCTTTCTTTGCCACGGGTGAGCTATCATTATAGGTATCGTCTACAATTCTCAACAATAATATTTTATGTTGACGAGAATTTTATGTGAAAATGTTGAGGCAGACGTCCATTTACATCCGGGCGATTTGAGCGGGAAATAATAAACAATAGCGACACGACAGTCGTATTAAAACGAAATTTTAAAAATCCGCCCCACAGTCTTATATATTTTTTTCTTTTTACAACTGCTTATTGGGATACAGCTATCATATTCCCCTCTAATATCATAGATGATTAAAGTCGGGCTCCCAATAGGGTATCAGAGTAATCAATATTAAAAAAGACAGGCACTAACTCATGATGCCAAACTTCACGAAACATCGTCCAATTAAACCTATTTAGCATTTTTGTACCCCAAGCCTAATTTATATACAACGCTATGAAAAAATTCCAAGATGCAATTTGATGTTGTCCTTTTGGCCTGGTTTTTTTGGGGGGGGGTGTTTTGTATTTTATATTTGTTTTTTGTGTGTTTTTTTTAACGGGAGGGGGTGTTTTTGTTTTGTTTTGTTTTTTAATGGGGGTGAAGATGGGAATTTATAATTTATTTATTTTACACCATGGGAAAGCGAACACAGCTGAAGCGTGGACGTCTAAGAAATGACTCTATTTTGACCAGACATGCTGGTATTCTAATTAACGTTTTTATTCAGCAGAACTGGAATATATAATGTCAGATAAATAAGACTTAAAGAAACATAGAATACTGCTATTGAATTAGATCACCCTTTTATTAGCGGATGCGTAGAACCATACAATGCCCTATACCTAAAATGCACATATCAAAAAAGGGGTTGATAATTTGGAAAAATCACACCATAAACTGGCGTCATGAAGGCAGATTAAGTAAATTACCAAATAAACAGAAGGAACACTTTCTGGCACATATTAGTGGTTCTCAAACCTTGCAATGGCTCGCCAAAAGCACAGTTTGTATTTCATGTGATAAATATATCAATTTTAATATCCAATTACGGATTGAAGTTGAATATATAATGTCAGCTAAATTATACTTTTATATACAGGAACGTTGAATATTGCAGTTAAATGCGTTAATCGGTTTAATACGCGGATGCGTAACAAAATACAATTTACCATACCTAAGACACATATATCAATAGGATAGGGTTAACAAGTTGGAGGAAATCAGGCCATCAGCTGGCGTCATGAAGGTAGATCAAGAAAAGTAATCAAATTAAATGAAGAAACACCTTTCGTGGCACATATTAGTGGCTCTCAAACCTTGAAATGGCTCACCAAATGCACAATTTGTACTTCATGTGATAAATATATCAATTTTAACGGCCAGTTGCAGATTGATCGCTCTCTTGGTAGACATTACTTTTCATTTGGCCGCTCATCGATACAAATTTGACAGTTACACTTGTATTTGTACGCCAGTTGGCTGACATAAACAATTCAATTTCTGGGCGGTAACACTTGTGTCACATGCACGATCTCCGGCTAATGACGTAAAAGAAGCTGCCCTTCAAAACACGAAACCTTAGTATCTTTATACTTGCGGGTGATGGGTTTTTGTTTTATGAAGTAATGATGCTTTCACCTGCGCAAAATGCATTTTGCTGTAGTGATTTTTTTCTTTCTAGTCTATTTTGAGAATAAGAATAAATATCTAACAGTGCAAAATTCAAAGTCGCAATGCGCTCTAAATCTTTAATAAAGGATCCCAATTGGACTTGTCGGGACTGACGCGCCACGAGCAAATTGTGAACATTTTTCTTATGTGAAATAAATATTGTTCAAACCATTTATCATGTAATGCAAACAATGAAGACGATTGGGCAAACACTCATGTCTATGACACCAATGCATTAGGGAATGCTTAATGGAAGGCACACATACTAATTTCAATGCTAATTAGTTTACAATACCGTCATGTTTGGATGAATACCTCGGAACTCAAACGTTATAGTGTCACATAAGACGTAAATGTATAGAAATGGCACAGATACTAATAAAATGGCGTATATATATAATTATATATATATATATATATATATATATATATATATATATATATATATATATATATATATATATATATATATGGGTGTGGGTGTGGGGGTGTATGTGTGTGTGTGTGTGTATTCAAATATAGAGAAGTGAATATTTTCTGCTTTCCTATTAATTGTCGTGTGCATGCAAAATATTTGAAGAAGTTTTCGAAACACACATCCTGATTTTACATTCTACCCATGAACCTTATCTAAACATGTATGACTGCTATGACTATCAGTCAGATGATTTATTTACAACGTACTGTTTTTCTTCCTATTTGGCCGAATGTCCGCAACCATCAAAAAGATTAAAGACGTTTTGTCTCCTTGGATACACTTCCCATATTGGAAAGGGATGCTCTTAAATTTTATGTTTGAGATTTGTTCACCAGTCAAAAAATGTCAGACCCAGATACACTTTTCCGTGCGCAAAAACCTTATTGAGTAGAGTTTGTTAATTTTATAATCACTTGAAATCTTCTCTGTATTCACATCGAGACTAAAAGATCAAATCTCCTCATTGGTAAGTCCAATCAATTGCAATGTTTATCATTTACAAAATCTGCACGTGAACAAGTCGTATTTGAAATTCGTTACACCGTAACAATAAATGCTATTTAAACAAAAGGCTTAATCAGTCAAATATAAAAAAAAATGTCCTTAAGCGGCGAGGACCGCTGACAAGGAGCTTTTGGTGTACTCACAATATAATTTTGCGTGAATTCTACATTGTGTTAATTTCAACTTAGGATTCCGTTTTGAAAGAGCTTGTGATAATTTACCTGTTGGATGTTCTACTTGCGATGCAGTTTGCATTTACCTAAATACCATGGCAAAGCTGAATGCCCTCACAGCGCGCGGTCAAATAGAGATTGTTGTAACGCCGAGATTTAGAATATTGCATTATTGTAATTATGTACATCACCAGCCCACACTGTTACCAGAATGGCAGGGATGGCTTTAACCAAATTCAAGAATACGCAGGTTAACTGCTGAACCCGACCCTATGCCACTTCTGTACAGGCCATAAAGCATCGAGGAAAATGATTCCCATTTTACGCGGATTTGGCTAATTTGAGGCACTCTGGACCAGCTGGAGCCTGATGTTGGTCGCATCCGGTCTCCCACTCTTCTGAGCACACCGATAAGGGCAATAAGGTTTAAATTTCTAAAAGGCACCACTGTCTGAAAGCGGCAGTCTGGCTCACACTGGTACCAGGCTGACTTATGTAAATAAGACCAAGTCAAATCCAACAAGAGTTCACACGTGGAGTAGTATATTAGCCAATCAAGCATGCCTTAACAAGCGTCATAGCCCATGAGAATCTACCAGTAAAGCTGAAAGTCGGTACATCTGTAACTAGCAATTGGACACCAACGCCACAACTGACATTTGGAAAACTTGTGTGGTTAAATGGATAGCTGTGAAATAAAACAGTGTTTCAATTGTAACAAGAGGATTGTAACCATTCTGCGCTCAACTGACTTAGGGTTTTGGACCTGAAATTCAGTAAAGTATTAAAAGTCAAATGAGTCCAGGTAAACGGTACATCGATATATTATAAAGAGTCTATGATATAAATAACAGGGCTATTGTCAACATCTGCGGTAAGTTACCCAAGTTTCTTCTTTTTTTAAATACAAGATGAAGCAATAACACAGCGCCATCTACTGAATAAACTAGTAGAGAACCAGACAAGATATGTGTACATTTCCGTCAAGTGTACAAAGGGCCAGGTCAATTGCTTTCGAGAAAAGTCAATATAATTACGTGCATTTACACAGGTATACCTGTACAAAAAACACTTAAAGTACTGTTATGTGTCATGATATCATTTGAAAGAGTCAATAAAAAATCCGAGAATGAAATTAAGTATTACCACCCAGTGTACACATTTGATGGAGAATACATAATACATGTATTGCCACAAAACTGAAATAGGGACCAATCTGTGCTTTTGGAGAAGTTGATACTCGGAAACCACACATAAATTCACAATATTGAACGAATCCCAGTGCTATATTTTTTGCTCCATGAACACCCAGTGGTGCTTCCAGTTTTAATAGAATCCAGCAAGCACTTTTTTATCATTGAGATTTCAAAATTTACAAAAGCACATAAAACGAGCAGTTGAACAAATTAAGATATAGTAACACTCAAATTATACTATTTGATATCGAAGCAATTACCCAGGATATATGCATGTAGAAGACCTCGTAGCAGCTCTAGTTTCTCACAAAATGAAGAAGAAAATTAATTTAAAAAATCAGAAATTTTCCACAGCATGTACAGCTCATCAAGTTGCGGAGGGGGGGGTCAACTCTTTTGGAGAAATAAAAAATATGAATTTTCGACGCAGATGGACCGATTACGGACCACAAGTGACCGAAAAAGCTCCAAAGACTAGCATACCTCTGGAAAAATAATATACAGAGTTGTGGGTGGTCAGATATAAAATTAGGGCACTTCAGATAGCACTGGCATCAGCGTGTCACACGAGTGCCGCCATTTTAAATCCTCAAAACAAATGTACATAGGGTATAGTACTCTTCAGCATGTCAAATGTCTTGCCAATATTAGTCACTTGTAATTCGTTATGAAACATTTCCAGCCGGTCCATCTTGTCTTTGTGTGTAGTTTTTTTATTTCAAGAGATGGCTCATTCTATGGTCAAATATTATGTTTGAAATTTCGTAACTTAAATAATAAATATACGGCCAGTGTTGATATACTACGTGGAGCCAAGAACTTTCACACCGTGTTATACACTCATGATCGTGGAAACAAGCAAAGGCAAGAAAAATGAAGGGGAGGGGGTGGCAAAGAAGACACACAGGTGAAGACATAAGCTACAGAAATAGATTTGAAAGGTCAGTAGCCAGTCTCTCAGGCAGGGTGTTGCCAATACCCTGCTTGAAACCAGAAGCCAGCGACTCAAGTTACAAGTTACCCAAATGTGGCCACGAGCAAGTCTGCAGCTAAGAGATTAAAGCGTCCCTGGAGGGAAAATTACAAACAGGGAGCATGACCTGATGGATCCGTGAATGTAGCGCCAGATAGTTAGAGTGTGTTTCTCCACAGAGGCCTACAAACTACAACCTTTACTCGCCAAGTATGTATGTGGTGTGACGTATGCTTCCTCTATGAAGGCGGGGTTCAACAGGGGAATTGTGTCATCATACAACAGCTTAATTGCAAAGAATAGCCTCCTTATATTACTCTAGATCCCATTTTTATCTGTTCCATTAAAAGAAATCACATAAAATTAACACTAAAAGGATATTGCGAGGGGAATTCTAACTCGCAATCTTTGAATATAATGTCTGGTATTATCGTGTTAAAGGTATAAAGCAAACGTTAACGTTTTAGGTCACTGTTGATTAACATCAGTGAGCCATGTCAAAGTGACTTGACTCCTCGTCCTTATTGAAATTGTTACTCGCCCTTTTATTGAATAGTCCAAAGTCACCATTGAAAGCAAGTCCGTCCAAAATTGAATCGATGGAATGAACAAATAATGTATTCTGTTTGTGTTGAAAAGAGTTAATGTGTCTTATTAGACTACACATTATAAAGGTATTTAATTTCAAATAAAAAACTACAACTGGGAACTATAATCTGTAAACAATATATATATATATATATATATATATATATATATATATATATATATATATATATATATATATATATATGTTAACAAGATTATCAAGAAGGCAAATGACATGATTCATATTTGTTATGGTTAAATGGTGCTTTCAGTGTTTCGTACATTGGAATAACCGTGCAACATAATCTGCTCTGTGAAGGTTCATGTGTCGGGGAAACAGGTAATCAAATAAAACAATAAAAAGTTAATTCATCAAGAATTTTCATATATCAAGTTTTATGTAAGGATCAATGCTTTTATTTATTTGAAAATAAATTGAAAATCGAAGTTGTTTCTCCAATTGTATTTCTTCACAAAGTAACAATACCTTTAAACCAATAAAATATAGTATCTTTCTAACATACCATAATATATCGTCACAATGCTATTTGATATAATAAATTTACCTATAACAGATCCATTCTCCACTTTTACCCAAAACTTGTCGAGCTGAGAAATCCCTGTGGGTTTTTTGTTCAATGTTCCTATTTGAAAAGTAAGGCTCAGCAATCATCACATCGCACCCTTTGATCACGCAGTAGTTGTGTGTTTTATAAATGAAATTTATTATTATTCCATCAAATAATTGCTGGTGCCCAAAGGGGGAAGGGTTGCACGTTACTTGCGTAACTGCGAAAATGTGCAACCTAATTTAGTCAGTTCAGTGTACAAGTTGGGGTCGGTAAATTCTATTTAATTGTGTTAGCTTGGCTTACGACAAGCCAAATCTGCAAAAAATCGTTGAGACATATCTTCAATTCAAAATGACACAGTTGGTGTGCGCGTGTCCCATTTTCGGCAAGGTGATTGGAGTCGAAGGTCGCTAGTGCGAGATCCGTCCGTTCCGAGGTCATATTATGTATATATATATATATATATATATATATATATATATATATATATATATATATATATATATATATATATATATATATATATATATATATATATATATACATATACATATAATTCATTTATTTATATTCGATGTTCCTTTAGTGTTGGTGGACTTACATATGTAAAAGATCTGATACAACTCCTAGTACAGTACTGATTTAAAATACAATGGACGTGGCCGTGTCGATATCCCATTCACTCATACCGGTCTCCATTGAACCATACTTTTTAGAAATGGGGATTAGGTGAAGTTGTACGTTTCCCATTTTCGATATATAATCTGTATTTTACTACTCTAACCTGTACTTAAATATATATTTACTTATTTAGATTTAAACAATAACAATCGTACATTTCTCTATTACAATACAGACTGTCTTTTTTTCAATGAGATATATCTCTACTTTCAATTTTATACACTTTTGGCAGCGTACCTCTCGTTTCCCTTACTAATCCTAATAAGGAAAATGGTAAACAGGTTTTTAAAAACGTACTTAAAGGTCATTAGATAATTCAAGTGTCGGACTGAACACAATGTATGTGATGCTACATAGCTACACCTCTATGTGTATCTCAAGGTTTTTTTCCCCAAGTTGTTTTCATCATGGATACATAACTGATAATGAATGAGCCTGTTGCCAATGTTCCTGCAGCAATTAAGACATATTGCATCATGTATTTACTGTTAGTATAACGCAAAAAACTTCGATAACAGAATAGGTGAAATTGTCCCTCGGCGATGACCATTTTAGATCTCAGATTCCACGCCTTTAAAAACGAACATATGAATATGAGCTTTATTATAGGCAGCTTACACTTATTCAATCATGTCGTAATCTATAAATTACGTGCCATTGTCGTCCGTGCGCTCATTTTTTCATTTCGTAAATACTCTAATAAGATTTAGATGGGCGGTCTCATTTACGTGGCAGGAAGACTTTATACTGTTACTGAGAGGATTTGTCAGCAAAGTCGTCTAACTAACTTACTGAACCATTGCAATGTTCTGGCAGAGCTGTCTGTCATGCCTTTCTTAAATTTCATGGAGATGTGTTTCGATATATTCCTACCACTTATATGAATGATAAGCTTCAGTGTGAAGCAAGACTTAAAAGTCTTTCCACGAACCTCTTCATCACTAATTTGGAAATACATATAAAGAATTCACTTAAGAAACTTCAGAAAAGGTTACTTCTGCCGTCATGTTACATTGCTCTATTTACCAAAATCAGTAAGATTGTAAAATATTTTTGTTTTGTTATAAGGTGGAATTGCGGTGTTTACATAAATCAATAAGTTACCATGTGTCATTGCTCTATATATATAAGTTTGTAAGTCTGTCTGTTCGTGTTACTTGTTGCAACGTCTTTAAATCGCATGGCTGGATTCTTTTTAAACTGGATAAGCTTTTGTTCCTGTGATCAATACTGTGCAATCTTGAGCAATTTAAAATTGTGTACTGAATATCATTGCATAATTTGTAAAGTCCTACAATGACAGACTATGTAAACCTGCTTTCGTTCTGAATTAGTTTCACCGTTACCTTACGGTTCAAAAGCTTTGATCATCCTTACCGCCAACAGAAAGATCATGTATTTTTTGTAGGCAAAATATAACTTCATTGTCAAAGTGACCTGTCGGATTTTCAGTTAATAAAGTCTGAATCTCTAAAGTTAATGGCACAGACTGATATATACTTTTCAAAATGACAGGTATCCTGCGTTCAACTGCATTTACTGGCATATGAAAATTTTAAAATTCTAAAACGTTTGATGGAGACTTAATTGAGAACCGCGCTTCAAACTTTTTTCGGTTTGCTGAATGAAGATAGAGTGCTCCATTCGGACATTATTAATTCAATAAATAGATAACAATTATTCACTGCCAGATCACAAAACACCGTCTTTGGCATGCAGCGCCTGCCAAACCTACTCAGATTTGGCTGCTGTTGAAGGTTACTAATTTTTAAATATTTCTGCATAATTCTCAAATCGACATTGTTTGTTAAACTGCATTTATATTTTGTAGAATGAGAAACCAGTTTTAACAATTAGTTTTGTACTGGAAATGTAGCCAAGACAGTCATAATTGCTGAACCCTACTAATAATCAAATCTGGTGACAAAAAATCTATTCGAACCACTCAGTTGCTGTGTAGGTTCAGTGAAGGGCATTACTAGCTTCACTTATGACTTGCGCATATAAGAAAGTGAAAAACGTTGGGGGAATGCATGCCAATTGACTGTACAGAAGAATTTTCAATTAAGACCACCTCCATAAAGAGACTGTTTCTATATTAGGACCATCGATTTACAGTCTCGTTTTTGATTAAATTATATCCCCATTAAGACCAGTCCCTATTAAGACCACATTTTTCAGTCCCTTGGGTGGTCCTGATAGGGAGAGTCCACTGTATAGCCATTTTGATACATAAAATTAATCAAAATCGATACAACTTATTTGTCCCATTAAATTAATATAGCCGTACATGTATGGCCATGCAACAACCATGCAAGGGTATCCCTGTCAAAAATAAAACATATATATTCTAACTAGAACACAAACCAGAAAATAACTGATTTTATCCTTTATTTGTGCCCTCTGTTCATAAGGTGCAAATTCAATCGGTATCATTTTTGCAAAGTTTTAAACTGGGCATAAAGATAGTCTTCTTGCATGAAGCGTTAGATTTTCGATCGGTTATGGACTTTCGTTTTGTTCTGTGCCTTATGTTAACCATGTTGAAGTTTAGTTTAGAGTTCACATATGGCGTAGAGTAGTTGCACAACCCGGTGTTCATCTAGCGCATAAGTGGCTGGGACCCTACCTGTATGCTAAACAAATAAATCACAACTCCATCTTGACAGCTTGTTGTTCCTCAACGATTGTCTTTAACCGCAGGTTATGGAGTCCACCAATGGTTCCGATCTCCCTGTTTCCTCAATGAAGAACAACTGCTCTAGGGTCTTTGCTACCAGAATGCATTTTGACCAGCTGAGAGGGATCTTTTCCTCAGCTTACGGCGAGACCTCCTGGTAGGCTCATAGTGCATGGCGAGCCCGTGCTAACTGGTTAGAAAATTGTTTTCTGGTAATATATGTCTGAGACCTGGCAGCAAGCTAGTCTAATATCCCTTACATTTGTCAATTCAAACCCAATAGCTTAGCAGCACCGGGACCGAAAGCAATTTTGTGCTTTTTGACTAGTTTTCTTTACTGCTCCCACGTCTGGTTATAGCCATCAATCTGGTCTATCTACGTTCGGAATATATCCGATATTTCCGCGATGCTCTGGCCATAAGATTCCGGGATTCTTATAAGACTGCTTTTGATGAATTCTCGATTCACAGCATTTTCATTTGGAGCACCACATTCTTACCTTACCAGCCTAACCCGGAAATAAGAACATAGTGCGTAAAGTTTAACTGGCCAACAACAAGTTCCGACCGTTACTGTCAATCCATAATATTACGGCCATAATACCACTGCAACGGTTATTTCAAGCATTTTCAGCCCGAAGTGTTTGGAAACGACTGCCTGATTGCAGCAAAGCAGTATTGAGCAATCCAGCTCCTTGATCGATCGTCTTTTCAGAACATTCATAGAAATAGCCGGGCAGGCGAAAATGACTTTGTCGGGTTCTTTTTGCCTACAGCAATTTTACAAGTTCAGCGATAACCCCTTCCGGCTATGTTGTGGCTGGGCTTGTGACCACCATTATAAGAGGCCCTACAGATACAAACATGTCAATAACACAAAATGTCTGCTTTTTCACTTAAACAACTGCTGGAGTTTGAAGTGACAGGCTATTTCTGTGAGGGGAAATTTGATTGCCCTTTCACACGTGCAGCATCATTATGTTTTCCGGCACCTTTGTTTGCAAAAAGTCGGCCAATATTGGACTGGCCGCGCTTAAAAATAAAGTGAATTAGATTGTGTTTTGAAATCCAACTACTTTCTTTTTCTCAGAATTGCCAATGGCAACTTATTGCCTTTTACTCGCAGCCGTTTAGAAATACAACATGAACTGATACAAAAATCAAAAGTAAAAGATTCCTTATGTGTGTGTCATTCTTACATAATCCCAATGCAGCATTATAGCGACCTCGCTTTGAAGACCTCGCAAGCTTCCTCGTCGGCGAGGCCTTCTTCACGCGTGAAACTTACCTCGCGGTCAAGCGCTCAGCTCCCTTTGAGATATACCTCGAGGTGAAACTTACCTCGTGGAACGGGAGCCACGCGATAATATTTAATACAGGTACCCTAACAAAAATTAGTAGGTGTACGCCTGAAGGCAGGACGATCATTAGACCCATGGTAGGTCAAATATACAGTGAACCGAAGCATTTTGAACAATTTATCTATTAAGAGAAAATACGCTATAATGTTGCTCAGGCACTACTGGCAACAGCGTTTTAATCGGGCAAAAACGGCAGTGGAAACCAGGTAATTTAAGGCCTCAAGTGCGCATACTCAGGAAGCGAAATACTTTTCAACTATCTCGAGCTCAGGACAGCAGAGCAAGATCTGGATCATGGCTTGTGGATGACGTGAAAGCTGGTTAGCTTTCACGGCGTATCAAGCCATTGAGGTGTCTTGAAGGAGTAAATTCGTGAAAGCTAGCTCGCTTTCACGGGCGAGGTCTCGATCACGCAGTGCCATTATATCGGGAAAATATATTTATCTATGCCTTATCCAATGGCATTTTCCATGCAACAAGGCATGAGCCAGCAAACAGAATCGGTACGCCCCTGGATTTTCAAGAGGCTGTCTGCTGAGTTAAAATGTTGTGAGAATGAGAGCGTATAATAAAACGAATAGCAAATACTTGTTTATAACCTAATTTGCTTTAATCATAATTGATTGAAAGCGACAAAATGAAAGACAATCATGAATTTGTGTCAACATATGGTAATTATACACGTATCTATAATTACATGTGCCCGTAAATGAGATACAAAGGTGTTTAAGAATGTCGTCAATCTTTAGATGCATACATATTGTGATTAAACTTAAAGCACGATCACCAATAAAATGTATTAAATTGAGACTTTCAACTAACCTTGGTGTTTAGGAAAAATTGTGGAATAGATAAAAATAACAGAGGTAGTTTGAGATATCATCATTGATAAAATTTAAAAGGTATCACATGCATGAATCACAAATGTTGAAATAAAAAATGCACGATTTGGGGCCTATTCCCTGTATTCATTATATCTGATCTCAAATTCTTGAAATACGCTGATAAAACAAAAAAAATATGTTTCCTTGATAAAAAAAGACAAGTAAATGACAGTCAAAGACATCTTAAATGAATATAACGTGGACCTACATGCAAATAATACAACCGTTTAAGGGTTAGAACATGATTAGCCAGGGAAGGCATCTTAAATGAATATAACGTGGACCTACATGCAAATAATATAACCGTTTAAAGGTTAGAACATGATCAGCCAGGGTAACTTGTTCAACGATTTCAAATTCTTGGAACTCCCATGATTCACCTATTTGAGCTCTTTCCTTTTTTTTCTAATTATGTTTATTGCGTATAGCATAACGATTGTACATGTATTGTCAACCTACCCAGATAACATTATTATAACAAGACTACATTAATATGTAAACATTTACCATCTCGATTAGGATTTTAAAGATATAGCTAACCTTTTACTGTGATCTAAGGTACCCTGCTAACACATCATAGTAGCGTGCGTGTTTATGATTTAAGGTACCCTGCTAACACATCATAGTAGCAAGCGTGTTTATGATCTAAAGTACCCTGCTAACCACCCTTTACAGATTACACCCTGTAAATCGTCTCAATGTAAATATATATTTTATTGAAACCTAAACACTCTTGCTGTTTTAATTATGTTGGATAAGCATGGGTTGCCGTCACACATTGTACAATCTTCCACTATTCAAGAAACTGACTTTTTGCCTGTCAGAAACATGGGGCAAGAACATACTGAACACATTAAAGTGTTAATTACATTATTTTAAATATGATACCCACTTTAAAAGCATGAATACCAAATATTGTCTACAAAGATACCTGCTAAAACACTGAAGATTGTAAAGTTGGAGTGACTTTTGTGCTCCACCAGCATATTTCGGGTTATATAACAACGATTTCTCAGCTTTGCTCTCACAATTCTTTAGTCTATGAATCTTACAATACCTTCAACAGTACACACCAAAACAAAATGAGTAAGAACACTGAATCTGCCCGATGAGATGGCAGAGATATATTTTTAGTTTCCTGGCAACATCCGTCATCTTTCAAAGTAGAGCTAAACAATCCAATTGCATAACATGGTGTAGTAATATATCCATCAGTTGTACTCATCTCTAAAGCAACTAAGAGGGATCCCAATAGTTTTGAATAAAACATTTTTAAACCAAGTAAACAATAAAACGGTTCTATTGTGTTACATTGGCGACAAGTTAGGCTCTGATTTTCAGCCAAGGTTGTAACACTGATCTTTTGTGTTCATTTGAGCTAAACTTGCAAGGCTTTTTTTTCAGACACACAGATGATCCAGTGTTCAATTCTGTATTATCTTTTAATACGCTTAAAGCTGTTTTTTTTCCTTTCACGCGTTCGGTCGCCGGGCGATACGGCTCATGTGAGACGTACATGAGCTTGATACTGAAATAAGCATATGATAATATTCATGTAATCGGGAGGCATGGACCCTCTATTCAGCTGTTCGAGACCTTTCGCCGAGGGAAGCTTAATATTTGCCGACCGCGCTTTGCACACCAGCTGTCAATAATATGAATGTCATATTTGATTACAGCCAAATTGGAGTAACACATCCCAGCAGCAGCATAGATATAGTTATAACCTACTGGTTTACAATTATGATATCCAGTCTTCCGAAACTAGCTCGCTCTCTCTCTCTCTCTCTCTCTCTCTCTCTCTCTCTCTCTCTCTCTCTCTCTCTCTCTCTCTCTCTCGCCACATATCAAGTTACCGTAACGAACTATGGCCATCGGATCAATTGTACGACTCCCCACCAAGATTTCTTATTGTATTGAGGAGGTGGGTGTTGTTTTCATGGTCAATCAATGAGATATCGGTTGACATGCGCGATTGAAAAAACATTTTTTTCCCAAACTGAGAGTCTGTGATACTGCTGTTTGAAGCAACTGGGATCCACGAATTATTCTCCTTACAGTTATGAAAAAGTACGAGCATCAGCAAATTTGTGAATACGAATCTACAAGCCCGCCTTGCGGGTGAGTGAATTCGTTATTCACAAATGTATTGATAGTGATCTTTCCTCTAACTTCAATTCATGTAACTGCAATGTCGATGTACCAATGGTTACAATTACCAAACTTTTCCCAGTAAAGTGTCACCTTCGCGGCTTGACCAATCATAAAGATAAATCTGTCAAATTAATTTCTCTCCTCTTTCAATCCAAGCCCCACAAATAAGTGAAAAACTTTTTTGTATGCAAGAAAAATGTTGACTTTGTTCTTTCGGAATCTATCCCATAATAATAATAATGATGATTATTATAATAATAATAACAACAACAATAATAATAATAATAATAATAATAATAAATAATAATAATAATAATGATAATAATAATAATAATAATAATAATAATAATAATAATAATAATAATAATAATAATAATAATAATAATAATAATACCTGTAGAATATATTTGCTGTTTTCCTATTGTTTATTAGGTAGCCAATTTCAGACTATGGAGCCGTTCGGACGGACGTTTCGGATGTTCAACGCACATGACCACTTACTCCCACTTATAACACCCGGACAGGTACTTCACCACGCCTTGATAGTATTTCTTTTTCTTTTCCTGATTAGAAAGTAGAGGGAAGGAGTACTAAAAGGTTTGTCACTCTTCATTTCCAGGATTATTTTTACTGGTAACGACCATATTTTTTTACGATACAACAAATCAAATACTTGTATGAAAATTAACATTTTAACGCAATTAGCTTTTCACTGAGTATTTGTTGCTAGTATAATCTGAGAAACCAATTTGCCAGGATTACAAATTTAGGTTGGTCGATAGTCAAAGTTAGATTTTCCCCAGACCTAGAAGTAAAAGTGTAACTGATATGTCGCGAGGCATGAAATTCTATTTTACTAGTTTTAATTACAAATGTAATGGCGGTGGGGGCTGTCAGTACATTTAAACATTTACAACTAAGAAGATTTGCTTCACAGCGAATCTGTCTGAATGCCTTCAAAATAAGAACAGTTTGATATGCTATACTTTGCCATTGTTCAATTTTAAACTAAATTTAATGTATTAGCGTAATTTGGATAAGTTAAAATGCTACAGCTTTGCTTCTTGCTTCATTGATGTGGCCATGTCACAAACTTTTCAACTGAATTTGAATGACACCAATCTCAATTTACATTTTGTGTATTGACCTTATTTGCATAAATCAAGATCCTACAACTTCGGTTCATGGTTCATTGGATGCGGCTTTGCCACAAACCTACAAATTAACGTTGAAAATGGCATCTGTATCTATAATAGTTTTGGAGATTTTTTTTTTATTTACTCTCCATTATATTGGCAGTTGTCACAAAACTAACGTGCACATTGACATTTTGTGTCTATCTGCAATAGTTTCGAAGATATGGAGCTTTTAAAATTTTAATTGCCCCGAATTTGCATAATTTTAAACATCATGACCATTCCAAACGATATGCCTAATTTCACTTGTAGGTCATCATCATGGCAAGTTTGGTGATTTTTGGAAAAAATAGTGTACGAGAAAAACTCCGGACAAATTTGGTCGTAAAGAAAAAGAGAGAAAGAAAGTAAGAAAAAAATTCTTGGGAAAACAAAATGTCTGGGTTTGCACCTGGACATAATTAGTGGTTAAAGAAGGAATATCTCACGGGGCTTAAACCGTGGCTGTTGGTTTTAATGTTGAACTTCCTGTCAATGTAAATGTGAAGAAATGAAACTAAAAGAGTAGGAACATGCAAACGTGTTTTGACAGGTGTAGACCCCACTGTATCATTAGATCTATGATTGTTGCATCGGAAGGGACTCAAGCTTGTCTATTTCATATGTAACGACAGCTAATAAAAAGGTTGGTTTCGTTTTTGTTTTGCTATTCTGTGGATTTTTAGACTGTGGAGCTACTGTTACCAGTAGATTATGAAATGATCCAATAATTTGTTGCTCACCAGTAGACTTGTAGAAATCAGTGTCCTGGGGGACACCGTCAAAAGATCGATGTGCAATGAAAATCTTAATTAACTTTGTTAAGTGCAGATGGGTTTAAAGCCCATTTAGTTTTTCCATCGCACAAAATCGATGTTTAGAAGATGAGAAAAATACTGACAAGTTGGAAAAAAAGACTCAATAAAAGTTCATGCAGCATTATCCACTGAAACATGTGTTTTATATAAAATAAGCATTTTTATGTATTTTAATACCATACGCACGATCAGACTAAAGACAAATAAACATGTTAAAACTAAATATAGATACATTTTTTATACCTGATACCATATTCAAATGGTTCAGCGTTCAAAACAGAATACCCAATTAATTTTTTTAGACAATATATACAAATGACAGAATGAATTAATACTTTGTTTGAATAAATTTGCAAATTATTTTCAATTAAAATCTTTGACTGAAGTTTTGTGAGTCCTGGCTTGTTTTTAACTAGGCTTCATGAATAGTAGTCAATTTGTGGGTAACAAATAGAACAAACAATCTGAATGAGTGTTAAAATAAATTTAATGTCCAGTAAACATATTAAAAAAAGAGAAACACAGAACATATATGCATGATTGATACATAGTCGTGCGTGGAAAATACTCAGATTCCAGATTCACATTGAGTGTCAGGTCCTATTTCATTGTTAAGCCGACTTTACTTTCGAGGGAGGGAGATATGTCCCAAAATTAAAATACTTAAGTTTTTCATCTTTTATTGAATGATTGATGACACCACTAATAAATCAAAGCGTGATGTCACAAATTGATTTTAATTCTCCTAAGCTTGCTTCTAATACATTCGACAAACAGCGATTGAAACCGCCTCTCTGCTGTTTCATCTTGGTAGTCATTGCATGTCTCGTGTGACTCTTGCACGTTTGACACACATTGTATTTGTTACGGTCCTCATCTTTTGTTTGCATTCTCTGTTTTTTAAACTTAAGGTCAAATGATTATGACGCATGGCACAGGTGTGTGTGCTTTATGTTGTGTGTGTGTGTGTGTGTGTATCAGTAGTTTTTACTGTCTTTCAGCAGAGAATACCATTGTTGTAAACGATGCAGCATTAATAAGGATCACACGTTCATTCATTCATTCATTCAGGATCACTCACTGAGCCTATCGTGTCATTCCTATAAAATATAGTGAACATATTATTTCAGTGATTGTGCGATATTAGTATTATTTGTACCCTCCTGTGCCACATGTCGTACGTTCAGGAGTGGATAGATATAGGTAATTCCCTAATCCCACGATTTCAACATTTTATCGTTATGCAGCAGCAAACCCCCAAAAGACCTTTCTTGATTCAGCCGAGGAGGAGCAAATAATTGTGTTGAATCTTAATAATATGGAGTGACACACATTGAATTACTGTGGCCATGGCAGCTTCTTGATTATTAATATCCAGGTCTATAGTGACCTCGAAAAGGTTAAACAGTGCAACATATCAAAAAAGGATTCTTTTGAGTCGACATTGTTCGGAACGTGTGTAAAACGCGACACAATGACACCAATATCTTTAACAGTTTTGAAGCTATTCAAGATCTTAATGTGTATATTTGCTTAATTTGCTTAATTAAAATCGTACATCTTTGGTTATGGTTCTTTCGATACAATTATGTCACAAACCTACAAATAGATGTTAGAATAGTAGTGTTGAAATTATTCAAGATTTACATTTTGTGTATTCGCTTTATTTGAATAAATCATAATCGTACAATTTTGGTTATTGCTCATTAGATTCACCTGTGTCACAAACCTACAAAGTAAAGTTGAAATGGCACTTCAATTTATAATAGTTTATAAGATACTAAAACAGATTTACATTTTGTGTATTGACCTAATTTGCATAAATTAAAATACTACAACTTTGGTTCATGATTCATTAGATTCGGCAGTGTAACAAACCTACAAACTGAAGTTGGAATGGTACCTCTATCTGTAATAGTTTTGAAGTTGTTCATCATTTAAATTTTGTGTATTTACATGGTTTGGATATATTGAAATTTTACAATTTTGGTTCATTGGATGGGGCTTTGTCACAATCCTACAAATTGAAGTTGGAATGACACCTCTTTCGGTAATAGTTTTGAAGCTATTCAAGATTTAAATTTTGCATATTCACCTAATTTGCATAAATTAAAATCTTACAGCCTTGGCTCATGGGTCCTTGGATGCGACTTTACCACAAACCGATAAATTGAAGTTGGAATGACACCTCTATCTATAAAAGTTTTTGATATATTAAGCTTCAAATTTTTCAATTCCTATTGTTTATATATATTAAAATCCTACAACTTTGGTGAATGGTTCATCGGATAAGCTTTGCCACAAACCGATAAATTGAAGTTGGAAAGGCACCCCTGACTAAAATAATTTTAGAGATATTAAACTTAGGATTAAACTTTTTTAGTGCCCCTAATTAGCATAATTTGAAATTCTACAACTTTCATTTACTGTCCATTATATTGGCAGGTGTCACAAACCTATACATGCACATGGACATTTTGTGTCTATCTGCAATAATTTGGATGATATTGAGCTTTTAACATTTTAATTGCCCCTAATTGGAATAATCATAAACACCATGACTATTCCAAACTATATGCACAATTTCACTAGTGGGTCAGTCACCATGGCAGGTCTGGTGGCCTTTAGGATCATAGCGTCTAACAAAAAGTCCACAAGGTGCCATGGAAAGAAAGAAAGAAAGAAAGAAAGAAAGAAAGAAAGAAAGAAAGAAAGAAAGAAAGAAAGAAAGAAAGAAAGAAAGAAAGAAAGAAAGAAAGAACGAGGGTTGATTGTTGTTTTGTTCATGAACAACATGACAATTCAACCCCCAGGTGCACAGCTTCACTGGTAGATCAATCTATTAGCCAAATCTGGTGATTGCAGGTGCAGCAGTTTCTGAGATTCCGCGGGGACAAATTTGGGTGCCACGGAAACAAAGAAAGAAATAAAGAATACGAGGAAAAACAATATGTCTTGGTTGGCACCCAGACATAAAGAAAGAAAAAAAAAAGAATTCTTGGAAACACAAAATATTTATTTAATGACTGAATGAACTTTACCAGTGAGTTCACTAATACAACTGGCTGTTACGTTAATACATGTACACAGATGCACACATTAAAACTCCACCTATAGTAAACATATTTATGGTTCTTCGTTTTAAGTGGCCCAATGTATTTCCATGACCAAAATCTGCAATACAAAACATAGAAAGGTTACAATAGTGTTTTGGTGAACTGGCTACAGTGCATGGACTGTCAGTTGACAAAACAGGCCATGTATAGATTTTTCCATAGATCAATAGCAAATTCATGTTAAGAGACAGTTGTTTTGATCATTTTCTATCAATTTGCCCTACTCTTGCAGAGGGGCAAAATTTATATAATCCTCATCTTGGGGCAAAGACTTAAAGGGGCAGAATATAAAATATTTGCAGCTAGACTACACTCTTTAGATCATGCCACATTGTCATAGTAATACCGTTTATTTACCGTTCAGCTCCCCGAGAACAGATTGAATTTTCGGGCCACTACCACACAAGAAGACAAACAGCGCATGTGTCTCGACGTTACACTGTGTATAATCCAGTTGATTAAGGTAATAATCACTTTCATAACCTATTTGGTCCACTTCACAAGATGCTCATCAGATAGTATTGGGCTCCTTGCAGTCCAATGGGACGTTATGATGAGCCATCCGACCTGAAAACAAAGCGGTCTTACGTGCATAATAAGCCGTGATGTTAAGAGACAGAGCACATTCGCCTCAGCTAGGATTGGCACTGTCAGAAGCAGTCGCTTGCGCATGCAAAACAAATTAAACTCTTAATGATGGTATTGCAGACTGAAAAATCAATTCCTGGATTTCAAACAGGAATTTCCCTCATGACTACGACCACTATCCTCATCCATTTGACATCCATTGGCAAACCAGCCATATTTCAGAATAACCAATTGTAAGCATACAAGAGGTCATTTACCCTGAGTTTGGATCAGATTACAGGTCATGAGAAAATTGATACATGTTTATCTGCATTTTCATATTCTCTCCAATGAATACAGTCTTGTTCACCATAATAAAACATGGCACAGATATTTTTTTTATTTTAATATAGAATTGTGAAATGTAACTGTGCTATAGTAGATTTTTAAGTGAAAGATTTTTTGGTTTGTTTTTCCTTTTTTTTTTTTTTTCTTTTTTCTTTTTTTTTTTTTTTTTTTTTTTTGGTTTTGTTTTGTCCGTTTTTTTGTTTGTTTTTTGTTTGTTTTTTTTTGGTTTTGTTTTGTTTTGTTTTGTTTTGTTTTTTTGTTTTTTTTTATAAGATCTTCTCAGAGACCAATTACTTCCAAGCTTCATGGAAACATTTCTCTGCATTTCTCAATCTTAATTTCTTTAATGTGTTGCCCGGATTTTTTATATGTGTGCTTTTTGGGGGGGGGGGGTGTTTGTTTGTATTGTTTTGTTTTTGTTTTTGTTTTTTTTTTGTTTTTTTAACGGTCAGGTTCTCCCGACCGTAAGTTACTTTAAGGGGCTGCAGGGTCAAAGGTTAAAAGTACCTATTTCTGATATGTTGTGAAAGATTAATTTGGATTCCAACACTATCAGTTCCTGGTACGGGAATTATATTATTCTTCGTCTGAAAAGTTTGTTCATTTATAAAAATATTTTACTCGTAGATATATTTCCCAATAAAACATCTGATATATGTTGTAAAAGTTAAAGCCAGGATTCCTGCACTATCAGATCCTCAGCGAGAACCAGATTATTCTGCATGTGAACCTTTCCCTGAAACCTATACAGCGTTCTCTCGTTATAACGCGATAGCTGGGGTCCATCAAACAAACTGCATTATGGAGACACCGGGAAAAATATCTACAGTATCAAAGCAACAACTCATTTTAAGGTCAGTGGAGAGATCAAATGCATATCTCCACCCATGAACTTGCTTTCAATTCCTAAGCAATTCTAACAACAACAAAAAAACAAAACCTAGTGCAATGCAATAAGTTTTATTATACAAGAAAGAAAGAAAGAAAGAAAGAAAGAAAGAAAGGAAGAAAGAAGGAAGGAAGGAAGGAAGGAAAGAAAGAAAAACCTTATATTTAACCGTATCCTACAACTCAGCTTATGTCAATGGACCAGTCTAAGTAAGCGTGAAGACACTTTGTTGCAGTATAGGCTTGGCCCATGCAGTTCAAAATAAATAAAATCAACAGAACACATACCGGTATCTGTTGATCTGACAGCTACAGCTGGCACTGTGGTAGCAGTATGGTACACACACATTACATAATTCCAGGTTGTCTTTGACTATACCAGTGTCTACCAATACAGACTACCCACATTATGCAGATAAATCTCTAGTTTGGCACAAGCAAGTTCGCCATGACAATGGCACACACGTGGTCAGTTTCTTCCCCGATTAAAAGTTCTCCTCCTTCTTTACTCTATCGACGATAGGTAGCTTTTCTTTAACGGAATAAGCCTTTCTTTTACAGCCTGGTATGGCTGCAGATTAAATGTAATAAATACTATCTCAGACTGACTATTCAACTTCCTTGAATCACTGCCGCAGTGGGTATGAGAAGTTACTCCGTGACAAACACGCAAGTTCCGTTCCAGCCAGCTTGCAGCTGATTGGTCAACAGCGGTCACGTGTACAGTCCAAAGTGCACATGAACTGGCCAATCGCTCAACTGTGAGAAACATGGCGCTCTGCATGCTGTGTTTGCCGTTGATTACCGAGGAAAACAAAAGTTTGGGCCAGTGATAAATTCAACCTCAAATTTCCACACTTAATGATATTATCTCAGGCATTATGGTGACCCTATTGAGGGTATATGTAGCATTCCTGGGTGAGTTGAGGAGGCACAGAACATTGTAATGAACACTGCATGTGATGGCGGATCTTACCGATGTACGATAGGTCTGACTGATGTTATTCATGTATTGTAAATGAATCTCCCAATGTAGTGTCCATGCAAAACACCTTTTCCTTGTCAATAGAGATATCAATATGCAATTGTACCCTACTTATTTATCATTTTCCATAGGAAAAAAGACTCAGTAAAATAATGAAATACATTACCAATTTTTTATTTACATGTGTCAAATTTAATGATTGGAACAAATGGGATCTGGGGCTTGGGAGCCACAGGGGGTCGGCGTTGTGACAAGCCGCGCGGGCGAGCACTGTGGTCGTAATAAATGTGAGGCCTACTTCTTTCCATAAAATACGGGTATGCATTAAAAGGTAATACATTTCATTTTTACATTTAACAGGATGACTTACATTGTCATGATAATATGATTACCAGTGCATATATACTTGTTACCATTCGTTCATATTCGTGGAAAAACTAGTTTCATACACAAAACTTTGTGTTCATTCTCTTCTCTTCCACATTATGCAGTGCTACATGCGACATGAATCTGCCTGGACCGCCATAACCAATTGTTTATATATTTTATAGGATTTTCTATAATCATCCCTTTCAGTACTTTCACGACCGTCTCCTTTTAGAGACCATTTAATTTTATGTTTTGTTTTTATTTTTATTTTAAATTTTTTAATTTTAGTTTTGTGAGCGTGTGTTTGTTATGTTTGATTTTGTTGTTGTTGTTTGTTTGTTTTTTCGTTTTGTTTTGTTTTTGTTTGTTTGTTTGTTTGTTTTTTTTAATGAATTTTCGACGTCTCCAAAACCGCATGCTGGAGTCAACCTTGGTGAGAAAATAGTTCGACTCGGTTTCCACCAAAGTTGCCCACTATATATAGCTAGGTGGCGCTGCTGCTATTTCGTTATTTTCGAAGGACTTTTAAAATTGTTTGTTGACAAGAGCACACGATTCACGGTTGGTATAGGAATTCTTGTTTACATGCATGTTTATGTATGCTCTTCAAAAACATGGACCAGATATGCTTTAAACCCAGTGTTTCTCGAGGAAGTCTCTATCAGCAGCATTGAATATATTTGGGATGAAAAATGTGTGGCTTGGAATTTTTCTTGTACAGATTGATACATTGCTTCGGAATAATAGTGGGCATTTTCCAGGTCACGTAGTTCTTAATTTTTTTAAACAAGCAGGACTGTGATTTTCTAAAAACTTTTTTTCTTTTTTAACAATTTCTGCGTGCTTATGTTGTTTGCCTTCTTCTCCCAAACCGCATGCTGGACTCGCTCAAAGGTGACGGATGTATATAATCCAAATCAGTTTCCACCAAACTCGTTCATAATGTTATGGTAGCATTTCAAAGGTATTTTTGAAAAGTCGTAATGCTAGGTAAGAGTGCATGGCAGCGTGGTCAGCATACAATTCCAGTGCACATGACGAGTATACTTTTGTCCAAAACCCTCAGCCAAATTCACTTTAATCTCGGTCGAGGTGTTCCTTGGGTTGGTCTCAATGAAGTTTGTTTCATACGTCACGATTCACAAATTATTCTACATTTTAAGACTTTTTTAGAAAAAAAAATATTTATTTGGAAAATAATAGTAGCCCGTGGCTTCAAAATCACAACCGGCCACGTCTGTAGACTCCTATCGTCCTTATTGTTGTTTTGCAGGTGGGACTTCGACATTTTTTTAACTTTGTGCTAATATTTGTATGTGTTTCATAATTGTTGACCTCTTTACCAACTGGATTTACTTCACACGTCATGGGGAAGTACCACTAATCCTTCTACAAGGTTGATTACGGACTCACAATAAGGGACTGCTTTTATTTACTGATTTTTAGTGTGAGTGGTGTTTTTTCGTCCTGTCCAATAAGTGCGTACATTACCATCGATTACTATGCTTTTACTTTTCAACGAGTATGGTAGTGTTACAGGGGATGCTCAGGATAAAACGTCTTTCAATATTGATTTGCCCTGTTTCCCCTCTTTCGGCGTTTGCTAAAGACTCTTTCGTCCGGACCTACTTACGGTGCATATGCCAACATGTTTCGCCACACCGATCAAAGCTATTGGCTGGTGTGATCCACACCGAAGAAAGCAGTCTTACAAGGCCAAGGAAAACGACGAAACGAAACATGCCCACAAGTCCCCACGATGTGAAACAATTGCAGGTTCTGGTGTTTTCCATTCGCCGTTCGAACACGTGGGGCACAAAGGGGGAAAATGGTGGAAAATGCCCATTTCGAATGTTCACTTATTGTTTGGATAAATTGTAGAGTAAAAAGGTACAGTTTCTGTGCTAGCACTGACGTCATAGATCCCTTGAAAATTAATATAGCCTTTTAACCACTCAGAACACTAAAAATAGCGTGCTTTTTTTAAAAAATTATATAACAATTTGTTTACCTTGGGCGGTCCTCTTACGGTAGTACCCTGTTTCCCCTAAGGTGCTCAGCGTACATTCAGATAGATATCCTAAGTGAAACCAAATGCAAAAGAATTTCTACAATGAGACTAAGCAGACATACGTTAATTGCATAAATGAGCAATTTTACTATAAAAAAAATCACAAACATTTAATATGTACAAAATATCATGTGAGGAAATACCGCTCATATAACCGTTCAAACATCATCCAAAATAGTACTGTTGAATCAACTTTTTAAATTACACTGTGGAGTTTAGCTACATGTCCAAGAACACATATAG
Source organism: Hermodice carunculata (assembly GCA_964020975.1). Classification (NCBI taxonomy): domain Eukaryota; kingdom Metazoa; phylum Annelida; class Polychaeta; order Eunicida; family Amphinomidae; genus Hermodice; species Hermodice carunculata. The sequence goes on along the minus strand of OZ026612.1, from coordinate 100,872,655 downwards.
AGCCATAGTTAGATTTGCCCGTAACTGAACAAACACCTTCATACACTGCTGAAAGTCGACAAGTTTTCCAGTCCATCGGTACGTGTCCATTCTCTAATGACAGGTTAAGGAGGTACAACAATGCCTGTTACCAATTCACATGCAGCACAGCTAAGTTCTTCAGGATTCATACCGAGAAAATCAACACAGCTGCGATCACGTAACATTTTCAAATCAGATGTAATATCATATTCATGTAATGTACAAAATTCAAACCTATGAATGCTATTCGGACTTTTCCACAGAATCTCCATATCTGAATCATTTCCAAACTTGCATGCAATGCTTTGTCAGATGCAACTAAAATATGCGTTAAGTGCATCACGTGAAATCGCTAAAGAGATGGTCTATTTGGTGTTCTTTTGGGGTCTTTCCAGGGAACACTGTGTTTATTCATTTCCAAATATGGTTTAGCCTGCTTCTATTGTCATGTAATATTTTGTCAAAATGTCGAAATTTGTCTTGCTTTATTTTCTCGGTTACCAAGTATCTTAATCGTCTATGAATGGCAAATAACTCGTCATGGCAATGTAGCGTTGCTTGTTCACGACAATAATCACTTTCATACATCAGTTCAACTATGTCCCTGGTGCCCTACGGGTTTCTTACATCTCTTACTTGCCTTTCCTTCAGTGGAGCGGGTTTGTCACAAGTTCTTTCAAATTCACATTCCCACTTATGTCATAATGTGGCTATAAACATTATATCCGTTTACATTGAATATGTTAAAAAATCTGCGCACACAATTTCGCACCTGAATTGGCCTTGATCGAAATTCTTATAATCTCTGTGTTAAAAAAAAACTTCGTGTTCAGTACCTTTGTTTTGGCAATGCATATCGATATCGCGGGTTGGATCTTAAATCATTGGGCGCAGTTGAAACAAATTTTCAAGGTACAGTATAGGGTTAGATGCTATATATTCATCAATACATTGATTAATATTGAAAACAACTTGTAATACCAGTTCATTTTGTTCGACCAAAGTGTTCTAATCCCTTATAAAATAACATGGAAATACTCCACACCAGCAGAAGGAGGTCAAAACAGAGAACTAAACATTTTCTCCTTTGCTGTTGTGATAACTTCAATCCAACAATTTTCAATGTAGGGCTCTTTTTCCAAAATCAGGCTATTTCTTATCCCGTAGTGAATACTGTTTCGAAAGTAAAAGGCAACACCACCACCTTTTCTAGACCTATCATTGCTGACTAATAAGAATCCATCAATATTGGTTTTATGATCTGCGATGCTATTATCAAGCCAGGTTTCATTATGCGAAAAAGTGTCATAATCTTAAACAATAATCCTCAATTATTCAATAATAGGGAAAATGATGCGCACGTTTATGTGACTAACTCTGGGCGGATGTTAAGTACTTTTGGAACGTTTTGGTCTGCTATGCACCGTTTCCTCACTCTTTGGACATGCAGACTGCATAACATGACCAGTACTGTGTGTAGTTGTATTTATCCGGCCCTGTTTAAAGGATTGCTCTTTTCGCTATATTTGGGTCTGCCGATACATCTGCAAGAATAGACCACTTGTTTCGGGGACAGAATTGGATCAGTGCAATATGTTCGGTCATAAAGGTCCCGAAAGCCAAAAGATTTATTTTTATTTAAAGGGAAGGACTTGGAATTTTATGGCACTTTTTGGAAGAAAAATTACCATATTCGCACAGGAAAATAACTTTATTAGCAAAAGAATTTTGTTGCTCATAACGGGCCCAAAGTTGACAAGTTCGCGCCTTTTTGGCTATCAGGCGGGCTCTTGGTCGTGACGTCACGGAAGGGAGAAGGAAAGAGAAATTCAGCCTAACTGGAAGGAGCCACGGGCTACGACCAAGCCGGTCAAGTTTGCCGATGCAACTGGTGCTGAGTCCGTGCCAATCACTGACCATGCCTTACAGTAGCTGCCACGGAAGCTCACGAAAACTGGCGCTTGGGAAGTTTACACGGGTAGTGGTAAGGGATGCTTTTCAAAAGTCATGGTGCGAAAATTCCCATATAACTGACTGTTTGAAGTTTACGGCAGGCCATCTTGGGCGGTTGCCAATAGCCAGTACCGACAGTGTACGCTAAGACAGTCTAAATGCAAACTCAATACCAGTTGAATTGAAATCATAGGCCTGCGTGCAACAGGCTTTTAGTTTTTTTTTTTATATTCTATGATATATATAGGCTTGGGATACGTGAAGGTAAAGAGTCGCACTGAAAAGCATCTGTGAGGCCGGTGCATGCCTAAACGGATTAGTAATGACCGCCTTAGTATGCTGCAAACCTCAGAAGAGGGAAATACAAAAGCATTTGACCATAGCTTGTACACAAATAAGCTACACATCGGGAGGTTTTACTTGTTTGCCTGTCTTAGCGTGCAGCGTTTACTGCCGGTTTTGGCAACCGGCAAGATGGCCTGCCTTCTTATATATATATATATATATATATATATGTGTGTGTGTGTGTGTGTGTGTGTGTATATATATATATATATATATATATATATATATATATATATATATATATATATATATATATATTGCTTAAAAAGAAAAAAATCGGCATTAAGGGCGTAGCCCTATGTGAATCCCTTGCGCATAAAAAATAGAAAGAAATCACTGTACGGCAAGAAGAGGGTAGACGTCACTAAACTAAGACAATTGCACACAAGACAGCAAATCACCGATAGAATAAATGGCGTGGCTTATTATAAGCTATAATCTGGCAGAGACCAAAACGTCAACCATTTACTTATGTAGTAATTTTCGCACACTGACTTTTGAAAGATATTTATTATCAGTCCAAACCGCCAATTTGCGTCATCTTCCGTGGCACTGCCGCTACAGCATGATCAGTGTAGGCGCAGACTCGATCAGTCCCAGTTGCACCGGCAAAGACCGGCTTTGTCGTAGCCCATGGCTCCTTCCAACATCGGATCACCATGGTGGATGAGTTCAGACTGGGCAAGCGCGAACAGTTCCTTGTTTGCATCCCCATTTAAATCCGTTAATCCATGAGCACACTGACATTCACTGCTGCGTGTCAATGTTTACAATCTAAGTTGGTGTAGAAGCTCCCTTCTACCTCACAGACCCCGGTTTTTTTATTACGTGCAATATAACTTGGGGCACACGTCGGTGTTTTTGATTACGCATAATGTAACTGAGAGCACACGTCGGTGTTTTTAATTATCCGTAACGTAGCTCAGAGCAAGCAACGGTGTTTTTGAAAACGCGTTATCGTAAATCGAATTGAGAGCAAATTTCTGTATTTTTTGCGTGTAATAATAAGAGCACACGTGTTACTTTTAGAGGACATGTCGCCCTTTTCAAGTACACATGATTGAATTTATTGGACATATGGAAATATTGTCACGTTTGTGGCGCAAAGCCGCAACACAAAGTAGCACACGTCAAAACCACTCTGCCTGGAAATGTGTTTGTCAGAAAATGAACAAGTTCACTATAAAATGCACACGTCTGATTGTTTCCCAGGTCATGAACTATGATGTAGTGCTCGTGTGCTCTTTTTGTGGTCATGTCCACTTATTTAAGGCCCGTGTGTATATTTTTAGATGCGTCAAAATCACAACATTTATTGCACTGATCCCCCACCATATAGTTGCTTGATACATCACCCTAACCCGAAGACCAGTCTCACATTCAATATCCGGGATCTTGGTATGGTGTCATTGTTCACGCGCTGTCTTGGCTTGTTTGCCTTTCTTGTGGGCGAGAACTATGATTTATTTATTTATTGTAAAAGCATTGGATTTCCCAGAACCATTCAAAGGTAAACACGACATATCAAATAGCATTTAGGCGCTCACATCACCAGCTGCAATTGTGGACTGTCCATAATGTGTCCTACTTATTGTACAGAACCGCAAAATCACGTTGAGCGATCCTGATGAAAGAAACAGGCATGAGGCATTTCACACAAGAAGCATTGACGCCAGAAAAGACCGCAAGGCACGCACCCCATTATGATACATGTTGTTTATCCATGAAATGTTATAAAGAACTAGGTCAGTGGGTCAACTATAAATGTCACAGAGAAAATTCATATAATGTTCATCACTGCCCCATAAATCATTTTTTCTTTGACTGCGTACACAAAACCTCACACAGGCATATACCAGGCCTAAAATGCATGCCATGAATCAAAACTAGGTCACCACGTAAATTATCTGGATCACAGCGATAATACCATCATGTTGCTTGTACATTTCCCTGTGTTTTGATGGAGTGTCATGAAATTTCACGTGGACGAATATCGGGCTTTGAATATACACATTGTCGTAAAATTCGGTGATAAGATCATGCGTTTAGGTGACAGATATACATCTATAGAATATTTGTCCCTAGTATATATCGTCCCTGCACTTTTATTTTGTCTCACAAAACTTCACACGCAAATGAATGAGAAGAAGCATAAATGTTATAAAGCTGATTCCCACTTACATTTTACCTGTAACATATAATATTTTAACTGGCCCATGGGATAAAGACACGACTGACCTAAACAGAAGGCTAGAATCCAATGGCCGTTTGTTGACTTTCGCTCCCTGAGAATGTGCATTATTCCATGCAACCAATAAGGGAGTATTCATTGACATCATATTGTATGCTAATATAAGTATATCATACCGTCTCCACTTTGAATAGAAAGCTACATATGGTGACAATAATATTGTAACTTTGGATGAGATTTTCCTGGAAGTTATGCAATTGCAAGAGTTCTGCAAACGGACCATAAATGGTCAGAATATTTCAGCCATAAATTACCAATGAAGGATAACTTTTACTTTTTTAACATTTGAAGATTGAAAATGGAACATAAGAACTCTGAGCCCAAAGATGTAGCTGGGATGTTGAATGTTTTTTTGGGGGGGGGTGTTTTGGGTTATTCTATTTTTTTATTTTATTTTTATTTTTTTATTTTTGTTGTTTTTGTTTTGTTTTTTTTTTTGTTTTTTTTCGTTTTTGTTTTTTTGTTGTTGTATTCCTCAGGATACAACTAGTGTTCCAACTGGACTTCGTGTATGATGTCAAATTACTGCATTTCCCTCTTTATTTTGCAAGAATAAAATCATTGGCCAAAAGACAGGAGAATGAGAGCTGAAAAAGCATAATGTTTGCTGTAATGTTAATTGGGAAAGAGAAAAACAAATTAGTGAAATAGTACATATATACATATATACATATACATGTACATAATTATATGTAAATATATATATATATATATATATATATATATATATATATATATATATATATATATATATATATATATATAGTTCTAAACAACTTGCACATTACCCTTAGGTTCATAGCTGTGACTGCTACTACACTACTGGAGAGAGGTTACAAGCACATCACCCATGATACTGCATAGACTTAGCTTTAAGCTACACAATGCACTGTGGTCTAGAAGACACACACTTTAAAAGTTTCATTATATAGTCTTGGAGAGACACATTCCCTTTGAAGATATGTTGTCTTGAAGACATGCACACTTTAAAACTTACCCACAAAGTCTTGTAAGCGTACTGGTGGTTGTGTGTTTCTGAGTGACCTTCGGAGGGTTTGCTCAGCAGGTTGTGGTCTTACTGGCGACTGGTCACTTGTATTTGGTCTGTTGCTGGCAACTGGTGTGCTTGGGTTGGATAGACTATTGCCCACATGTGGTTGTTGTGGTGAAGGTAAAACAATGGTAGGATTTGCCTGAATCACCAGTGGTTGTCGGGGACTTGGTGCAAAATTTGGTGCATCAAAATTGCCTGCTGATATTGGCAGTGTGGTGTTTGGTGGTAGTCTCCGGAGTATGCTGACATTCCATGTTTCTGTTGATCTATCGTCTTTCTGGAATGTTACCATTGTACCTTTTTGGGCTGCAACTAGCAATGGTCGCAGATTGCATGAGTTTGTTGGCTTTCATTTGTTTCACTAGGACCTTGTCACTGATTGCTAGTTGTAGCTTTGTAGTGGTTTTGCTACAGTCTTTATAGACTTTCATTTTTGCTTTTGCCTTCTGGTCACACTGTTGCAGCCCTTTATGTTCCAGTGAGCAACTTCCTGCTGTCTGTTTGGGCAGTTTTGTGCATGGTTCATGACTGAACATAAGTCTGAAGGGAGTGTGTTATGTCGAAGTGTGAGGGGTGCTACGATACACTCTCAGAAATTTGTATAGTTCTTCATGCCAAATGTGTTGTTGAACACATCCAACACGAATGGTTTTGATGAATGGTTTGTTGAAGTTTTCGGCCTTACCATTGCTTCATGGCCATAATGACGTGATTTGTCTATGCTTGAGCCGACAGTTTTTCACGAACTCTGTCCATAATGTCCCTTGGGATGGGGCTCCATTATCAGACTTAATGGTCTCGGGATAATTGAAGGTGGGCAAATATTTCTTTGTGTTTTGGTATCACGACTTCAGTTGATGTACTGCGGATCGGTTCAACAGCTGGATACCTCCAGTATTCATCTGCTAACACCATTAGATATGTTCCGAATGGAACAGTCATTGGTAGCAGGCCACAAAAGTCTATGCTTATATTTATCCACAGCCCTCTAGGGAGTTCTGACATTAGCAAAGGCTCCACATTGTTGCTGTTTGTATTTGCATGGCATGGGATACAGCTTGGCACAGCATTTCCCACTGCTTGGTCTATTCCAATGAACCATACTTTGAAATTTAGCTCGGCAGACACCTTTGTGATCATCATGTGCGAGTTGGACAACTTTGTCATGTAGGGCCATAGGAATGACCAGTTGGGTGTCACAGAGAAGGACCCCAGCACTGTGGCTCACTGTTAACTCATCTCTCACATTTTTAAATGCCTTGATGTCTTTACCTTTCACGTGATGCCATTGTCCTGTAGTAACAAGTTTCATAACAGTTTGTATTGCCTCGTCCTGGGTTGTAGCCTTTTGGAGTTCTTCAAGTGTAAGCGCCCATGGTTAAGCACTGTCAGTCCCGTGATTAACATATTATTCGGCGATTTTCTCTTCAAGGCTGTTGGGTTTGATTGCTTTAGTTGTATGGCGTCATATATAATCAGCTGGGTTGTCTTTCCTTGCCTGATACACTAAGGTTATATCATAAGCCTGGAGCTGCAAGGCCCATCTTAGGATAAAGATTGGTGGGTTTATTTTTTTCCAGAGTCTCAAAAGTCGTTTGTGATCATTTATGACCCAGAACGGAGCACCATATACATACATATTGAAGTGTTAGTAGGCCCATACAACTGCCTGTGCTTCACACTCCATCTGGGAGTGTTCCTCCAAGTTTGTCAATGCTTGGCTAACATCGGGCAATTGATTTCCTTCCTGAACCAAAATTCCAGCCATTCCTACTGGGACTGAGTCTACAAAGATATCTGTGGGTCTGGCTGGGTTAAAGTATGCTAATGTTGCATTTTCAGGCAGTGCCTATTTTAACTGATTGAAAGCCATGTCCTGTTCAGCACCCCAAGTCCATGGTGTGTCTTGTTATGTCAGTTCTCTGAGAGTTTCTGTCAAAGTGGAGGAATCGTTGATAAAGCATGCTGAATATTGAGCCATGCCTAGCAGGGGTCTAATTTGGGTTTATAGGTTTGCTGGCATTTTGTAGTGATAAGATCTTCCAGAGATCTGTGGAAATAGCATTTTCTGTGAATAGATAGCCAAGAACTATTCTGGTTTTGTTAAATTCACTCTTTGGCAGTTTGATTGTCAGGCCTGAAGTATATAGTCACTCTAGCGTCTGAGTCAGGGCACAGTCATGTGGTGCTTGATCCTTGTCATATATTATAATGTAATCACTGACATTTTTGACATTGTCTATCCTTTGAAGCACATTCGGGATCGTGTGTTGAAAAATTTCAGCAGCCAAATTTATGCCAAAGTTTAGTCTTTTGTGTCTATATATGGATCAAAAATGTGGTGATGTAGCGGCTATCAATACTGAGCTTTGCTTGGTGATTGCCAGCTGCTATGTCAATTTTACCAAACACCTTTGCACCACTAAGGTCAATGAGAAGTTCGTCCACTGTTGGTGTTATGAGTCATGTAAGTAGTATGGCCTTGTTGCATGTCCACACACAATAAAATTTCATTCAGGCTTTTTGGCTTTGGCGCTGTCACAATCCTGAAAACCTAGTCAGTTGGGCCCATCACTTTCTCAATAACATCCATTTTTTCTGAATGTTCTAGTTTTGTGGCTACTTTGTGGCTACTTTGTGTCATAAGTCGATTGAAACATGGCTATGCTTCCATCCTCCTGGTGGAATTGTTTTGTCAATATGTCATATCAATTCAACATTTTTAAGACATCCTATGCCATGACTTAGGCCTGGCTATTTGTTCAATAGATCGTTGACTTTGATCTGAGTGTGAGTGATGTAGTTGACATTGATTTTGAGCAGCCCAAGTGCTTCTGCTGTTGAATTTCCAAGCAGTAGTGTGGCATTGCCTGATAGAACCAAAATGTCTGCTTGCATTTTTTCCTATGGTCAGTTCTGCTGTGGCGTACTGCCTGATGGCTAGGGCAGGTAAGCCATAGGGCCATATGATGTTGCCCACAGTTGGGGCCACATCATATGGCATATTATTCCATAGTTGGCCAGTCATCGGGCACTTTGTGAGTTGATTATGTTGAATAAGGAGCCTGAATCACTGCCATCTAGTGGTTAGTTTCGAAAAAACTGCCTCGGATAAAAAGAACACCGTGCATGGCAACGTACTTGTCATAGCTCCAGGATCATGACGATTTCACATGGGACATATAAACGTTAAAGATGAAATTTGCCACTAGAGCACTTTATTAAAAGCAGAGAACAAGGGGATATCTACAAAGAGCATTGGAACATTTTAATGTTATTCATCAAATGGTCAGTGTTGAATCCCAGTTCACTGATTTGGAGGTAATATTGTGATTGCTCCCCTTAAAATGCACGATTTCGCCAACTTCGTGCTGGAGATGACCAATGAGAAGCCTTTCGCTAGCCATGTTGACAAAAACTGTCATAGACCCCCATATGCACAACACTTTGCAAAAATCATAAATTTATGGATATTTTATATGACTTTTACATGAATAAAGCTCAATTAAAGAAATAAAACCTGTTATTACTGTCTACATATCTACAAAGAGCATTGGAACATTTTAATGTGATTCATTAAATGGTCAGTGTTGAATCCCAGTTCACTGATTTGGAGGTAATATTGTGATTGCTCCCCTTAAAATGCACGATTTCGCCAACTTCGTGCTGGAGATGACCAATGAGAAACCTTTCGCCAGCCATGTTGACAAAAACTGTCATAGACCCCCATATGCACAACACTTTGCAAAAATTATAAATTTATGAATATTTTATATGACTTTTACATGAATGAAGCTCAATTAAAGAAATAAAACCTGTTATTACTGTCTACATATCTGCAAAGAGCATTGGAACATTTTAATGTGATTCATTAAATGGTCAGTGTTGAATCCCAGTTCACTGATTTGGAGGTAATATTGTGCTTGCTCCCCTTAAAATGCACGATTTCGTGAACAAATAGTCTGGGAGGTTGTTGTACTGGTATTACGACCTGGCAATACCATTTTCCTATTGGATGGTCCTAGGTTACTGGGTAACATCATAATTAAATTGTTGTTTAGATCTACAGCACGACTGGAAGTGTCCTAGCTTCCCACAGGCTCTGGATTTGATGTTCTTAGAACATCTAAACTCATGAGATTGAGGTCCTCTTTTGCCATATCATGTACAATGTGTATTAGGACTGCTTTGTTTACCTTTTGTAGCAATCCAGGTTCCACCCAAGGTTTTTGCGGTGTTGCTGTGGTCACATGGTTTGCTGCCTCAGGGTCCCTGTTGAATTGCAAATGCCACGTTTTGTTGTTTGAAAGCGACTTTGTTGCTTACAATGCCAAAGATTCCCTTCCTTTTGCCAGATTTAGTGCTCTTTGAAAATTAGCTCTTTTCTTCTGTTAGTTTTCTTCTTAACGGATTTGAAGTACATTTATGTTGTCGGAAGAAATGCCAACTATACAGGATGTGTTCTTGTGGCTTGAAATATTCCTCCATTTTAAGTTTTGCCGTACAATAGTCTGTTTCCGTATTTTGTAAAGTGTGGAAAATGTTTTGGGCATCTGGGCCAGCCACGTGGAATAGCGGTTGCTGGGTATCATCACACATCCCGTTGCAGCAGCAAAAAAAAGTTCGAAACTTCTTATCCACTTTTCCCATCTGTACATTTGCCAACTCTCCATTGGGATTAAAACTAGGCATGGGTGACACTCGGATTGGTAATGGCAGAGGCTGCAGTGGGTCTTCGTTTTCGGACATCGTCGTTGCCATTATAATATTTTAACTGGCTCCTGGGATAAAGACACGATGTACCTAAATAGTAGGCTGGTATCCAATGGCCGTTTATTGAATTCCGCTTCCAAAGAGTGTGCATTAATTTATGCAACCAATAAATGAGCATTCATTGACATCATATTTTATGTTAATATGAGTATATTACATCACATATATTTCCTTTGTTGCTAAGTATCTTACTTCACTTGTGAGGCCACATCTTTGGTTTCTTTGGATATTTCAAATGTGACAAATCATGAGAGTCTCCAAAAGAGGTAATTATCTTGTAGATTGCCTTACCATCATAGATCCTGATTTAATATCACTCTGATTAAAGGTATATTTTATCATTATATATCAAATATGCAAGCAAGCATTTGATCCTCCACTCAGAACCTACAAGTTAACCACACGTCATCAAATTTGGCTGATAGTTCTGACGAGAACAATTCTTATGCTCTCTTGTAGTGTCAGCCACTGTTGGTATGCTGGTTGAATAGAAGGTCGGTTTACAGAGTATGTGACTCGCATTATTGTGCCAATTCAGAGTATATCGACTCTTTTTTCGAAAATAGCCGTGAAAGAGTTAACACTGCCGGGACAATATGAGATCTAAGGCATACCGTGGATTTTTTTATGCTATTTTCATACACTCCTTCGTTCAGAGTAATAACGGCTATGTCCATTGTCAGTAGCATTTCTTGATCACAAAATTAATCAATTTCTCCATCCGCCCGAGAACGCCAGAGGTAAATTTTGCGTCTGGTTGTTTTACCTAAATTCCTCGTTACAGAAAATAGTTGGGTTTGAACTGTAGGTAAGGCCTATCATGGTTGCATGCTGTCGGGGAAATCTGTTGATGCAGTCTTCTAATAAGAAACGGTTTCAAGGAAACACAAGAAACCACATAGCATTGGAAACTAAAAGTCGCAGGCGATTGCATCGTACAGGAAACAGTTAATTCTGGAGTAATTACATTTAATTGTCTTAGTCTTTGCTCTAGAAATCTTTGGTTAAGGTCGACGTCCGTAAAGAACACGTCTGCATATTGACTGCAGTTAAGTTACGAGGTTGGGAGTATATCCGATGTATGCTCTCAATTATTCTACAATAATAATTTAATAATAAAAACAGAAAAAAAATTCAAATTTGGCACGTTTGTGTCTCCAGGCATAATATTTTGATGTTGGCGAGCAAAGTTCTTAAAAACTGTGCATATGGGAAGTAAATGTTTTTCTTGGAAATCTTAAAAACAAAAAGCAAGATGGGGTAAATGTAGGGCTTAGCCCTGCTCCCCGATTGTGTTCCATGACAAGTAGGGAATACACCTGACAATTGTACATTTGTATCATCATGGGAAAATATGTTTAAACCCAAAATAAAACAAAGCTAACCTGGCACTATAACTTTTCATCTATGTTCTCGAACCATTGTGCGTCTGACGAATATTGACAAAGCCACACCATTGCTAGATAGAGGAGTTGAACGTTTTAAGTATTCTGAAAATCTTCAAAACTGTAATGAAGGTACTAATGTAATTGTACGTTTATATTACTGATCATTTCACATCCAATCAATCGTAAATAAAGATGTAGGAATTTAAATCATGATAATTATGGGTATCTGTATTCGAAGGACATGCAAGACATTCAAATCATTTTTGAGAAGCCTCTACTTACCACGACTCGTACACTGGAAAGTATAAATGCATACGATTATAAGGTATATATTTCTGGGAAGGAAATGATTAAACAAGTTTAAATATGATTATAATTTCAACTTTTTTTAGCAAATTGTGGAATATACATTAGCTTGTTGGCAATCATGTCAAATGTCTGCCTTTTGCGCGCCAATGTGGATGTAACTCTTCTCATGTTTATTAAACTTTAATTTTTTTTTCACAGAAATAATAAACAGAGATGCCACTCAAAAGACCCACCAGGGATTTATTAATATACGGTTTTCATTTTTGGAAACATCGTTTTTAAAAAGGAATGGATGTCAACATATAAAAACCTAAGTTTTGCCTTTTCGTTAAAACAAACATGACATATTTTTGAGCAACATAGACAAGCATGAATTCTGTGGAAAATCTGATCAGATAAAACAATTAATAAATATGTGATAAATAAGCAAACAAAATAAATGAAGTAAAATTTTATTGAACCTGTAAACAGTTTATTTCACATTTTTATAGGAGTATGGCACTTGAGTATATTGCTTCAAACTTGACATGTTTATTTACCAATAAGGCGACATGGTTAAAATTATAGTCAAATTTAGAATCTTTGGGTCACGTCTATTCCAAATATACAACCACTTACACATTTCCCTTGATGGATAGTAGTCACACTAATATGCCTTTGTTGTCTTACCCGTGTTGCAAATATTCAGAACTAAGATATACAGGGAAGCCATTCCAGCGCAGCTTCCATGCAAAAGTCTTCGAACTTTGGCCGATCTGAGGAATGCTGTAGAAAAGTTGCAGCATTCATAACATTCCCAATCGGGAGATGGAGTGAAAAGAAATACATCTCGAATATCTTCCAAAGTATTAGGAATAAAGAATCCATTAAACACACACATCGTATATATATATATATATATATATATATATATATATATATATATATATATATATATATATGGTGTGTTTATGCTTGGCTATTGCGTATCTGACGAATATTTGATATACGCTGTTGCCTTTTATATCCAGTAAACTAAGGATATTTCGAATTTTATTTTTAATAGCTTTGAAACTGTGACAGATGGGGTTTCCTTTTAACTTGTATCTACATCTTTTTGAACTTACGCGTATAATTGTGTCTGAACAAGAGTTATATCACTAATCGGGTGTATTATTGATTTTAGTCTGGAATGTCTTCAAAATTCTTGTAAAGATATAATTCTCTTTCGAACCGGTCCTATAGTTCATGTTTTTATGCACATACATATTTTGTGGAAACTGTATGTCCCCTTCCCCTCCTTTTTTTTTTTTTTTCTTTTTTTTTTGGATCGAGGATGGTGCATACGAGATGGACAATTTTTTTCGTTTCTCGAATATTTGAAAACGTGCCCCTATTTATCTTCTAGAATTTACGTCTTATGGGCCATCGGATTGTTTGTGGTTCCAACTCCGTTGTTTCGGCACAAATGTGAACCTGACGATGATGAAATGTAATTTCGTCTTCTTCAGGTAAAAACCGGAGCAAAGCCAGGGGATAATCGCTACGATGCTATCATCAACAACTCCAATTCAAATTAGTTTTTTATTAAAGATAAATTTAAGCAAACAAAATTGAAGCGTACGACATTTGACATCTGGTAGCCTTAAGCGATCCGTTGAGCAAGGGGAAGGACAATTGCAGTGATGAAGCACAAGCAAACACCCGGAGTCTGTGTTTGATTTTATTTGTGTGTCATTGATCCCTTCCTTCTATAGCAGGCCCGTAAATGGTACATGAATTCAATGTACTCTTGTTTATGTATTGCGATATTATCCAACGTGTCGTAATTGTACTCTCTTACACTTTCAGGGCAGATGTTACAATTTGAATTTATATTGGACTGACATATTTATAATGGCCCTGTCATTTTGCTGGACGTGCGTGCCAGGCAACGCTCCGACGACGCTGATGCCGTTTCCACATGAGGCTGAAGCGAGCAGATAGCAGACCCGTCCCTCGCGTGGTTAAAACGATGACGTATAATTTGTATAACAGTTCGCGAATATCCACATAAAAGTTCTATCAGCTGGAGGCAAATGATACAAAACGTAGCTATGCTAAGGTGGACGTCGAATTTTTACCCTGTAAGAGACAGTCGGAAAAAGAGAGCTATTGATCAAAAGTTGTGAAAGCCTTCATTGCAATGAAGGCTACACATCCGCAGACTCAACAAATAAGGAGCTTGCGTCGCCAATAAACCATTGTGCTCAAAGCTAAAGTCGACAGCTGTTACAATGTAGTTCGATGTCAGTTATCTGTTATGAATTGAGAAAAGGACACGTTTGTCATTTGCAAAACCTCGGTATATGGCAAAGAAACAATGACAGACTTTGCGAAAAAAGTCACAGTCTTTTTAGGGGCGCTGTAGCCAAAGCCTCACCAGTGGACAAAAGCACAGCCGGTTTACTCAGTGGAGCTGTTCTTGTACCAGCCTGTATTGTATAGTAGCTATACCGTTGCATGTTCATGTGGCCGATGGAAAATGTTCGGGAAGCGAAAACTAGGGATTTTAATGTTACAAGCTGGATTTATCTTCACACTAGTTGGTAAGTCTTCTTTTTTATTTCTTAATTTATGCTCTGGGTTGTGAAAAATAAGGTAAACTGAATGGATGTTCCTTAATGTACCACATGCTCATTAATGGTCACTTATACATGGATACAACTGGTTAATAAGCACAGAAGTGGCTGTCCTTGTATAATGTTTCAGTTGTGTACTTTGTTTTAAGGTAGGAAAGTGTGAAAACCTTTTAGTATGATGCAATGCCTGGACAGAAATGTCCCATTACGTTGCTTTAAAAACGGAAGTTGCGGCTGATGCGTATAACAACATTTTCGTCCAAAATGTTCGCGAGTTTTATCTCTTGGAGTTGTAAGTTGAAAACACAGAATTTGACGGGCATTGAAGATTTTAGTTATGAAGATGATATGTTATTATAAATCATATGTATACAAACTAAAGGCCTTGCTGCTGTTTACTCATATACTTGCATTTTCATGAGTTTTATTTTTAAATGGACGGGATTCCATGCGCTGAATCCGGTTGCCATCTGAATGTTGTAAATTAGCAGCATTTGCAGACGGAATAGGCTGGACAGAGTAGACAGATCCGCTATTTCTCAGCAGGGTTTTTAACCTTTCAGGGAGCATATTTACAGTATAAGTTTGTAGAAGGTTCTCGCATTATCAATCCATTCGAGGTTAGATAGCTGGGAACCATGAAAAAATGTTAACCACTCAATGGTTTGAATCAGATTGTCAACACGTATAGATGGATGATGCACTTAGAACGGTTTTACTTCATCTTATGAAATCTCCATTCTCCATTTTACATTGATATTTCAAGAAATCTCATACGAAAATAAACAGACTACTCATCAGTATTAAACAAACACGAAATACTGACATATGCCGTGGAGGTAAGTATATTTAATTAATGTCAATGTCAATCGGAAACTTGAACAATCGTGGGTATTGCGAATGGCAGATGTCTGTCGGGTTATTTTTGTGAACAATGTCCCAGTTAATGATTTGCACTCAGTGTGTCACACTTGTGGTGTAAACATGTTTCACGAGTTGGATTCCAAAAACGTAGGGTGTGCATAAATGTTATCTTATTCACTTTGTGTGAACTTTATTTAGGTGCCACATTGGCTTTTGGACCTATAGAAAAGCTGAGGACTTTAGAAAACATGCCTTAGGTCTAAAACTTAGTAATTCTGATTAATCAACAGTACGCGATATGACGTACAAAATTATGAAATATAAAAATTGATCAACGACATCGATTGTACTGATGTCAAGGAAACTTTTGGGTCTGTCAGTTTCCATATCTATGCATTCTTAACCCGCATCCTACTTTGCATGGTTTTTAGAACACTTCCAATAGTATTGTTTGATAAGGTGAGCTTGTAGAATTCGAAAAGGCTAACAAAGGAGTACAAATCTAGTCTCCTTTGAAAAACATATAAATATAAAGTTTGTTGCATTTTCAGTTAGTTTTTTATTAACATTAAATGATATACTACTGAAAAATATTTGGCCCTTTCAGTGCAAAGGCATACAACTATATGCATGTGTCACACACACACACACACACACACACACACACACACACACACACACACACATACATACATACATATATATATTACATATATATATAGAGAGAGAGAGAGATAGAGAGAGAAACATTGTGGTACCTGCCTACATATTGCCAAGAGCATGAACAACACGCACGTACAAATTCATCATACCATTTTATAGCCAAAATCAACAACAACCACAGTCCAGTCTGAGAAATAGTTTCATTCAATGGTAGCATAGCTGGTGACATGATGGTCTTCAAACAGTGTTCAAAACAATAAAGTCGCCATCATTTCATTTCTAAGCTAGATAGGATTTGCATGCCAATTTGTATCCACCAAATACGTACATGTATCGCGTAGCTTATACGTATCATGTAGCCAATACATATCGGTTAGCTGATACACACTTTCACTTTGTAGCCAATACATATTAGCTGGTCAATACGTATCAGCTAGTAAGGGCGCACGGGATGTCAAATTCGTAGTGGATACCGGTTTCAAAGTTATGCGAATGATTTCTGTCGATACGCATTGTCTAGCCAATACGTAGGGGAAGGAGGTTGGATTTGGACATCGAATGAATTTGGAAGTCCCAACTAGCTTCTGGGTCCATATATATTTGAACCATTGGGACAAAATAAATTGACCGCATGAATGTTAGCATAGGTTCTGTCTTGAAATGGAAGAGGACAGACGATAACAGCAGAAGTTTGGGTGTAAAAACCAATGTGGAACAAATTTTACAAATTTGTCAGGTCATGACCAATATCAATTTTTCTTCTTTGCAATGACATTTCCCATTATAAGTGTGGTATTCATTAACTCTGTGTCGAATGTTCCTCCTTCTGCATCAGGAGTTAATTCATTCATTTGGCTGTATCTGAGTTCTAAACAGACGCCCCAATACCGCAGCAGGGGAGGGATACATTGGATCATGTCTAAAGATAATGGGTTTTTATGATGTGGAATGTAGTTAGGCATAAAATCCTTGAAATGTGAGGTGCATTGGGACAAAAATTGTTTATGAAGAACAAAGTTTATAATTTTAAGTCAAGTTGCTCGCATAAAGTTGAATGTTTTTACTGTTTTTGTTTTGATAATTTTCTTATTACATAATATATATTGTTGCTGGTGTTACACTTTTCTGCATTATGTCCTCATCTGCCACAATATCTATACTTATGCTCCCGCCTATGGGGTTCTCTAGGGCAAACCATCTGATGATACAAATTAAGCTATATTCTTTATGCAATGTAAGTAATATACAAAAATGTTAGTAAGTACATAATTTTAACATCGTAATGGTCTATTTAATCACAATATTGTTTGTTTGACACATACGCTTTCATCTCTACGTAGCTCAATTCTATGGTGTCTTGGTTATTGGTCTGTACGTAATAGAGGTAAAGGTAACACCAATAACTAAACTTTGTGGCAAATTCCAGCTCAGGTGTTGTCAGAATCCCAGTTTGTTTCTCTCCAACTATTGTATGAGGCATCTTTCTTCAATTAATCATGCTTATCTGTTTCTAGATTTCTCCATGTCCATATACTGTGTTTTGCAAAATATAATTTATATTTACAATAAGGCCAATGTAGCCAACAACAGAGATTTAGGCAAAGATATTACAGTTGTCCAATGTGGAAGGGCATGGCGTTAGGAATTGGAGTTGATCCGTATGTTATTGTGTCCATGTACAGTGTTTAGGTTTGCGAAAGGGGCGCCACTTTTGAGACAGTGCTGGTAGCAGTTTTCGCGGCAATACATCATGGGTATAATAAGAGGTTACCTAGGGTTATATTTCATTACATTTACAAAATACATCAATAGAAACATTATGCCACTTGGTGCGCAACATGTAAATGTATAAATTAGTATATTATATATGCAAAAGTGCTAAAACGTACCAGGCTTGCAGAACATGATTTGCCTTGTTGCATGTGTATTATTTATATGTACTTTGCAATTTCAAAGGTGATGATACACAATAATGTTGCCTTATGCCTTTCGTACGGAACACTTAATGGACTGTTGCAATGCAAGCAAATCTGACGGATGTTGTGCCAACATTTAGCCAAATAGTAGTATGAACCATTACGTCTCAATATAAAACGTATAACATACCTCTATAACTTAGGATCCCGAGATAAAATTTGCAGTAATATCCAGTCAGGCAAAAGAAAAAAGTTAATATTAATACTTCACGTCTGAAAACTGTATACAATCGGGAAGTCACAAGATTCCGCAATAACTAGAAGCCCCTAACTGCAAGGAGTCAGGGTTAGAAAGTCTCCCAAGCGCCCTGAGATCGCCCTGCCAATTCGACAATCATCACCACCAGAAGAACAAAAAACAAACAACTCTACAGTGATTTTGACAATCATCATCGCGAAAAGACCAAATGATATAAAATTTGCAATAAGCGATCACAAAGTGAAGGGGTGATTGGAGATGAGCAACAATGTATTAAAATTGTTTATTATATTTCTTCATGCTTTCAAAAAATAATGGTATAATGTTCATAAAGAAACCGGGATCCCTGATTGAAAAGTATCCATGGAACTCAATGTGCGTAAAATCAGGCAAATGCTTTATGAATGTTTTTAGGATAATTGGGTTTTAGCGCATGTATGCAAAGACCGTTAAAAAGAAGGTTAAGAATTTTGACAAAATATCTGGTTCGGATAAAGTTTATGAAATTAGGCTTAGAAATTTTAATATATATATATATATATATATATATATATATATATATATATATATATATATATATATATATATATATATATATATATATATATATATATAAATATATAAGATGAACATTGGGACTTTATTCAATGCTAAAACCAGCGCATGACATTTCGGTAAAATTGAGTTTAGAAATTTGCTATTGGTTGTCAGGTTCTGCGGCCAGAATTTATAAAACTAATGTCATTGTGGTAATATGAAAAAAAGCAGCAGGTGAACGCCAATCACTCACATCCTTTGTAATAAGCAATGTGATCACAGAAATATATGGTAAACAACTACAACACATAGCATTATCAGTGCCTCAGGAATGTATAAGTAGGAAATTTACACTGTTTTCATTCAAAGATGACGGCATTCTAAAATGTTACCAGGAAGCAAGTCAACTCGCTGGTTTTGCTGCTTAATATTTCAGCCAGCAGTGGTTTGCATGTATTGGCATTTCAGAGCTTGACGCTCTATTAGGTTAGGTTTTTCAGTGTCCTCTTATGCACACTTCACCAATTTTTGAAATGGATAAGATTGCCCTTTTGTACTCTGTGTGATATCAAAAGTGTAAGAATTTGGGTGACTCCTCTGTTAAACGAGACACGTCTTATTGGGATTGCATAATTGATGGTTGGGACTCTATGACATTTATATGAAACCACATTTGGAGCCATTCTGGTTTGTTTGTTTTTTTCTATCGTGTAAATTGTTTGTGTTGTATTAACAAATTACAGGATGAAGGGCCACAATCGATAAGAAGATGAAAATAGACTTGACAGGATAACACAGAACAGATTGACACTGGACATGCATAATCATTTAAATCGCCTCTCGGGATATGATTTACCAGTAATTATACATAAATTTGCTGCATATAATCTGGCATGCTAATTTTGGCAGCCATACCACTCTACATGATATGATTTTTCGCCCATTCCCACTCAAAATGTTAATCTTGTAACATAGCAATACCATAGCTTAGGAGTGTTCTTTAAAAAGTGTAAAAACCTGTCTATCAACATACTAACTTTTGGGATTTTTTTTCTCGTGTTGAACGAAAAATGCGTTGTTGGTCACGAATCAAAACATAGAAGTTCTAATCCCAATACAGTCAGAAAAAATAAGTGAAGTTTTTTCAACCTAACCAAGGTGGGTAACAAACCATCTTAATCTTGGGAAATGGGGACCAACAACAGACTTTTAACGTTATTAGGATGTATATCCGTCCCTTTGTTCTCTCACTTGTGCCAACTTTATGTTATTTTCTGTTTCCTAATTGCGATTTGATATCTTGTACTTACGAGATAATTATCTTGTTTATCTCGTAATAACGACATATTCTCTCGCAATTACGAGATATCACCTCGTAATTACGAATTAATTATCTAGTAATAATGAGATAGTAACTCTTAATTACGGGGTCCAATCTATATGGTCGTATGACATGTCCCGTTCATGGACTGGTCATGCGTACTATAGACTAGAACTAGGCAAGATAAGTTAATATTTACTATATGTGCTTTCAATGTTCAGACTTCAATCAACCATGTGTATTAACTATACATAAATATCCTGGTCTGTGTTAAACTGAGCCATGGATACAACGTTTATTCCCAAATATCAGGGGATGTGTTATTAATAGTTAGATCACCATTTTGATCTCAAGACAATAATTTTAGCATTTAGCACAACTTAATATCAATGATCCATATACTGTCAATGGGAACTATTGCCCAAAATTGTAGAAATTACTTTGAGCCATCTGGTTTTGGACTCCAAATGGCCGCCATTCGTGAACCCAGATCGAGGCTGCAGGATAGACTGTTTAGACTGAATTGATCTAGAATTTTATCGTCTGGCTGACTGCTCGGTAGCGCCAAATTAGGTTACGACCCGAAATAATATGGTCGCAAAGCTGGACGTGAGCTTGGCTGTACATTCCTTTTAAGCTGGATTACAGCTTGGGCCCGGCAATTAAGCCTGGCCATGTTGAGTGGTTAATAACACGCAAATATAAGCTGGACGTACAGAGGAGCATTATTAGTTATCATTAGCCATATAAAACATATGACGCTCTCCGTGGTCAAGCTTCAGGCGTTTGGACCACATAAAATATAATAAAAAAAAGCTACCCATACACATAGATAGATAGATAGATAGATAGATAGATAGATAGATAGATAGATAGATAGATAGATAGATAGATAGATAGACAGAGAGAGATAGACACACAGGTAGACAGACAGGCAGGCAGGCAGACAGACAGATAGAATACCTACATACACAGACAGGCAGACAGTTAGATAGATAGATAGATAGACAGACAGACAGACAGATAGATAGATAGATAGATAGATAGATAGATAGATAGATAGATAGATAGATAGATAGATAGATAGATAGATAGATAGATAGATAGATAGATAGATAGATAGATAGATAGATAGATAGATAGATAGATAGATAGATAGATAGATAGATAGATAGATAGATAGATAGATAGATAGATAGATAGATAGATCCATACAGGGGCAGGGGGTTGCAGGAGTAAATACAGCTCAATCCATACGAAACCGTATGTATTTATACTCGTAACAAATTAAAATGTTTGCAACATGACAGAAAATAGAACAACGTAGACTTAAAGTTACCGTTTGATTCAATTTGAACAATTTTCAATGCAAACTAGAAGGCGCGTGTACTTTGCAGGCTGTTAGAAGAGAGATGTAACCCCAGTCGATGCCAATTTGGGAGCGACATATCTGAATAATAATAATAATAATAATAATAATAATAATAATAATAATAATAATAATAATAATAATAATAATAATAATAATAATAATAATAATAATAATATAATCATTGGTCTACTCTTCACGGGTTCATTTTCTATACCATAATTGCAAGTGATGGTATGATATTGTAGACAGAGTTTCAATCTGTTCATCCGGACAATACTATATCTCTTGTCTCCATATCATCACGTTGAACATGGCTGAGTATAGTTTCGGACGTCCGGAGATTTTCTATATTTTTAGTTTATTATAAGACAATATTTCAGTAATCCATGTGCTTCATATAAAAGAACATAAGGAAGCTATTAATTTCTATTGATTTTTTTTTGTTTTAGAACAGTTCATATCACGCAAAATGTTTGTGAGAATACCACTGATACATACAAACAATTTTGTTAGCTTTGAGCTATTGATGGTGGTTAGGTCTGCACAGGCTGATCCCCGATCTATAATTTTCAAAGCATCCTGTAATTCCAGGTAAAGCCTTTAGTCTAGTGCCCATTTTGGCATGTTTTAGTTACTGCTATTGTTACTCTTGATTGTGTTACTCAGTAGACTTATTACTCACGAATCAGGACAATACTTAGGAACATGAATGTAGACTAATGGCAAGATGGGCTTTTTGAAAACCTTTTTTATCCATAAACAAATTATGAACATTGAGAACAGAAGTAAAAACAGTTCAGGGGTAGCCTCGAGCGCTGATTTTGGAATATATTTTGACGGAAATTGTAACTATTTATTCTGCAAATCAAATTTCACCAAGAACAAAGAATTTCACAGTAACGTTACTAACAAAAAATTCAAATTGAGGACCCCTGCTGGAAAAATTTGGTGTTATCTTATAAGTCTTTTAATACCATTTTTTTGTAAATTCAATGTAAATCACAATATGTGGGCCTAACTGCTCAATCAGTTAGAGAGATTTAGGGGAAACAACACTACAAGTAAAAATCACGAATGAAACACCTTTTTGCGTAGCCATTTCAATTCTGAGGATCAATAACATTTGGATTGTGGGTACAAGTTATTGATTACATGGAGCAAAATTTGTTAGCCCAAGATAGTTTTGCTAACACCAGAATATATTACAAATGGAAGATTTTTGGATCAAAACACTTGTTTAAGCTTTTACCTTTCGACTTAATGACATAATTTTAGGCTTCGGTGGCGTAAGGCATTTGCACTTTGCAACTCTTGATAGCAGGCACACACCTTTTCATAAGAACCATGCCGGTATTCAAAAAAAAAAAAAAAAAAAAGGAGTCATGGACAAAGAAAATCACAGAAAAACAGGCAATTTAGGAACTTGGATACGAAAGACGTTGTTCAAAATTTACTACAGGCTTTCTCTACCGGCATTTATCAATCACTTATAGCTCTTAAAGCACTATCATTTCCAGATATAACCAGAATCGATGAATATTTGGGTCTTACTTATTATGAAAACACATACTCATAAAATTTGTGTGAAATTGTGTATGCTTACACAACGACAACGGAAACCAGATTCTAATAAGAAAAGATGGGATCAAATGTTTTGCAGCATTCCTTTCAAACACAAAATTATTTATTCATGGAACATTCAGTCCCTTTTCAAATTGAAATTTGCTCATAATATGATTCCCAAGGAAACAAAAATAAAAGATCCTCCCATTATTTCCTACAAGTTTGGAAATAACTTTAGGCAAAGTATCATAAATTACAAGAAATTTCTGGCTTTAAATTCCCTGAAGGATATCGCAGGTAATCAAAATTGTGACTGTATGTCGAACAATGAATATTCCAATTTTGTTGATACATACCACAAACATGTATTTACAGGTAATTTGGATATAATATAAAATTCAGTTTTAAAAGGATTGATGAAAAAATGCACAAAATTTCGGATATGTCTTTAGTTGAACATTGAGAGTATGTTTCGGGATACATGTAATGCATTTGATTCCTACTGTATAAAATGGGAAAAGAAAGAGAAATAGATTTTCAGAATTTGAAGGATAGTTATCAAACGTAAAAAGAGTCTTAATAAATAGAATTTATCGTTAAACATCCCACATTAAGAATTTCAATGTGGTAAAGTTAAAGCAACTTAAAGTTTCAAAAGCAGTCAAAGAGCTACAAGAAAGATTTGAAATCACTGACATTGATAAGGCAGGCAACAATTTTGGGATCATCTGCAAAAAAAACCCCTAACATCTGGATGTTTTGAAAAATGAACCTGGCATAAACAATATTTCAGATATAAGAGGAAATGAATATGAATAACCCAAACAATCCAATAATAATTTGATAGATACACATAAAGATGAGATGAAAAGGAATTTGAACATCACAAGTTCCGAAGAGGAAATACGAATTCCAATATGTACTTTTGATCAAATATTTCTACTACTTTTGCTGTTAATATCTATAGATTGTTAGAAATTTTGCCTGTCTTGCCACTTAATTTTAAATTTTGGCATCATTCTCTTTAGATATTTACTAATGAGACATTTTAGGCGTGCATGTTTTCTGTCAGGTTCAACCCCCAGAGGCCATCAGTAGCAAGCAGTTACCAACGAGTTACAATTTTGCGTAATTGTACTTAAAATCTGGTTAAAAATATTTTTTTACGACATGTTTGTAACTTATATGCTAATATTTTCCTTCTTTTCTGACATGCCTAAGTGTACATTTCCTCAATGTCAAAAATACTCAAATTTGACAGTATATACTCAAATGCCACAAACTTGACCCATTATGTCGAAACATTAACTCAGGGTTGGCAGCAAAATAGAGCTTTATGGCTTGGAAACTTTCAAAGTGAGAATTGAGTATCATCCTGGGGTTTCAGAGTTTTACATTTCTGGTGCTTGATGTCCATTGTTGCAGAACGTGTTAGGATTTCCCTCCGTTTTTACAGGTGGTCCAGCTGCAACTGTTAATTTTTCAATCATTGGGATTGAATATAGTGCCCATGTTTGTCTCTACTTCAGTTATAAGCTGCCAGCTGGTTTTACTAAGGTAAGCTATCCAGCTAGAAAGGGTACATATAGGTTCAGGGGTAAGTCACATTGTTCTTATCTGAACTTGTACTATACAAATTTAGTAATTATTTTTGGTTTGACAGCTATTCTTTATTCATAATGAAGCTCTGCATTTATAAGCAAAACTTCACTTATTTAGCTAGTTCATCACATTTTCTTCGTTCATACGTATTCATTATCACTAGTATCTAAATTTTCAACTCATCGTTTGTACACAATATACACACATAATTCAGAACATTTTGTTGCCCGATATTATTAAAAATTGCTTAAAGTAACACTTTTTGCAGCAACTTATTACAAACTATCGCAGTATACCAAACTTGTGCAGATTTGTTATGACACATAAAATAGGATTTACAAATTACCGCGTAACACTCCCATGTGTGCCTCATACAACTTACGTTTGTGGGTAAAACATGAGATAGCTGATACTCACCCTATAATATTGTCTCTCTTTCACGTACATATGCGCTTAAAATTCCGCACTCAGCATGTAAAACGCTCTGCTTGCGGTTCATATACCCTACAATTAGACTATTTGTGTTAAGCATGACAGCTGCTGGCCTCACATATTATTTTTTGCCCTTTTACACGTACATGTACTGTATAAATTTATTGCAATGACTGTAAGGCGTTTCCAATGGAATATGGTGCAACCGCCAAAAGTGCGCCGGAAGTATCTTACATACACCCTAAATGCGAAACATTCTGATTAAGAGATATGGTAGAGATGTATTTACTACAGAATGCTCGAAGTCAACAGCTTTCTTCGGTATGCGCCCATACTGTGCCAAGGAGGCAAAACTTAAACTTACTTAGGTCAGATTAGGTTTAATCTGGGAACATTTCGATTTTTGTCTTCAGTATAAAGTCGCCATCGCGGTATTTGTGGTTCTTTAAAGAGACAACATATACCTGCATTTGTGAACTCGACTAATCACCAGATAGGCAGGATTTGTTCATATTTATGTTAACCAGATATGTACCACATTGTTCCATGTATGCATTTTTCGACCAGTTTGTTGCAGACAGAGCCATTGCGGAGTTGGAAAACATTACAAAATTCAACGACAGAATTTATCTTTCTATCATCAGCAAATATGAAATTTATGTTTTCAATAACAATAATTCAAGTTGGTGGTAGACGGTCCACCACTAGGTGTCAATAGTAACTTTACATAATGAAAGCGCAGTCAAGCAGAACAGAGTGGGACATACTTGCTTGGCAGCCTTGTTATGTCATTTTCATAAATGGGATATTATAACCCTTCAGCTTAAAGTAAGACATCTACATGGACAACACATATCGATAATGACACATATAGGCTACATTTTTGGTATGATTGGATAAGCTTATGATTTGCTAAATATGCAATAAAACATATCTGCCATGACTGGATAAGCCGGATGTTTACCAACATCTTCCATTACACGATGCGTTTTCCAAGCAAAGACGCACAGTGTTCCTTTTTCACGGTAGTATACTTTAATTTAGTTGCGCGTCATCTGACACCTTGTGCCGCAGACTATACATTTAATGTGTATGAGTCTAAAGGCTCCCTCAATTACGCAATTCCGATGCAATAATTAATAGTCCAGTGAAATCTATAAGTTTGTTTTCTGGATGAGTCATGTTTTGACCAAGATAGAGTGAGAACCTGTCAAGGTATGTGGTACCCACAGAGCTCCATACATGACAAATACAACCAACACAACATATTAGTAGGGCGATTCAGGAATGTTTCATACAAGTGGCAATATAATTTAATCGCACCCAGCTCACAGCGGCATTCACTGAAGGCTGAAAAAATCCGTCTGAATGCGTTTTTATTGTATGTTTGAGGGTGAATTATCATTTTGTAGAGTGAAATTCAAAAGTAGTAACTCAATGTAGATCACATGACCTATACATTGTTACAAGTAAATTGTGAGGCGCCTTCATCGGTGACGTGATGCATTGACATTTAGGTTTAATCAAATGTGGGCGAGCCATGTCTGATTGTACGTCACGCGTGACGTGGAATAACCGTGACGAACATGAACAAACAGGGCACACCAGGTCATCATTGAAATGAATACCCAATTAAACACAGAATAAGAAAAATCTTACATGGCTTGAGAACGAGTTACTATTTTTTCTCTCACTCGGGATCGTTGTTGGTGTGGAAAATCACTCGTGCATGCAATATAGTAATAAAATATATAATGGGATGAAATGAACTGGGTAAAGACTGGGTAAAAAATAAACGAAAGAAATAAAAAAGGCTGATCAATGTATATTTGAAACACAATATAATGGACAATACATAATTGAAATAACAAATAAAGATTTGAAAAATATAAATATGTGCTTTGATATTAAAGTCCACAAAATATTTGTAATAATATTTTTAACTTCCCAATGTATTTAGCATACTTAAGGTCTCCTCACACATACCCCCACATGTATGGAAAAGGAGGAGGAGGAAGAAGAAGAACAAGGGCTTTAAACACATCTGCATACATTCTGGTATTTGCTGTATATGAAATATATCACCACAAAGCTACCACCTGCTACTAATAAACAAACAACGCAAATGTTTTAGATGATATGTCATATATTGAAACATTTATTCAGTTGTAGTACTTTTACTTAGAACTGATCCAGAACCATGAAATTAGGGAACATTTCATCCCAGAATGAGTTCATCTGCGGATAAGATATTCAGAATTGATCTGCAATATTAAAAGCATGAGACACCATATTTCTCCTTTCGTCTGGCTTCAGTTGGATCTCTTCCTAGGTTTAATATCTCTTGATCTCTGTGTTTCATTTTTTCCATGCCATTCCCGCTTTTGTAATCCTTCTTCCCTTTCTTCTATCAAGTGTTGCCCTGTGTTCTGAGCCACTGGAATCCAGTCATCTGACTGATGATAAGTTTCTTTGGTGCCTTGCTGTATTCAGGGTTTGGTCCACAATGAAGTATCTTGCAGGGAATGAATAATCTTTTCCATGTCCATTCTCTTGAAAAAGGTGACCCATTGGACTAATCTTTTTGTTTCTGATAATGATTTCTAACGTCATCTTCCTTAGCTTGCGGTATCTGCTTGTATATCTGTACTTGTAGTTTTGCACCTCCCAACCAACGGAATTCTGCATCAAATTACATTATTGGAATAAGCTCTGTATTTTTGCACTCCGTTCGTGTATTTTGAGTATAACAGTAACATACTTTTTACAGTCAGCACATCGACAGTCAGCATAAGTATCTTGCTAACAATTTATCATCAGTGCATCAGCTTATCAATGGGTTTAGTTTTCTGTTGATTAATCTGGTTCGTAGTCATGGGTTAGTTAATAACTGAGAATTTTCGCTTTTTCAAACCAATGTCCTCGGCTTCCTGCCTATATCTTCTTCATTCATCAAATTATCGATGGTTTTTAATGTTGTTTGTTCTTTGTCCAATCGTACAGAACCTCCCACCATTTACCTATGCTTAACCCTGATGAACCCCTTGTGCCAGAGGGGAAGTGATCTTCAGCCTGCTTTTCTGCTATTTAGTGTTCTCTCATTACCTGTAAAGTATTCAGTTGATTTGTGTCACTTCCATCATCTTTATTAGTTTTCATAATCTTCTTGAACAGCCCAGTACACGCAGTCTATTTCTTCTCTTTCATGGTGGGATTCCTTGTGTTGGTAAGATCTTTTGTTTTCATGCCCTTTTATATGCCAGGTGATCAGGTGTCCGTGCATTCTATGTGTGTCGCCAAACATAATGCCACTGTAATCTTGGGAAGCCATGTGAGGAGTGATGATATAATTTACTTCCGTTCCACATATCCCTGGTGCACCAAAACATACTTTCAGTTTACAGGCTTTGATGTGTTGGCTTCCCGGTAATGTCTGTCCATGTGTTCTTGTGCTTGACTTTGGTAAAAATACCTTTTCTTGCCATGTGCTCAGGTACTTAACTTTGGTGAAAAGACTTTCTCTTCAGATGCTTTTTTGCCTGCTGTCGGCAAGACATTAGTCTCAAATATTTCATATTCTAGTGTTTCATGTTTGATATCCACTGGTCAATATCCATACAGTTTTACCGAAGCTCTCTAGTGTTCGTCTATCATAGTATTTGGTTATATAGGCCCATATTATGGCCCATGGTTTTTACTTGTTCTTGCTCAGCTGGCATGCTGGACAAGACAAGGTAATGGGCACTCCTTTGTATGGTCACTGTGTGTGGCTCATTATAGTTTTGCATAAGTACAATCACACTCAAGTTTCTTATGATGGCTACCTTTGGTGAATAGGTCTGTGATTCTTCAATGCTTGCCAACTTCACTCATCAATTTATCGAACGCAATCAACGTTCTCGTATGCAGGTCCAATAAGCTGCCATCTTCCAACTTTAGTGGCAGGCTCTTGATGAATTCAATGATTGATAGGTATACTCTGCTGCACCCCGCCATAGAGTGGCATCCACTGCATGTAAGGCCACATACTTCTGTGAAGAATCACAGCTCCTGCCAATGCGTTCATGGTATATGCTGATTTACCCAAATTTTAGCGGGAGAGGCAGCCAGCACTGACCATAGTGAAATGACGTCATGACTGTCACTATTATGGGACTGTGTTGATAATATAGTTCTTCTTTTGTTTCCAATGTGTCTACTTCTGGCGTCGTTTAACGTTGTCAGATCTGGTAAATGTCATGGTAGAGTACCCCTTATATTTACATACTTTTTCGCCTCAAAACTTTACACTCATTACCTTTAAAAAGGTTCAGCAATTCAGCATTAGTAAGTGGAAGAGTTCCAGCTTGTTTGCTGACTTCACAGTTGTGCACCTGTCCTGCTTTATTGTGTGTGGATTATTATGTAAGTGTCCCAATTGTTCTGTTGAAGCCTGTCAGGGACATTTATATGGGGATGATTCATTAACATTAAAAGTACAGTAGAACCTGTCTATGAACCCACCTCTGCCTAGGGACCACGTGTGCTAAAGGACCAGTCTCAACATCCCCATTATCTAAATTTAATTGTACCTGCTTTAAGGGGCCACCTGTCATACAGGCCCATTTTCCACAGGTCGTGCGGGTGGTCTTTTAAGCAAGGTTCCACTGCATGTTACACTGATATCATAGGTAAGCTTAGATATTTTGGAAAGATCCAATGCAAATGATCAACGTATCACTTTTGTTGTTGCCATGGGATAAAGAAGCACAAAGTTGTGATGTTTGAAATTATTTCATACACTGGACAAATTAAAAATAGAGCGTATCGGTTGTGAATACGTACATGTCCTGACTCGTGCTGCTAGCTCCCCTAACCTGTACTGCTGACACCCCTAACCTGTACTGCTGACACCCCTAAGCTGCACTGGCGACACCCCTAGCCTGTACTGCTGACACCCCTAGCCTGTGCCCCTAGCCTGAACTGCTGACACCCCTAGGCTGTACTGCTGACACCCCTAGCCTGTACTGCGGACATTCTTAACCTGTACTGCGGACATTCTTAACCTGTACTGCGGACATTCTTAACCTGTACTGCGGACATTCTTAACCTGCTGAGTAGATGTCAATCATTTGGCCATCCTGTAACTTCTCAGCATCAAAAATGTGGAAGACATATCATACTCTCGCACATGTGGCATTGTATATTGCCCTATTCACCCGTAGATAGGATGATACGACACGAACACTGTTACGTAAGATGGTCTGTGGGCACCATATGTCTGTGCAAATAGTAACTCTGTCAAGGTCAAACATGCCTCGTCAAGGAAGGGCAATTTTTAGATTCTTTGCATATTACATCCATATTACTTAATCGGAGTCAATAGAGGGGCCTTAGTACTTATATGAACCTTATTCAATATATTTGCATGGTAATATTATGTATCCCTACATATTTCCAGTTATTCTTGCACAGTTACCAATTCTTATACTATTACACGTATGAACGAGATATGTTACTCATTGCGTCATTTTGCTATCATGGTGCTTGTGTACCTGAATGCTTGGACAAGTCTGGCCAAATGTTACTTAGATCATTATACATGTATACAGAGACACATCTACATAATACATGCATGCATACATGCATATACTATTTATTATTCTTCTTACTCGCTGCGAGTAGAGATTGGTTTTAAGGGGCAAAACTCAACAGAAATGTTTTGAAATAAATGTTTGACATATCCGAGGTGACTGTAAATGTCCATGGGGGGGTGCAATTATTTAACACTACTTCAATTTCAACCAATATGCGACTTGAAGAATCAGTAGTGCCGGCATAAACATCATTACACGACCTCCTAAATGCCATAAAACATAGGCAGCACGTTTTTACTGTGATAACAGTATGGTATATCCAGCGACATGCCCAGTTTTCTGTAGGGGCCACTGTGAGCCACGCCTAATGGGAAATGAACAGTGCAATATTTCTGCCAGAGGAACAATGCGCGATATCTGGAATGTCATTAAAAACGGAAAGAAGAGCAGCCAAACAAGCAGAAACTTCTTTCAGTTGATGCTCAATATTACAATTGTAGATATACATCTGAAAGCAAATACGCGACTAGTCGGGACAAAGAAGAACATCAAGATAATGACACATGGAAGAGTCAATTGCAATCGACAACACAAAAATAAAAATTTGTTTGTCACAACAAAACAAAACATATTGCATCAAAATGAAATAGCAGTGCATGTGAAAGAAATAATGTTCGGCGTGGACGAAATATTAAAAATACTTTTTTCCGTCACATATCACATTGAGAGCTCCCTAACTTTGCAGCAGTTATGCCATGTAAATATTTTATTTAAGTCTACGAAATAAACATTTGAAGTGAACAAAATATTATTTCTTCTGGCATATCCCTTCGGGGTCTTATTAGTTTTAATATTGCCTGTACCGACATATTTGCTACTCTGAGATATCACATTCGGATCTCTTTAACACCGCAGTGGCACGTGTAACACCATCAGTGGCCAAGACGTTATCGTATCGCGCAGGTTCCACGTTCTGGTATCGGATAACGCTGTAGGTGCCAATCAATATAAGCTGGGATCGCTTTTTTGTTGGTGGGGTTATGATATAACATACGTACATACATACATACATATTCAACGAATGAAGTTTTAGCTCAGATGGGACGTTTCCCTGTGCTACATCTGGCGGACCGCCAGATGAGGTTCAAGTTCTATTTCATCTTGCAAGCTGTGGTCCTCAATATTGTAAAATATATCATAACCACACCTCTTTTAGAGCTTCTTTGCTCAAATTTACTAAATGTGTACTTCAGACCAACCTAATTAGTATGGAAGTGAAAAATTCCAAGTTTTTAGTGTGCAAAATCGATCATTGGAACCCCACCTCATTTTCGGATACTCCTCATTTGGGGTGTAATATTTTACTCCCCTAACTACTAACCTTCACAAAGTTGATATTATTCCAGATCCCGATTTTTCATGTTCCTACCACCACAAGTTTTGCATTTTGATTATCTCCACGTATTCCATATGTCTGCCTGTGTCTTCCTGATGGAGAAAATTGGAAGTGCCAATGATATCATAAAAAGAGTAAAAGAGTGTCCATACTGCAGATTACGTATGTTCTTTATGCTGTAAGTTTATTCGGGTCCTTTTGTCAATTCCTTATTTTTTTGTATTGTGATACTGCTTGCGTCACCTTTGATTGTACTGATAATATAACTTGTATTTTCACCTGTGATTAAACTGGTAATTTCCTTGTTGCGTCCTGTGTGTTTTTTGTATCTTGATATACTACTCGGCAATCCAGAATAAATCAATATATTTAAACAAAATCTGAAAACACTTGAAATGCCATAAACAATTGACTACACTGACTTGAACAATGACAAAAAGTAATAGCACATAAAGCTAATTTTGTAAAAAAAAAAAAAAAAAAAAAAAAAAAAGTTGTTAATAAAAGGAAGCAACTGTAGGATACAAATTTTGCAAATGATGTAAATTGCAATCGCACTGTGAATTGGATTTGTAAAAACAACAGAGCACAACAGTTAAATAAATTAATAATGATAAGTTAAATAAAAAAGATATTATGTAATAAACTGAATATCAGTGTTATACATTAGCCATGGAGACTCAGCCTGAGATGCCTGTGCTCCGATGCTGAGAGGAGATTTACACTATAATGTAATGTAACCATATGCAGGGTCTTAGAAACAAATTATTGTCAGACTTTTCTACTCACTGTGATCATTATGTGAATTTTATAAACTTGTGTGAAGACAAATGTAAGTTTATGGTGACACCAGGAGGTACCGAAAGGGTATGCCCCGAGGTACATATTATATTGACAGCAGTTTGGGAAGACATTTTGCCCAGTTTGCCTTTTTTTATCTGTAAACGTAGCTATTTTATGATTGGATACAGGTAATCATGTAATATTGTACTTGGACGCACCAGGCGAGCTCGTGTCCCGGCCATATTAGTTCCATATGCAAGATGGACATTACCATAACTTTTGTATGTGTGTGGGACTTTGAAGCTTGCCTCAGATGAAATTTTGTATAAGTTACATTGAGTTTTGCTCTACCCTACAAATCAGTTATATCACTGAATCATCAAGTTCGTGTGAAAGATTAGATAATACCAAGCTTTAACTGTTTGAGTGCCAAACGTTGGACTACGTCAACAGCTTTCCTGGACGTCCTTTGGGCGCACTTTGAGAGCATTGCGCCCAAAGACGTCCAGGAAAGCTGTTGACCCGGATCATTATATCATCTGGAATTATAGGCATACTGATACTTGAATGAAAGGTCTTTTTACAAGGAATAAGAATCTGGGATCCATATTATAATTGAGAGCAGTTCCTCTAAAATATTTCGACTTCAGTCGCACTTAACACTGAAAGAGTTAACTGTCTTATAGGCAGACGATAATTAATTCGTTCTTACAGCTTGAATTCTAACGGCGTATTATTTTGTTTCTTTGGCAGTAAATGTGTGGTGTACATGTAGTTACCCCAATAAACTCTTTTCTCATGATACAATCATTACATATGCCACTCAAACCTGGAACTGAAGGCAGCTCGAGGCTCGTGTTTAGTGCTCAGACAGAACAATTTGAAAAGTCTGTAGTTTTCTAAGTTCATGCTGGGTATTGTATCCTGAAAGTCAGATCCACACACACAGTATCAGACCAGTTCGTTTTGGCCAACCGTTTTCTGTTATGTGAGTTACCATAGCGGACCCTGGTAGCAATGATGTTCTTAAACCTTATCATAAAGTGCAGGAAAAATGGTATAAGTTTGGGTTATATCAGTGGGCAAGATATATGCAGGCGGAAAATGTGGACTAACAAGCTATTAGTACACGTCATGTTTAAACGCATTGCTTAATGTAATCCCCGGCGAATATGCTAGGACTGTTCTTTTTTGTTTTGCAGTATGTGAGGATTTATCCTTTGACCGTTGTTGTTAAATTTATTTTTCTTGTAAATTAATAAAATTGGAAGAAGTAAAGTGAAGGCTACTAAATATCTGGAAATTGTAGATAGATGGAAATTGAGAGATTAAGCTATGCATCTTTGCCTTATATTAAAATATACCTCTCTTGTCACTGTACTCACAGAAAATTAAATGTAAAATGCATTGCGAGAGACAAGTATCGAGTATCTAATAAAAAGAACTCCACCACACAATCCGGGAAGCAACACATCAATTATAAAGCTATTCCATGTTATGCCTAAGTAACACAGTACAAATTCTTATACCGTGATTTTTGTCCTGCCTCACCAGTGACACTATGTCGGCACCGAGGGTACGACCTCGGCTTATCCCATTGTTAATTGCTTCAGATCCATGTCTGTACCCAGAGAGGTCATGTACTGCCTTGTTGCACTGCAGCACGTGTCAAGACCAACTGTTAATTGAACAGTGGAAGCCTTGTCTAACACGCTTGGTTCGTGTTCTGTGATCAAAGCTTCGGTAGCCGTCCCTATTCACGGTAGCAGTCGACGTATCATATATCGTGTGCATCTTTTCTACGGTCGTGCCAAATGGCTTTCTTTGTGTACTCCAGTTTGTTGACATTAGCGCTCAATAGCTTTCTGAACTTGCCTGTAGCTTACAGCTCACACACCCCAGCTGAAAAACAGTTTTAATGTTATATTCCTCCTTCAACTACAGCAAAGATATGGTGCGAGTGACGCAGGTATTTTCGATTAGATGCCCATTGGCAGCTTGTGTAGCTCTGTTGATTTGTCACAGCTCGAAGAGAATTAAGAAGAGACTAAAAACAGTAAAACCCTGTTGAACAGGACTTTGCACTCTGTGGAATAGCGACAATGTGCCTCAGAACTATTCCAACATGCAAATAACAGGACAGCTGCATCCTCCATGTTCCCCCACGGCTTAAGCTTGTAATTTGAAGACGCATGTTTTTTCGCATTTAGTCCAGTTTAAAGGTCCAGATCAAGCACAAACAAACCCACTGTTGGGAGTTGAAATCTGGCGAATATTTCAAAAGGAGCAAGAGTGTCTTTTTTCATTGTTATGCTTCCAACGAACATTGTTTTCTTTTATTTCAACGACAACGTGAATGCCTTCATACACGACTCAATATGTAAGCATTCGGTTTAACAGTAATAAGTAGGATGTAACTTGTTTGTGTGCTTCGATGTTTCGTGAGTGTCCTGAATATGGTAGCGTCGTACGGCATTTAACGAACTCAAAATAGCTCTATAAACAAAGTTAAAAAGTTAATAGGTAACATTATTAAATTAAATGTTTTGAGCACGCAACGGCCGAATCTTGAATCAGCATTGTCCTTCACGTGTCGCCTTGCCGAAATTGAAAACGTACATATCCTCTTGGGCACAGCCCCATTCTTAAGAATGAAAGGTTCGATCGGGTAGATATGTGTGAATACCATGATCAACGTCATGGTTGCATAATTATAGCTGTATGCATTATTACTGTATGCGGCGTGATCCCGGAATTCGGGACTGAAGTACACCAACATTGATGGAATGCCAGTTTCTGTTTTGACCACGGAATGACCGGGACCTTGAGCAAGCAATCTCTATACGTTGAACAACGTATGATACAATGTTAATATTCGGCTGGTTTGAGAGACGTTTATGCATGTGTATCTGCAATAGCTTACTACCACAGTACTGCATCTACTCGACGATAAGATACAAAGACAAAAGTTTGTCTATGTTGATGGAAAATTAATTTTAACCATTACTATGATAATCTGCTGAAAAGTGAGTTAACTTCATATAATGTTCCTCTGTTATATATTGTTTTTATTAAGTCACGTCTTAAAATGAATGCCAGACAAATATTTGTGATATGTTTACTTTTTGTTGCAATTTTCTGATTTGCGTTCGAGCACTTTTTACAGCCAAAGAAGACAAGTGTGTCCCGTTGCCACAAAACCTTTTACCTAAGTGGGAACAACAAGCGCCTAATCCAATCAGCAACCTACACACTTAAATTCTCATTTTTTTCCTGTAGCAGGCACTTTAGGGCCAGTGCTGTCAGTAGTCCTTGTGGTAATGCCATTCACCTTGTAGCAAAGCAGAACTGGCAATACATGAATTGGTACTCAAAATTTGAAGTATAGTGAATTTCAATTTATTGATTATATATATATATATATATATATATATATATATATATATATATATATATATATATATATATATATATATATATATATATATATATATACACGCTGTTCGGCAAATTGCACACTTATAATCCATGAAGTGCTCTCAACTGCAACATATGGTTTCACTTCAATTTTGCACTATTGCCTGTTGCACAATTTGATAAAAGGGTTGAAAAAAGTCAAGAATATCATAAATTGAAAATGATCTTCACCTGGATTTGCAAAATGAACACATCTCAGCATGGTATATGTTGCTAAACCTTTTCAAAACTTACCCATACACTCTCCCTGCATGCGATTTTTACATGTTCCTACGTATAATTTATACATTGATATGCCATTTTCCCCAATTTTATTGAGGACTATCAGAACCATTGATCATGAATCTGATACGATGCTCGTCATTATTATTTGAAAGTCGAGCAACTTTACTATCTCTCTTTTTATGCACCTTGTACTTGCTACCGTGTCCTTTTGAGGATGAATGAGACGAATAGGTTAACTTTTTCTTGTATATTTGAAAATATATAAGTTGTACATTGAAGTACGTAGCGTACAATTTTCTCCAATATGTAGAAGCAGTTCAAAGGCATGTCGTTAATACTTTGAATATGAATGGCATACGTTTTATGTATATGCTCACATGTGTATGTACGATAAACACCGCCATGTCTGTCAGATGAGTGTACAGAATCCAGTGTTGGGTAGCAGTTTAATATTCCATCGTTCACACATATTTTATACAAAACATGTAGCCTGGTGAATCCAGCCAAGAGTGAGGCTGCAGTAAATCAGCACTATCATGCAGTTACAGCTGTATCCCTTTATAATACTGTCACATCCCGGTTTTGTTATCACGAAAAAAATATATATCTCACACTGTCAATGCTTCATGAATTCTGTCCGGATGCAAAGTTGTGCTTCAACTTTGATATGCACGCGTCTTCATGTTTGCTATCATTATATGAATTGACATACATATCATTCTGACATGTTGGCTTGCCGCTTTCATTGCCGTTTTGCTAGATCAATATATAGTTATTTGATATTCAGGCAGCTATTGACAGTAACAAATTAAATAATATTTTAATGAGAATCAATTAAAAACACCATAAGTTGAGATGAATAATCACAATATAGCGTCTCATGTTTGCCGTGTCCTGCTTTGTGTCCAAACGTTTGGGGATATGATAAATTGGGCGCAGAACTTTACCGGTTTTAAGTAATCATGAGCAAAATCAATCTTCCAAAACATGCTATGCATTTTGTACCGGTTTTCTGTTTCTCATCCGTTTCAGAAATGCAATGATAACTGTCAGATATACGTGAAAATTGTGCACATTTGACTTTTCAACTGTAACAAGACCTTTGTGTGAAACAGGAAACCCATATATGCACGAGAAGACAGCTGAGCTGTTGATCCAATTTTTGAGCTTACATAATGAAAAGCTACATAGTAAGTAGATTTAAATGTCTAAACGTTAGGTTAGATGGACTTAGCAACAAGCAATATAGGCCAATCCGACCGAGCTGCGTCCATGAGTACTTTATATGACAACATAAATGTCGCATATAGCTTTGCCATTGACAAAAGACAAAGTTGTGAGCGTAATAATCAGCTTGAAAATTCGACACAAGTATTTTGGTCTGCGTCCATTAAGTGACACGCACTTTCACCAGAACGATCATCTTTGAACGTAAACACGTATTGCACATACTACCAGCCTAGTACCAGGTGATTCCAGAGTTAGAATACTGTGGCTCACTCTCCGCGTTCACACTGAAGTTTCCAATAATCACAGGCTCCACGTCTACATTCGGACTAAAAAAATAAGAAGTTTCACACCTGCATGTGGACTTAATTTAACCCATTCCTGGTCAAAGTACGACTGAGCCAATAACTTCCCTTGGTGCTGGTTAACATGCATCAAGGAAAGCTCTTGACCTAGGGCCCGCCATCTTGCATGGTCTTACATACAAATTCAGCAAAAATGTCTTCTTCTAACGAAAAAGTTAAGTAAAAATGTTACGACAGACGACAATTTACATGCGGGCGCTTTTGGGCGGTTTATGCGAGAAAGAGTTAACATGCACAACAGAACATTCAACACAGAAGTATCACAGTCTCTTATATCATGGCTATTGGTCACATATCCAATAGAATAAACACACGACCCAGGACAATACTATTCAATACTCGAGTGTCGTATCCATAGTTTTGTATCTCATGCATTGAGGTACTATCTCCATGATGTCTTACAATATAGCACTTTGTGGGCCAAATTTTTGAAAAATATGTGCTTTTTATGAACTTTCCCCTGAACAGATTAATGTATTGTTTATTTAGAATGTTTAGTGGGTGATTAAATGGAAGCCTACTGACATTAACACTAATGTCCTCCTGTATACATGTATGTAGGAAATGATGTTTGAACAAGTATTATTCGTAATGACCCGTTTAATATATCCCAGTACACGAAAAGACGTTGTGAAAAGTATTGGGCATCTCAACAGAATCGTGAGCAAATATGTACATAGTTGTATGTAAATCAGTCATCTATTTAAATATGGTTCAAACGTACTGTCATTATCATTGAACTCAAGGGCGTAAATTATTTGGATTTTATTAGGGCTCTGTGATCAGCCATGAGTATTTATCAGATACAATCGCTCAAAAAAAGCAATTTTAAAAAATTGACATCTGCTTTAAACATTTATCAAAAGCAGCCACGTGTTGGCATTCAGTTCTG
The DNA here is from genome assembly GCA_964020975.1 of Hermodice carunculata. Classification (NCBI taxonomy): domain Eukaryota; kingdom Metazoa; phylum Annelida; class Polychaeta; order Eunicida; family Amphinomidae; genus Hermodice; species Hermodice carunculata. Next base: position 100,833,491 of record OZ026612.1, on the reverse strand, counting down.
CAAAAAGAAGAATCAACATTTACATATAGTAAAAATTACATTTCAACAAATCCAGTGTCGGAAATCAATAAGGCTATTCTCACAGTGTATTTGCATAGCCACTAGAGGTAGTATGTTTTACTAACCAGCATGTAAGGAAAATGTAGGCCCGAGCGTCAGTCAATTTGATCTACAGATATGGATATGAATTGCAAAACCATGCAATGGCAATGTTCTCTTCTTAAATAAATAGGTATAATGAATATTTTTTATGAATGTCAGCGGCTGAACACTCAACAATAAATTATAGAAACTTGCAGCGTGGAGAGAGTGATACATGTACGCAAGTCGCCAAGAGTAAGCTACACATTGATATATCAGGTTAGGCAATGCTGTGAAAACCTGAGCTTGCATGTAAATGCAGCACAGCAGTTCGAGGATTCCACTTCCCCGCAATAATATCCGCGCCATTTAAGAAAGAATCGTGAAGACGAGGGACAGTACAAACACACGATTATGAGAAAAACGTTAATCTCTCAACACGAGCAATTTCCTGCCGGCCTTTCTTAGAGATCAATTGAAACAATACCAGCACTTCTGAGGTTTGTGAAGAAATAATACAAAGCGTACCCGTATGTCTTGCTAGCGGCGACACATGGCGCTTTATGTTTACTTTATGTTACAAAGTCGCACAAGATTTTGGGAAAGGAAACATTCGTCTTGTTCACCAGAGATAAGACAATCTTTCACTTAATTCTGTAGAAGACAAAAGTTAATGATGTCATAGTTGTTGTGGCCCGTATCATCACCACCTTACTGTGATTCAATCTTTGTTACATCACACATTACACACATATGGTGACAGTTTTTAGGACCACCTTGAGTCTCCATTATTTTAAGTTCGAGGTCATGCCACCTGCGGGCCCTTTAATTTGGCAGTTGCTGAACATGAAACCTTTCAATATGTACAAAGAAGCTTTTATCAATTTATGTAGTGAGATACGATCATCTAACGGTCAAAGTAAATTATACATGAAATGAAAATTTAAGCGACATGTCGCAATCGATCTTTAAATTTAGTAAAATGCCTCGTCAACAGGTCGCCTAATTGGGCAGAGTTTTACTTTTGTTCATTTCATCCTCATCCGCATCAACAAATTCCAATAAATTAGACTTTTATTCACTGATTATGTGCATCATGCGAGCAAAATAACTGAGAATTTTGTCATTTTATGCGGGGAGTTTCTTCTGCATTATTGAAATCCAAAGTGGAGTATCATATTTTGCTTTACCTTTCATTTGTCGTCATTTATTCTATTCCGGCATATTAGAACTTTCTGCATACAAGGTATCAATGAAAGCAATTACACATCTGGGCACGTGATTACCAGCATAGGAGCACACCGCAGGAAACGGCACCTATATAAGAGCACACCACAGCCGATGGTTCCGATATGTAACGGTACACTACAGGTAATATCAACGACACAAGAGCACACAACAAGCAGCGGCATCGATATAAGAGCAGCACACGTCGGCATCGTCATTAAACCGTTACGTTTACATTTAAATCCGAGACAGACACTGGGGGGAGATCATTTGCCTTATCTTCGAGAATACATTTCAAAATATAGATTGAATTTGACTTGGTTTCAGAAACGGAAAAGCAGTTGCCGCCGTGAATGCTTTGGTGTCAATATTGCAAGAACGGGATTACAGAACAAGCAGAACAACCGCATTCTCGATATGTTGGGAGTTGATCCCGTCATCGATGTGGTTAGGTTGGGCAAAATAGACAATGTTGTATGTGGTCATTATGACTCATCAGATGCTCTGTTCAAAAAAGTATCAATATCGCAATACGGTTGAGCAAGCTTTCTGAAGAAAAGGCAACAGTGTTTTTGATTGATTTAATATTATATATACAATCTAAAAGATACATGTACGAATGATTTGTCGACAGAAATGAGATATATTTTGGCGCAATCTATTAGTGTGCAAATACAAAAGTTGCATCGTGCGTTCGAAATCGTTTCCATAATAGTATATTGAAGCAAGGATTTTGAGTTCTTCTTAAAGGTATAAATTAAAGTTATTACCTTTGTAAAAAAAAAAAAAAAAAAAAAGAGAAACATGCCAATTGACATATTTGGATTTTACTTTCGTTAAAATAAATGCGAAATTATCAGTAATTCCTTAAGACAAACAAATTATGGTCAACGTCACGTTTCTCAGGGTCGAAACACACAAAGCTTAGCAAACGACAGGGGTTCATTCTATGAGTAGGCTTTCTCTCTTAGGAAATTTCAGGATCACAGAATTTGATTGCGAAAAATTGATTAATTGTAACCAGATCTTCGACAAAGGTAATGTTTAATCCACATTTGGCGGCACAGATTTCCACAGCAATTAAGATTAAGTTCCCAAGGGTTGTCTTGCTATGGCCCTTTTATCGAACAACTTCATTTATCTGGACACCTTAGAAGCATCCACTAGATCACCGATAAAGTATATGAAAAATACCACACTAGAATATGCAACCGGTTTTGTTATTCCTACGAATTCATTTCTAGTTTAGATAACTCAATACAGATAAATTATGACTTTATGGCTTGCCGTCACCGGGAATGAAGATCTGCGGAACAGGTCGATATTACACATGCGTGGCAAGGCATTTCATGGAAGATATAGCTCTTATTTCAAACTGCAAGTCGCTGTAAATTGCTGGATGTTCCCAACATGGACATCAAATAAATGAATCAGCAGTATTCAGAAATAAATGTTCTTTAAAGACATTATGTAATGCAGTGAAAAGAATTAAAATTTCTTAAGTGTCACGGCTTCTATATAATCGGGAAAGGAAGGTTGTGAAATTGCTGGATGTTCCCAATATGGATATCAAATAAATGAATCAGCAATAATCAGAAATTATTGTTCTTCAGACACATTATGTAATTCAGTGAAAAGGACGAAAAACGTCACGGCTACTCTATAATACGAAGAAGATTGTGAAATGATATGATTGCCCGATGAACAGATCGATTTCCTGCGTTCTCTTTACTCTGCAGGTGCGGTACAGGCTATACGCGGTCTGTTTGGGGGTAAAGTACTGGCCTATGGCTGAATATGCCTTGCGCATGTCCAAACACATAGTCAGCATCAGTTATATTATGTGCGTATCAACCAAAAAGACCAGTGTAAAATAGCAAAAATTAATGCATCCCCTTGTCATTCTAAAGGAAATAATTTTGGAACAAAGCTGGACGTGACTTTCATCAAGTCTTTATCCAAAAGAACCAAAATCCAAAACCAGCCATTAATATTTCATTCCAGCATTCTAAGTTAGGTACGCCTATAGCTAGTTTTATCTGCATGACACTACACTGACTATGAGATTAAATTGGCGTAAAGCTTAACTGATGTAAATTTAGGGCATTTAGAGATGACACATGTACAGTGCCCGATCTGGGACAATTCCAAATACAATAGTTGTAATGGATTAAATACAATATACATGTACAGGGCCGTATCGATTATAGCATTCACGCATACCTGCCTCCATTGGATCATTCCTTTTAAAATGGGGATTTGGTTCAGTGGCATGTTCCTTTCTCACTTTTGATTGGTGCCGAAGGTTGCTGGTTCGAAAGACCGTGACCCGTAGATTATAAAAAACACTCACATGGGTACAATTTGACAATAATTGCTGCATATACAACCATTTATGTCATCAGGATCTGAAACGTGGCATGGGCACAGAAATGTGGAAATAACTTCTTAATACCTATATTAAACAACAAACTGCTTACACAAAATTCCTGGATAGTAGTGTAGCAGCAGTAGTTTTATTGACCTGAGTCCAATCAAATGCAATCAGTGGTTATAATAAGGTATACAAAACTCAATATGTGGCAAAATCATGTCCCACAAATTTCCTCTTTTTTTACATAACTTTTACACTCATAATGCTTCAAAGATGAGTCGTACACCCTGTACAAAATGTCAAGGCAAGGTACGACCGACGCACGTACACCGATGGCGCTAAATGATGTGTAATACGTATAATGTAAATGATACAGAAGAAACACGAAAGATGACAAAGCTACAACATGGCCCATCGTTTGCAAGCTATGCTGTAATTGCCATGGGACGTAACCTCATACACTCATTGAACCTAAGAATTACCGAACTGCTGACTCTGTTCATACAATTAAAGCAGGTTTAGCGTATAATCTCATCATATCCTGCAACTCTGTTGCAAACAAACATATTCCCATTTTACAACACACTATATTGATTGAATGCAGCAGTCTCTTTACAGAAGGTGAAAGCATTACCAGGTCGTCTGCAAATATGATATTGTAACGCTTCTCCACTCGAATTGACAACTCTGTGTGGTTCTGATTTAATTTCGCGCTAAGCTCATCCATATACGAGTTAAAAACCTTTGGGGAGAGGTTTCCCCCTTGATGCACACCCGAATATATATTTAAACGAATTGGAGACAGATACCTCCTCAACCTCACATACAAACTTTCATTGCCTTACCGTAAACCAATAATCTGACAAGATACTCTGATATACCATGATAGCTGAGTTTACAAATCACCTTGACGTAAAACACATATAAATATGAACTTGCCTGGCCTGCTCAGAAGAATACTTTTCGCGACTTTACACATCGCAGGAGCCGGCTATTTGCCCATAACTCTCTTCGGCATGACCCCCACTTATACTTATTTTTAACAATTGGAACCGGCTAATAGTTCAGTAACGCGTTGGGCATATAGCCATAAACAAACGTACAAGATATCAGTATAGATAATAGTACCCATAGGTTATCCGAGGCATCAAGTGTGTAGCATATAAGCCATAAGGCCCGGGGCAGTATTATGTGATGTTGTTTTGATGGCACATTGGATTTCTGTGAGAGAGACATTCGTATTATATGTATAGACACAATCAATTTTAAATAAGACTTGGTTCCTGGTATTTATATGAAATGAAGAACTATAGCAGTTCATCTATATACAGGCACTATCACAGAGATTCAACCAACGGCTTTCGAGAGAGGCCACCTCAGAATTATTCATGATGTTTGCTTTCTTCTAGAGCTGATTGTAATTTTCATGCAACATACAATTTTCAAAAGTGTCTGCTCTAAAAGTGTCTTCGTTCCGCGTGCAATGTCTCAGGGTATATTTAGGCCACGTCCTGCATTTCTCATTATACCATATGCAGGCTCACTCTTGAGTCTTTTGCATACACATGTATATATATAACTCTGAATCTGACTTAGAATTGCATCTGCCCAATGAAGAAGTATCTTTGAGATTGTAAAGGTATCTTCCAGTCACATCTGGTCATGAAAAATATAAAATATAGATGTATATTTAACAATTGGCTCACAAAGTTGAATTTCAAGTAGCATTTCTCATCTTAGGATTGTGTTCCTTAAGAAAGAAAATATTAGTAACAAACCAAAAAACCAAAAAAAAACAAAAAACAAAAAAAACAAAAACAACAAAAGATTGAAATCATTTTACGGAACAGTCACTCAAAGGCGCTTTTGACAGCAACGTGAACAGCTTGTTCAAATACGCGTACAACAACTGTGCTGAGCTAAGCTGAACGTTGACCTGATGGTGTATCCTAATCCCTCGCCGGCTATTAAGTTGCAAGTTGACATAATAGATAAATGTGTACAGTTTTTATACATGTCCCAGTAAAGTTTCATTAAACTAGTCGAAGTATAAAGAAGTAACCTGTCTGTGCGCATAAGCATTGCATTCCCAATTCACCTTTAAATGTAGAGTAATTGATGGTAATGTACACGCTGATTGAATGTCACTCCAATAAAAAAACAACTCTTACAAATAAAAAATGTGGGAGTCCCTCCTGGTCAGCAGCTCCGATAAAAATTAACTGAGACACATTCCCACAAGTTTTGGGCAAACTGGGTAGTTTTGGAACAAATGTCAGAAAATAAAAACGCATACAAAAATCTATGAAAATATACAAAAACGTCCCAAAACCGAGAGTTCAATCGATTGAGGTCTGGGAGTCATTAAAGGTACTCCTTTGTGATTTTATAACAACTATCCAGGTTGTTGTAGAGGTTTTTAAAAGTAATTCTATAACCATAAAAACGACTTTCAAACACTGAAGTAAACATAAACAAATAAATACTGCTTTGCCTTTCTTTATAACAAATATTTTGAAATGATGTTGCCGCTTGGGTTTAGGGTAGGAATGTTTAAGGCTTTCGATGTTTGATTCACGAGGTCTCTTATATCTAAAGTAAACAAATGGACTGAGCTTCATTATTCTTTTTGCGTTTAAAGACATTTTCTAAAGAAAAGGTGGTACTGATATGGTATTATGAATATTTGATGATTGAAATCAGTCAGTCACGTAAGTCTGCCTTTTATCTTTTTAGAAAATTTTTGGTCGTTAATTTAAATTGCACCATAAAAATTAATCTTGCTTTTCATCTTATTAAGTTTTGTGAAAAATTGACTTGGTGAACAAATGTTTGGTACTGCTGATACTAGGAAATTAGGATCCATTGTGTGAAACCTTAGGCAAGTATGTATCCCGTGTTCAGTAGTCTATCTGTCTATCTATCTATCTATCTATCTATCTATCTATCTATCTATCTATCTATCTATATATCTATCTATCTATCTATCTATCTATCTATCTGTCTGTCTGGCTGGCTGGCTGGCTGGCTGGCTGGCTGTCTCTCTCTCTCTCTCTCTCTCTCTCTCTCTCTCTCTCTCTCTCTCTATATATATATATATATATATATATATATATATATATATATATATATATATATATATGCTGGACAGCTTTTTGTTTATTTTTAATTTATTGATTTCTTTTCTTACTTGTCTGTTTGCTTACTTACTGAATTATTTAATTGAATTGTTTGTTTACCTATCCAACTATCTGTTTGTTTGTTTTCAGCATATTTTAGATAGGTATTCCATTCCGTTTTACAGTTTTATTTTATAAAGACCAGCGTTACAAGATAAATGCACATAATACAATGATACGATTAAAATGAATATACATAAATAGGTTAAGTAAAATGTGTGCTAACAGAAACATAACAAAATGCACATGAGGCAAACGCCAAATGCCTGGGTGCCTGACTGTGCCAGCAACTTCGAATTCGTGGACACACAGCCAACATGTTGCTTTCTGATTCGTCGGCTAGTGGCAAATGGAAACAACACAAACCAGCGTGCACAGAATGCGTTTTAGTACAAGTAGTTTCGTAACCAGTAATCGGCTGAGCTGACTTACCAATCGGCTGAATTCTACAATGGTCTATCGTCTGCTGTCCGTTATCCATCCACAATTCACATTTTCTACTTTTTCTACAAAACCATGGGCCAGATTCCCTTCAACCGTTATGGAGATCTACCTCAGGTGACTTTCTACCAACTTAGTTCAGCTGGTTATGGCCCAGTGATTTTTAGATTTTTGTGTTTGGTTTCTTCATGGAGGGTCTTAAAAAATGTATCCCAAAATTGCCAAGCCACTTGCTTTGCAGTTGCACATGGGCATTACTGCAGACCCGCAGATCTTAATTTGCTAAAGAGATGACGCTTCAATTGTTTTCTAGATTTTATGAATGTTAGTGTGCTTTGTCGATTTTTTAGTTTTCTCCATAACGCCACAAGATGATTGTTTAAAACTTGCCTCAATTTTCCTTAAACTTAAGGTGCGCTTAGTTAACAAACATGATTTAAATATCTGGACACTTTTTAAATTTAATGTTAAAATATAAATTCAAAATTGACTTTTATTTTCTCTGCCATCCTGAACGAGCTTGTATGTCCACTTTTACGTCCATGCTAGGACATTAAGTATGAAATGGCTTGGGCAAATCGCAGCCAGATGCAAAGACAGCTTCCCCTTTTTACATAAATCATGAGAATGAGTTAAAACAGCTCTTGGACTAATCACTGAATGGAAGGTATGGAGTTCAATAGCGCATTTATGAATCGAAACAATGAGAACTACTATAATTGAATACTCGTATGAGGAGACTGGGTGGGAATTACTATCTAAACGTACACGTAGAGACCATTCCAGACTTATTATAAAATACGAAATAGTCCATAATCTTGCTTCAAACTACTTGAATACTGTCATACCTAAATTTCCAGTTGATCATAACCCGCGGTATAACTTCCGAACACGTCAAAATTCTCCCAATTTAGGCTTAACTGTTTTTAATACCAGAACTGTCTTATGATTTGAGAATGTTTACCCTATTTTCTAGCAGTATAGGGATACATAGAAAAAAAACAAACGAGTACACACTGATACGCCTGAACTTAATTTTGTTTTTATGCATTAAATAATTTTCGTATTGGCATTATTCATTTTGATTGATATAGGCCGTAGCCCTTCTTCCCTATTGTTATTCTTTTTTAATGAAAATATGTTTAAACCATGGCTCAGATATCAGTCATATATAAATTTGTTTGCTGTTTCCGCAATATTCCCCCGAGATGTTGTGTGGCATGAATACCACGAAACAGCCGAACTGATTCCAGCACATGGACTACAATATCATCGTCAAATCACTCGTTCTGTACCATCAAACAATAACTGGAAACATATATTTGTTGCTTTGATTCAAGGCCTCTAGTTAATTTGTTCACGACACGTGCTGCGTAGTGGCCATAAAACTGTACGCAGTATATCATTGTTGTCATTCTTTGTTGAGTTCTGGTAATATTCAGAAGGTGGGCATCGTAACAGGAAGGTCACTTAAGCACTGGACACCCCTCTTGCATTTCATCATCGCACATTTTGCTGAATATGGATAGTCCGTCTCCTATATGGAATATAAAATGCACTGTAAAGGCCCCTGATGAAGTGATGTAATATGATATATAATGCGATGTTATATATGGTACGGTATGCTATGCTTTATGCCCAAATATATTGTACAGGTTTCATCTGTTGAAAGGAGTAGGGGGAGGGGTTTTTTTTTTGTTTGTTTGTTTGTGTTTTGGGTTTTTTTTTTGTTTGTTTTTTTTTTTTTTTTGGTCTCTGTATTTTTGTTTTTTGTTAGTTTTTTTTTTTTTTTTGCTTTTTCATTTTTTTTTGTTTGCTTTGATTTGTGTTGTTTGGGTTTGTTTTGTTTTGTTTATTTTTTTTTTAATTGCTGTTTTTGTTTTTCTTTCGGGGGTTCTTTTTTATATCATGGAAGTACTAATGATGTGAACGGGTACCTGAGTACCTGTCCAGTTTGGGCTTTCAGAACTGGTACCTGATTTCGTTCGACCAACGTTTTCGCATTTTGTATCTCAGCAATCAAAATCCGAAATAGTTGAACTGTTTTGGATACCAAATCTGGTCTAAAGGGCCAGAACTTCACCTAGGCACAAGAAAAAAATGCTCAGCAAGCCCCGACTAAGTAAATTCTAATAACGGTATGATGCACGGATTGTTTCATTTACAGTAACAATTTCTCAATTCTCGGTGGCTATTTCATCCAATTGCCAGCTAAAGAAGAGCACAGTTTGGTTCCGGTAGCGGGTTTTGCATGATTACTAATGTTCTTCTGAACTGTTTAAGTTATCAAGATTAATGTGAAGATGAAATGATATCACATTTTGGTAAGTCAGTTATTATAATTGCCGTTTGCAGGTAAATCTATTTACACTCAAGGCATAATAACCTTGGGTACAGAGCAGAGCGTCACTTTATCACGTCCTCATTTGGATAAACACAAGATTATTGTATCCAGTAATCAGCGAGTACATTCTTGGTCACTTATGCAATATATAGCATATTTCACGGCTACGATGAGGTCATTTTGGCCACGTGCTGATTGTTTATTCCTGAGAAAACTAAGGGAAGTATGAATAAGCTCTAACCAAAATATGACCTTATCGCTATAGTTCTCATTTCTGCTGTGTCTCCACGTGGCACATATTATCAGCGATACCAGAATACGCGATATTCGTCCTTGGTACCTACCTGTTTGAGCATTATGTTTCACTACAAAAGAGAACTAAATCAAAGAAAGTTCCGTTCCTTGATAGAACATGTATGTTCTTATCTCGGCAATAACACTAAAACCAGTTAGATGAATCCTGCTATGGGCCACAAGAAGTAACATTTCCTGGTGCTCTTCCGTTGAATGTACGTACATTTCACTACTACTAAGAGATGAATCTGGCAAGCCTGTTGAGAACCTGTCCAGGAAGCTGCCAGGTTTTCTCTGCAGAAAGTAAATTTAATGGACAATGGTCTTCCTAAAGGTCACAACAAAAGTCGGTGACTGGGGAAGCCAATCAGACTAAGACGACAATTGTACCCTTTTTAGCGTAGAGCTCTTGCCTTCGTCATTTTTTTCTGGCCCAATCATTATTTCTTTAACTTTACTCTAGGCAGAGTGAGTGACTACTTAATCAGTAGGCATACCTGAAACAATAATTCAATAGCAATTCATAGACACCAAAAATTTGCAGATGTACTTTCCTATTGGATACCATGGATATATATAAGCATAGAGAAATTGGAATATATTCAATTACCGGAATTCACAATACGAGGTGATTGAGGCCTAATAAACAAACCAGAATCCTGGTATGGAACTGTACCTTTTAAGGAAATAGACAGTCGCATGGCATGAAATTAGGTTTGGGTTATGTTTACAAAACTCAGCAGTGTTCTGATCTGGTGCACATAACTGATCATCGGCTGATATTCACTGTAATAGTCAAGATTGATATCTTTTTTTCATGTGTTATATTTTTAGTAGTGTACATAATATATGCAAGATGGTGTTACGCTATGAAGGAGGACGAAAAAAATTTTAAAAAACGCCACGCCTTTGTTAACCCTTTTCTGGTTCACATAAGATAAAATCAAAAGTGCGGCTTTCCTTGGTTCGAGTAGGGCCCATTGAGCTCAGCCGCGCCAAGGAAAGCTGTTGACCTGGAGCATGGAATCATTATAGATATCGTCTACAATTCTCAGCAAAATGATTTTATGTTAACGAGAATTTTATGTACACCAATTGAGGCAGACGACAATTTACATTCGGTTACGTTGGAGCGATTTGAGTGGGAAAGGATTCAAAAGGCAATGTTCTGCGGAGGTTTCCAAAGCATATTGACATATGTTACGACCTCCTTCATTTACATAACACATCTAAATAGAAGAGAGAGAGTTCACAATGAGTCAACTACTGTTTGTGCTGGCTTGCTTATTAACCTAATATGGACATCTTGTGGTACTGCTACATAGGCTATATGGTGCTTAGCGTGGAGGTGCATTACCATTTTGATTAGACTATCATGATGCGGAGGCAGATATTATAGTTATTATGATGACATTTCGATGGCAGAACAACACCCTAGATCCAGTCAAAATTAATCCAGAGACCATACCATTTGATATATTATCTAAAATTCATATTTGAATCAACAGCACAGCGTGTTTATACTTAAACTGGGAAAAAATAGAATTGCCGATAACCAGCTGATATGGTTTGAACATTATCTTTATGATCGAAAGCCGCGTGTAGTTCTCAATGGTCAGTCCTCCAGTTGGGGAACTATTAAAGCCGGAGTGCCGCAAGGACCAGTGTTAGATCCATCACCTTTTTAATCTATATCAACGACTTAGTTAACCTTGTAAACTCAAATGTTAATTTGTTTGCTGATGATACGTCACTTTGCCTCACTGTCGATGACCCAGTTCATGCTGCCGCTGTCAAGAACGACGATCTTAATTCCTTAGACCAATGGTCTAAGAAATGGCTCATCCCTTTTAATGCTTTCAAGACTGATAATATGTTTATTTCTCTTAAAAGGACCCCCCCCCCCCCAACATCCACCTCTCCTTTTTCAGGGCCATCCACTGGAGAACATTTCTGAGCAAAAACATTGTGGTCCCACTCTTAAATCAGATCTAAAATGGAATGAACATATGAAACAAATTGCGACTAAAGCTTCCAAACAGCTGAAATATATGAAAAGTTTGCAATATCGTCTTGATTGTAAAACATTAGGAGTTATTTATACTTTCTTTATGCGGACTATTTTAGAATATGGCAGTGTGGTCTGGGATGGCTGTTCTCAGGATGACTCAAAACTCTTTGAGGATTTGTAATTGACCGCGAACTGCATCGTGACGGGAGCAATGAGAACCACTCCGAATGTAAAATTGGACGAAACTGGTTTAGAATTATTATCTAAACGTGGAGACCGTTCTAAACTTATTATGATGTGTAAAATAGTCCATAATCTTGCTCCAAATTGCTTGAATGTTGTCTTACCTAACTTTCCAGTTGACGAAAACTCTCGGTACAACTTCAGAATACTTCAAAATTTGCCCGATTTAGGCCCACCTGCTATTGATACCAGAACTGTCTTATTTGAGAATTTTTTTCTCTCAGCCACTAAATCATGGAATCTCCTGCAGCTAGCAACACGAAATATACCGTGTCTGTCCCAATCCAAACCAAAAGTAGCAATTCAAACGAGAAACAACACACCCTTTGTCATGTCCCGTTAAGTATCCAGAACTTTTGAATGTTGGTGAAAGATATTAGTCTATCCTTCACTCTCGATTACGTATGGACCGCAGTCAACTAAATGAACATTTATTCCAAACTGGTGTTGAAGATTCGCCAGGTTGTCCTCGTGGGGAAAAAACGTGTTTGGCATTACTTTCTCAATTGTCCTCGATACACTACTGCTCGAGACATCCTTCATACCACTATTAACGATGTGGCACCCTTTCGTTTGAGTACTTTTTTATATGGTAGCAGCGACTGTGATCTTGATAACAACTTTATTATTTTTGTAGCAGTACAGGAATATATAGAAAGAACCAAACAATTCCACATTGACACTTTATTTTTTATTACACTGTACTTCTTATTATTCATTTTGACCGTCTTTACGAGCACTTCTATCTGTGTTGCGTTACTGTGGAGTCAATCTCACATTAGCTGAGCCTGGGCTGTGCCGCCTGCCGGGTCCATGCACGCATGCTGGTCTCGATAGGCGGCCGGTCTTAACCGTCTTGTAACGTCTGTCCTGTGTTTTCGTCTTTTTCCAACAAGAAGGATTAATATAGGGTGTAGACCTTCTTCCTAGTTATTCTTTTTTAATAAAATATGTTTAAACCAATCAACGGCAAAACAAAACATGGACTTTCGTTTTTCAACACTAATTATACATCAGCACCTTATGTATGGAATGTTAATATAAAGCCTCTGAACTAATCTCATTTCATAGATGCCACACTAGTTAGCCATCCTGGATTTTAAGATTCCAACTGACTTGTCAAAGATACTCGGGAAAAAAGCGTCAAGGCTACAGCCGAATGTTCGTGTTACTTGCAAATAAAGATAACTGGCATAATTTGCCAAGCCCCCACCCGAACCCCTTTAAGAATGTTACCCCACAATAAATTCTGAAAATGTCCAATTTGCTCCAGTTGCCTTGGATGCAGCGTTTATTGCATCTTCGTGCCGTTTTCCTCACAGAATTGTTGTGTCTCTTCAAGATTGAAAAATTACATTTTGTACGCGTCGTTCACTTTGCTTTTTGCCTTCATGTTGTGGTGTAAGCAAACGCTTGGAACGAAAGTGTGAGAAGAATGTGAGCTTCACATCGGGGGTACAAGGAGTAAACCTATTGTCTCCATCGTATTAAATGGCACAAAACCACAGTTAAGGGTTACATATACTACATTGTGTCAGAGTATCTTTTCCGTGTTCAATCTTCAAAAACAGCACTGACCTCCTTACCTCTATTTTCGTGTTTTACCAACCATTGAAATTCGTGCCAGTACCATAATTCTCTCCAACTGGTTGTCCATTATATAATTTCACATGATATCAAGCTATATAGGACATCTCTCTGCATTGGCGTCTGTGGGATTTATGAGCAACGTTTTCGCATTCCAATTGCCGGAGCCTTGAGGTACTAAAAAGCAGGTATTCAAGGAAATGTACGGCAAAATAACAAGCTACATAAATCAACGGTTTTCGTCAGAGCGACATATCATTACTTTGGCTGAGAACAGCTTATTCCATCCAGTATCCGTGTATTTTCGTTCTTCCCATTATGTAATTTTTTTTTTTAAAAAATGAAATAAACCAAAACCAAAATAAAAATGAAAAGATAAAACAGGATTTGGAGACATTCAAAACTTAGAAATAAGAATGGAAATACGAAAAAGATCAAAATAATGAAAGAACGGTAGTGTAGGATTCAGATGGATTAGACACTTAGAAACAGCAGATCAATAAAGAATGCAAATTGAACTGGTTTGATGTTTTTCACACACACCCCCCCCCCCTTGGATTCCTTACCACGGTCTCAACCGGAACATTTGCCATATCCTAGTGGGTAGCCTATGATTTATCAGCAGGTCCACTCCTACGGAACCTTAAATATTTGAAAAATAAAAAATGATTATAATATGGGAAGCAATGTAGTTCATAGCTTACCTTGATCTTTTGCAGCCATCATAAAATCAAAATCGCTCGTTTTAATTGAAACAATATATATCAGGACTCCTTTCCATTTTCAGGTTCAGATGAAATTTTTACGCCTTCTGGACCAACTACACTCAAATATCTTGGCCCTACAGGCAGTTAAACAAACAGATGGTCTTGCAAATATACAAGTAAAATTTTTTAAATTTATTCGATCGTTTCCTTGTGACATGTGAATAATTGGATAGGGCTCTTGTTCAAAATATTATCCAGTGGCCAGCATTTTGCATTTACTACTGCACTCATTTGGAATTTGAATCTTGGTTCAGGACTTCAGATGATTCTTTAAAGTATTCTTAGTCCAACAGCTTGTGTTTTTAGCGTTTAGTCAATAGGCTGCCAGACAACCAAATGTTTCGTAAGCCACAATTGTGATAATTTGTGCAAACTTGCTTTCATAGGAAAGGGGTTTGAAACAATTATGGTAAGGCCCTCGTCCTTGCGCGCCTTATTTGGTCCTTGCATAACGCTCCATGAGAAAATAACCAGACACTCTATAGCCTGTTTCCTTGGTGCTGTAAATTAAGCCTTTCTTTCTTGACATCCGAACTTCGTCAACAGCACCGCATAAAACTCCCGCTGAATAATACTGTCGAAGAAGACCATACAGTTTGCTAGCAATTGCCGTTCAAATTGATTTTCATAAACATGAATTAAGTTTTAAAAAAATAGAAGACGATAAAGAGATTTCATTCGGTAGGTTCTGGCTTCTGGCTGGCTTATTCGGGGAAAAGTGTAAATATTATTTTTGGCATGTGAGTATTCTAAATTATCCCTCACCAGTGTTTACTGTTGAGCAACAATATATATATATATATATATATATATATATATATATATATATATATATATATATATATATATATATACACTGTGGTGTCGATGATAAGATGATTATATAGGTTATTACTATTAAATACGTTCCTTTCCATCTATCAACCTAGCCCAATTCTATTCTGGTTGCATGAATCATATACCCCTCTGGTTGCTTTATTGGGTCCTCTGCCAAGAGCATACTTGTCAGTCTCGTAATTATATAATGATATCAAATGACATTCCATGTGTGTGAGACAATTTCTTTTGGCACGGCTCAAAGAAGCCATGCGTACATAGGTCATCCTGTCCACACTTTTTAATGTGATCCAGTTGGCCAAAGAAGCATGGTAGATCTGAAAATCAACACAATACTGAATCGCTACTATTGACCACAAGCACGCTCCCCTCCAAAAGGGTTCTCGCTTGAACGGAGCCGAAAGTATCCCTCGAGGAGTCATGCGATTATCAAAGCGATGCCCTCCCAGTTCACCCGCCTTGATGGGATTATCACGTCTATTACAGTAATAAGGTAGAGATGCTTCCATCTGCCCCAAGGCTCTGGCCTCCCTCAGAACTAATCATGATAATTCCACCATTTAAAGCATACATCTCAGCAAATTGTCACTCCTGTAAACTTGCAACAATAACTCCCCCGTGTTTGCGGAGATGTGTGTCAGTCGTAAGCCAACGGCCACTTCGTTTATCAATGTACCACAAGGGTTTTCTTTATAGTTCACGGATAGTAGTGTTAGGGTCTCCCATTGATGGTTTTTGAAATCTTAGTTTCTCTATCTAATACTCTTGGCGGTTTCCTCTTTCAATATTAATGCACAACGGGTATGTACAATGCTTGAAATCGATATTAATTTATGGGTAGAAAAGAGCAGAGATACATGAAGGTTTCAACATGGCAATTTATATGACATTTCAGCCGGTTGTTTTTGCAATGATGTGTGCACCATGTTCAGAGAATATGGTGGTCTGCACGCCTGCGCAATGACATGCTTGCCCACTATACGATTAGTTGGTCGGTGAATCAAAACGGATTCACTCTACCTATCACAATGTCTAAAGCGATAACCTTTAGAATGTCCAAAGGAAATTTAAAAGTCATTTCCTCACCACGTAAGCATCAACATGGCAATTCAGCTACAGTCTTTACCCATTGATTATGAGTATGTCACGTGATACTTTGCAAAGTTTGCATGTTAAATTTGAATTACTTGAATTAAATTTGGGACATAGATCTACACATTCACACACACACACACACACACACATATATATATATATATATATATATATATATATATATATATATATATATATATATATATATATATATATATATATATATATATATATATATATATATATATATATATGTAACATTCAAACAATAATTTCCCACGATGATACTTTTAAACCAACAATAGCCTCAGCCAATTTGATAAGAGAATTGCAGTTACATGTATGTTCACGACTCTAGGCCTTTGTGTGTATCATTGTATCATAGAAATTTTGAGAACTACTCATCTGGATGAGTAATTTGTGTATGGAAATAAAGATATATATATATATGTTATTAATAGTGTTATTACCATGCCCTTATTATTGAGATGAAGTAAATTCAAAGCGCATGCTGTATGTATGAGACGTATGCCTTTCGGAAGTGAAATTATATTTAGAGGCGTACACTAATATTGCAAATATGTTTTGTAAAAAAGCACAGAACCAGCAGATTTCTACTGATACTCCTACTCAGGGTTTATCAATGGATCTGATTCTCCTTATATCTATAGATATGCTAGGGATAAAAGCCCGCGTTGAACTTCATGTTCGTGCATTCCAGCGCAGGTGTGTAGGTATTAGACCTGCGAATCCCCACAACTGGAGGAAAGAGAAACGCACCCATCGTTACGTTACCTGAAATACATTAGTCTATTCAGAATTCCTATTATATCTCACATGTGTCAGAACGTTTTATCGCTTAAGGTCCAGATTGTCTTTGGCAGAAGACGAGACGTTCATGCTAAAAAGGCCAAGGTGGAATTTTGGCATTTTTATCGTTAATATGAACATTATCATCTTAATGGTGGGTCCTAAAGATCTAAAATCAATCTCATGAGGCCTGAGTAGCGTGGTGTGGGGACTTGTTTACATTAGAGGGTGGCTTTCTGTCTGTGTCATTATCAGTGTTGGTTACTTTACGATGCAAATTCTTCAAAGGAAAGACGAATGCAGTCCAGCATAAGCTAGGAAGAGGGCAAACAGTCTTCGTGACTTGGATGAGAAGATGGATTTCCTTTTATGTCTGTATCTTCCAGATGACATAATAACTCAGCTGACCAGTTGCAGACCTTTTTATCATTTTTTTCATATGATGTACATTAAAGACACAGTTCTTGTGGATGATATTGTATTATTTCATTGTTATTTTGAGTGTGTATAATAGAATATGTCCATATGAGGCAACAAATGTAATTCCACTGTAACCACATAATGCACTTTTCTTGGGCACCACACACCAGCGTTATATATTTCTCAATAATGCAGACCTGTTCAGTTACTACGTTTTCCGTATCAAGTTTAATTTACTCATTTTGCCTTCAAACGAACTTATGTAATATCAAAACTGATTTTGCTAGACCCGTTTTTCTGTAGTTCCCTTAACTAGAAGAACGACACTGATGTTGGAAAATAACGCAGTTACAGAAGACTGCAAATTGGTATATTCTAAACGGAGAGGAGTGAGGCGGGCTTGACAACAGCTAGACAATACCAATAGACACAGCTTCTCGGGTCTTTTCCAATTATGATTCCGTTTGCCTGCTTCTTTGGTCGTCTTTTCCTATTATTTATAATTTTATTGTGACGGGTAATATTGCGGTAACGCTCAAATAAATTTTAAGTACGCTAAGGCGCATCGTCTGCGATGTGCTACAGAAAAGTAATTAGCATTTGATGGAATCACCTGGACAGACCAATTAAAGGGTATCAGTTCCCTTAGAGTAAACGCTGCCACTAATGATTACACTGCTGAGCTATACAGCTTTAGAGCCTGCTTCAAACAAATGTTCCAGCAGCAATGGACACTCTACCTGAACAAAAATCCCTCTATAATGTCGTAAATCCGTGATCTTTCATACGCCAATAAGTTTTACACTTCCTGAATCACCTCTTTTTTCAGTTCCTCTGGAGACGAGAAACTCTTTCAAATTGCGTGAAATGCACAGTAACTCCTAGGTGTAAAGGCCAATAAAACAACAAAGGCGCAGCAGTCAGGAACCTTATGCTGCGTCCTGGAATGTAGTCACGGGACCACTTCGCATAGATTTTTTAATTTCACTCTTTCAGGGCAAAATTTTCACCGAGTCAACAGCTGTCGTAGCATTGTGCCCAAAGCGCGCCGAGAATAGCTGTTGACCTGGACTAGTCTGATAGTTTCTATTCCTGTAGGCACGCTGGTACTTGAGTGAAAGGTCTTTTCACAAGGAAAATGGATCTGGTATCGTCATGTCAATTCATTGCCTTTTGTCGAAATTTGCAAGGAAAGATTTAAAACTAGTTGCAGTGTGTTCATCATTAAATGTTCCCCATGGCGGGTTTTCTGGGCTTATTCTGTTTGACTTTAAACTTGTGCACACACCACCACCACCACTCCTTCCCGTACACACTTTTATTAGTGCCTCTGAAGTTCTTAGGTTCATCGACGCATAAAAACATTTTGTAAGGATAAAAAGATACTTTCTTTCTTTCTTTGCTTTGTTTGTTTGTTCTTCTCGCTTGTAGTCTGCAAAGAATCTCAGAAACGGCTTTGTGTTCCAAGATGCCATTTCCCCAGAAAATATTTATTAGCAGTAAACTTATGCAAGATGTATGTAATCTGTGTGTTTTCGTAACTTATTTCCTTTGGTCATATCCCGCCAATCAAAAACACATTGCTGCCAATAACTTTACAATTTCTCTGTCCATTTGTATCATCTTGCGCTTAATGGATAACTCGGTCATAGCCAACTAATGACGAAAAACGTTTACCATAATTATGTCTGGGTCGAAATCCAGACATTTCGTGTGTTCAATCATTATTTATTTTTTTTTTTTTTTTTTTTTTTTTTTTTTTTTTTTTTTTTAGTTATTTATTTATTCATTTATTCATTCATTCATTTATTTTGGTTGGTTGGTTGGTTGGTTGGTTGGTTGGTTGGTTGGTTGGTTGGTTGGTTGGTTCCAAACTCCGGAGTTTTTCTCGGACACTATTATTCCAAAAAAGCACCAAGCAGCCTTGGTGACTGACCTGCCAGTGAAATTGTGCATATCGTTTGGAATAGTCATGATGTTTCAAATTATGCAAATCAGGACCGATTAGAATTCTAAAAGCTCCATATCTCTCAAACTATTGCAGATAGAAACAAACTTCCAATGTGCATGTGCAGGTCTGTGACACCTGCTAATATAATGGACAGTAATTGAAAGTTGTAGAATTTGAAATTATGCTAATTGAAACATTGAAAATTTTAAAAGTCGAATATCTCCAAAAGTATGGCAGGATTGTGACATAGCCGATTCTAATGAACCATAGTTGTAGAATTTTAATTTATGCAAATTTAGATGAATATGCAAAATTCAAATCTTGAGTAACTTGAAAAGTATTGTACATAAAGGTACCATTCTAACTTTAGTTTGTATGTTTGTGACATAGCCACATGCAATGAACCATAAACCAAAGCTGTAGGGTTTTATATTCATGCAAATTAGGCAAATGCTCAAAATTAAGATCTTGAATAGCTTTAGAACTATTAAAGACAGTGGTGTCATTCGAACTTCAATTAATAAGTTTATGACATGACCATACCCAATGAACCAAGAACCCAAATTGTATCATTTTAATTTATTCAAATTAGGCTAGTACACAATTAGATTTTGTTAAACAGTGATAAGATGTAGCATTTCAAAATGTTCTCATATTGAACGCACCACACAGATTTATTGTCAACCAAATCTTCTTTTCCAATTGATTGATGTTCTTGGTGAATGCCCTTATTTACACGTATCCGATTTTTCTTCAAAAGAATCAAGGTCACATGCGTGTTTAAAAAAGAAATGCATCACTGTTGCTTTTCAATTCCTCCAGTATCGTCCGGTTCCAATGTAAGCATACAATAGTTAATATATAGTTATTATATACAACTATATTTACTAAATATTAACTTTTTTATGCTTACACTAAGGCCGGGTCAACAGTTTTTTTTCGGCTTGAGTCGGCCAATAAGAACTACTGACATGAACCGTCACTGAAATTCCTAGCCGGCTAGCTACAAAATCGAGGCTGCTGGAGATTGCCGACGGGTGAGCTGTTGATCCGATTTGGAGCTTCAATGACACAAAACGAAAACATCAGATTCGTCAAGGAAATTCTGTCGAATAATTTGTCGTTGATGCAAAGTTATGTCTGTTTTCACATGTGCCACATGATAAGCTGTTTATTTGAATTTCTTCAAGTACATTAATTCACTCTTCATTGATGTTGAATGTGGCCATATCAGTCTGTGTGAAAAGCAAGACTACATGTGCTCTTTTATCGGTAATAGTTTAGAGGGCATTAAGAACCTTTTTAAAGGCCGAACAAGAAGAAGAAGAAGTAGCAGTAGAAGGAGGAGGAGGAGGAGGAGGAGGAGGAGGAGGAGGAGGAGGAGGAGGAGGAGGAGGACGACGACGAGGAGGAGGGGGAAAGAAGAAGAGGAAGAAGAAGAGGAAGAAGAAGAAGAAGAAAAAGAAGGAGGAGAAGAAGAAGAAGAAGAAGAAGAAGAAGAAGAAGGAGAAGGAGAAGAAGAAGAAGAAGAAGAAGAAGAAGAAGAAGAAGAAGAAGAAGAAGAAGAAGAAGAAGAAGAAGAAGAAGAAGAAGAAGAAGAAGAAGAAGAAGAAGAAGAAGAAGAAGAAGAAGAAGAAGAAGAAGAAGAAGAAGAAACAAATTTTGACCTGGAGTATGCTATGCTAAGGTCTCATCTATAATTACCTGTCTAAAAGTTTCTATGATAGAAATATTTAGGTGAAATAGTTGAAGCAGACGATATTTGACATTTTTGCTCTTTTTGTGGTTTCATCCAGAAAGGATGAATCTTTCTTTCAAGGATACTTTCACCCAGTCTTGTTGTTTGCTGTTTTATTTACCACAAGGTCTGTCGAGACCAAAAGTCCGTAAAGACGTTTACTTTGATGACATGATGCATGGTTTTCCCATACCGTGCTTGATATTCAGAATATGTAGGGAACAAATATTTGACTGATGTGGTATTGACATTATTTGGAGATCAGTGACGTCAAACAGAAATATCAAACATCCCGTGTCTAGTAGACCTGCGCATGTAAATTGATAGCATTGATAAGGAAATATTCACATTTTAACCATGCGTCCTCTCCGGTCCTGTACAATGTCAGCTTCAAATTACTATTTACGTTTTAGTTTTGTTTGACTCTCACTGAAGGGAAATATTTAGACAGTCTTTACGTCGGTTGTCAATACATCAGGCAATACAGCTTTTCTTTTAATCAATACTATTGGTAAATCAACACCATCCACCGTTACCATGCGTCATACTAATTGCATAAATTATTTTCAGTCCAACGAGTTTGTCTGCAAACTATTATCTTCTTGTGTAATTAGTCAGCCATACTACATGAGGGCGAAGCCCGAATGGGGTATGGCCGACCAAGGCACGATAAAACTCCGTAATACGAGAAGCAAACCTGTGGTAACGATTTTATCATTATTTTAGTTTTAATTCCACCGCAGACAATGAAAAAAAATCATTAAGCTTGCGCTTCGTCTCGATTTTTTCGGCAGAAAATTGCGCGAAGCATTTTTTTTTCCTTTTTAATTTTTATTTTTTGTCCAACAAGACCCGTGCTGCATTTAACATCGCCATGTCGTCTGGAATGTTTTGATTCTGCCACTGTCTAAAATTTTGGCACCTGTTAACTCGAAAACGAGGCTACTATACGATATGAACCCATACCGCTCGTTTGAAAATAATACTGTCTCTGCGCAGTTAAAGCCATCTGGTATGGCTTCAAAATTGCGAAAAATAGACCAGTCAGATTGGAATATTATTACCAAAAATAAAGATAATTTTATAAACACCATACTCAAGTTACCTGAGCATGTACAGCAAACACTTAACTAAAGCACGATACACTGGCGAGACACTCATCTACATATTATGTCGTGAGTGTTTCAGAAACAAGGTATCAAATACCATGCGCACGGGCTATGCTGTATATTAATTATATATTTTACATTTCTTTTATACTTTTATCTTATTACTGTCAAACTCTAATTAGATTTGACAAGCCACGTCCTTTATATTGTTTGCATGTACATGAGGAGAAAAGGAAAGCGAACTAGGTTCTGGCTATTACATTTCAGGACGTTATTATCATAATTGCTATGTTTCTACCTTCTCGCTCTGTAATTTGGATTATGTGATTTTATGCTGTAACCTAAACACCTCTACATTATCTAGGCAACCTATCATCATCATCATCATCATCATCATCATCATCATCATCATCATCATCATCATCATCATCATCATCATCATCATCATCATCATTTTGCGTGAGACAAATTTCTCACATAGTCAAGAACTGCCACAAGAAAATGAAAAAAAAAGGTTCAGGTTGTCAACTGTCACATAGGTACGCGTCTTTTTCTAATATGACTTTCAAATAAGTGTTTAATACGAATCACAAACAGACAGACAGACAGACAGACAGACAGACAGACAGACAGACAGACAGACAGACAGACAGACAGACAGATAGATAGATAGATAGATAGATAGATAGATAGATAGATAGATAGATAGATAGATAGATAGATAGATAGATAGATAGATAGATAGATAAACCATTCACGCACGTGTGTGCCGAGACCCGTTGTAAGTGCATTTCTTATAGCGGCTATAACTGAATCAGAAGACTTGCAGCCCCCGTCATCACCGCTGACATCAGCAGGCACTGGTAACCCAAACATCATTACATGTCCCACTAAGCCTTTGAGCAGTAAAGTGGTCACTGCATGTGAAGAGGCAAAGACATTTTTGCAGTCAACTATGTATCTTTCCAGATTAGTTTAGTGCCAGATCCACATTTGTTTGTTAACTTACGAAGCTACAATTTTACTTGGAATTATCAATATAAAAGCAATAAGTGTTAAAATTACCATTTTTATTTGGCAAGTTTTCCTGTATATAATGTAATACAGAATCAAATTCCAGGCATTGAGAGGCTGCGTATATTTGTCGATTATTACCACTATTGAGAGTTTGTAATGATGATATTAATCGAAGTAATTCGTCAGGGCAGCAGTGGAATCATGGAATTCGTAATAAGCAGATCAATTGAATTCTAATACAATGATGAGTCCTGGAAGTCGCAAGGCAATGGCACGAGAGCGTTTTACGGACATGAGTGATGCGGCCCTCCTGATACCGTGGGTGATTAAGTTAAGGGTTAATTGAATTAACTCTTGCTTGATCATCTTCTAAGACTGAATGAACAGTTTCCACACGAACGCACGGAAAGGGCCGATAATCTGTGTACTGGGAGTATTATCCTATTGGGTTTTCTGTGGCAATCTCATTCAAAATGCTCCATGAAAGGGCAACATCAAAGGAAAATGTGAAACAGACGATATTGAAAACGAGTGGTAACTATTTTTGCGCGCAAAAATATCAAGTTTAATAGGTCATCCAAGCTGCGGGTGCTAGGAAACAACTATAGAATCTAAACTAGTCTGTGCAAAGTAGATCGCCCTGATCAGACAGGCTGCTATATGTCTGACTCGACTATGAGACGCCGATACCATGGACAGGCACGACAAGGGAGGCGTCATTATCAGACAATACCTTCAGGTGGACAGGATCTGCTGATCTAGCAATGTGTAATTAATGATAGAACTGTAGCCATAGCTCTGTCATTGCCGTGCTAAATAGGCAGCAAAAGAAAGAATTATCAAAGACATACATCCCTATTAGGCATTTAAAGACGAAGGATTTGACTGCGGCTTTGTGTTAGGTATGGATCGATAATACGTGCCTGCAAAGCATAGTTTATCACAACCAATAGGTGTACAGACAGCGACACGGAATAAGGTGAACCTCCTAGCAGAAGAAGTATGTTTGACACCATGGAAGAGGACCAAGGATTAGACAATTAAGTCGTAAGAGCTACAGCAATCTTATTACAAGTCAGATCCATGTGCAGTTCAGAAAGCGCATCCCAAATAACATACAATTGTCATACATGCCGGTGTATCAATTTACTTTCATTTCATTTTTGCAGGAAAATTTATAGCAAACTTTCCGAGTAACGACAGAGTGGTTAAATGTTCTTTTGCATGAAACATGCTCATGTGCACCAACAAATACTTGATCCAAAATTCGTGCTTAAATGAATGATAGATTGATAATACCTAGCCCTTCTAATACATTATCGTGCTTGTCACCCATGATTTCGAGTGTAGTCTGCGTTGAACCAGGCCAGTATGGCATAAAAACATTTGAGCTAAAATCCTAATTTTACAGCTGAATTTAAGCAGTCAACGCATTTAGAAGTATCAAAATTACATAGTTAAATTAGTACAAACAACATACCAAGGCATTTTTTTAAATGCATGACGCAAAATATATCATTCTGTCTGAAGCTATGCATTTTTGAATGTTGGCAAGGTGACTGTTGTTCTACATCAAATATGCCAGAAACGTATTTAACGAGCTTTTCCTCCTTATACCTGCCTGAAACGACCGAGTGTCAAATGTGAGCGCTTCAATGCGTTTGTCAAAATTGCACGCTTTAAAGCGATTTATATTAGGATTACACCTGTATTTTATCACTGCAGCAAAGTTTGATGCTGAACATATTTTTCCACTTAAGTTGCTGAAAATCGTAAAATTGACGATATTATTCACATGATGATCAGATTAGTTTAAAAGGTTCAAAGCATACTTTTTAAGCAATATTGTGTACCAACGCAACCATGTTTATACGGACTTATTACTAGCAAGACCTGTATTGATAAAATTGCAACCCAGCTTCATCAAAAAGTAAATATATACTCTAATGCAGAGCTACCTTGTACCAGAATGAGTAAATGCAAACATATGTTTGTAAATATTTAGTCAAGATTGATCCTATCAAATCGATCGTAGACTAACATTTAAGTCGCACGTGAAGTACAAATTGAAAATTTCAGGTTAAACGGGGTTAACATGAATTGCACATCATCGCGTAATTACTATTGAGGCTATTCCAAAAGAATAATAATTGAATGCACGGTTGGCTGACAGGCAACACGCTCGCCTATCACCTCTGCAACCCACGTTCGATTCGCGCACGGCCGTTTTCTCCGAATTCTACGGTTTCTTCCACTTTGCAATCAAGTAGGGAGTATACACCAACATCTGTGCCATAGAAAGTGCATGGCCTGTTTCACAATCCATGTGAAACAGATGGGTCTATACCTTTAACAGAATTAAAGGGAAGATAAACGTGTCCCGTCCTGCAGCCCTATATATCGTATATGTGCCAAAAAAACGTAAAATTCGTAAAATCGCATGGAACGCTGCAAGATTCTTTAAGACCAAAGTGAACGATTAAGCATGGTAAAGCCACATTTATTGCCTTTTACATACAAATTCAAAGCGAAATCACTATAAATATGTATAATTTGTAACGCTGGATAAAATTCGTGGTGCACGACCGTTCATAGTGGAATATATATATATATATTTTATGTTTGTTAGTGTATGGTGTGAACATGTAAATTTTTATGTATCTATGTTTCTTATTCCCCAATCATGGATTATATTTATATATATATGTTTGACACATCTTTTCTCTTCAAATTCAAACCTGAAATGGCCCGCTAACGCTTTTTTGCGGACAGACTGTGGTATATCCTCCCTCAACTTGATAGGCTACTTTCTACCACGTGACTCAAAACAGCGATGGGTACGCATTACACTTACTAATAGGCAAGGGCAATAACAGAAGGTTCAAGAACTGCCTAAACGAGGGCACTGCAGTCAGTGGTGGGCAAGGGTTGTGTATTGCCATAACTTGACATTGTAATTTGCAACTTAGTAACTTGAAAATTACTGCACATTGAAACACCAAATTTCAGAAAGGGGGGGGGGGGTAAATGTTCAACCAGTTTGAATGCATAACCCTTACTTACTAGGCAGAATACAGTCTTTGATTCCCTCACCCGTTACCGGTATATGACAAAGATAAATAACTTGATTTTTGTGTTGTGGTTGACAGTGTAAGATCACAACTTTGTCATCTCAACAAATGTGTTACATGTAAGGATATGCATTAGCTTTATGTTTCACATATCGTAGATATGGTGCCGTTTATAAAGGGCGTACACATACACTAGCAGGCAAGCAACAGCCACATTTACGTATCACATGTTTAGTGTAAGAATGTAAAATATTTCATATAATAGTGTTACTTCAATACAGATGATGTCCCATTCTTGTGAGGGCTTTATATAATACGTATTTACTAAGCAGCTACAGTCTTGGATTGCACACCTATTACCGGTATATTACCATAGTTGATAACACGAGTTTTGCATTATGATTGACCGTGTTGAATCACAGTTGTGTCAACTTAAAAACTGTGTTACATTCTGGAATGCTGTCCAGTCACTTTATACAAAGAAAAATTCAGCTGTTTGCTATAAGCGGATGATTTAATTCTTATTTCGGAAAGTGAAACTGGTTTGCAGTGTGATTTAAATAGATTGACAGCATATTGCAAAAATTGGAATTTAAGTATAAATGATGAAACGTACAAGGTGATCATATTTCATAAGTCTGGTAGAAAATTTTGTAAACAGTTTGATAATGGAAACCAAATGCTGGAGATTGTTAACAAGTATACTTATTTAGGAATAGAAATTAGCTCGAATGGCAATTAAAATGGTGCTATAAAGCAATTATGTAGTAAAGCAAAAAAGGCTCTCGGAAGGCTAAAAAGAATTCTGTATATTGTACAGACTGATGTAAGATTATATTTGGATCTCTTCGACAAACTCATTGCACCAATATTTCTGTACGGTTGTGAAATATGGGGTGCCTATCTAATCCGTCCATCTAAGTGTATCTCACCTGATGATATAAAGTTGTACTTCAAAGTACAATTTGAGAAAGTCTATGTAAATTACTTAAAATATATTTTGGGTGTCAACACGAAGCAGTGTAATATCGCTGTGTTAAGTGAAATAGGAAAATATCCATATTCGTTAGAGGTTTTGACACGTGTCTGTAAAAACTGGTATCGAATGGAGAGTGTTAACCCCGAGAGTTTGTTACATGATGTTTGTCGGTGTAATTATGAAATGTCCCGCAGTAAATCACATTGGATAGCCTCACTGAAAGATATTTTTACGATAATCGGATGTCAGGATATTTGGCATCACGGTAGCGACGATTTTTTTAATTTTTCTCCTGGAATCATAAATTGTCTATTAAAAGAAAGATTTTTGGCACAGTGGCAAAATCCCATGAACATGCAATCGTTACCCGACAAGAAATTACGAACATACGTTCAATTCAAAACCAAATTCGAAATTGAATCATATTTACTTATATTAAAGGATTTTAGCCGCAGAAAAAATTTTACACGCTTCCGAACTAGTGCACATAATTTACATATTAATTTAGGCAGACATCGAAGACCGATGAAAACACCTGTTGAGGAAAAAAACATGTGATTACTGTGAGACTGTTGAGGATAAGTTTCATTATGTGATAGTTTGTGAAAAATTTTCTAACCCGAGAAAAAAAACTATTGCAAGGAATGTCCGAAATTTTTGTGAATTTTGAGAATTTGAGTCCGGAAGAAAAATTTATATTTTTGATGAAATGTGAAGATTTTAAGACTGTTTCACTTATGATAAATTATATAAATGAGACTGTTGTAATAAGGGGATCCTTATGAACGTAGGTAATGCATTTATTTAAACATCATTGTATATTCTTTGGTTTCTTTTTGTGAGGGTGGATCGTGTTTATTGTGCATGTACTGTGTTGTATTTGGCAAAATACCTTTTCTGTGTATTGAAGGTGCAGCTAATAAAGATTCATTAGTTATACGGTATATAAGATAAATGTCTTTTAAACATTTATCACGCTTGTTAAGTCAACTTCAGTAACCATCAAAACTACATTCTGGTGTTACTCCTCTCGCCCCATTTACTTTGAAAACAGTACTGTATGGTTTCTACTATGTTCTTTGTTACAAAATGAACAAATTTTCTCTCAGCAACTCATTAATGTATATCGTCGCTACTGGTCGAATTCAACTAACAGGCGTTGGCTAAAGAAATTGTTTGAGTTCATGTGTATATGTACATGAAAGAAGTAAATGGCAGTGTTGTCATATACGTCTTGTATTTCAGCTCTTCTATCTTTCCTTGTTTTGTGGCTGTTATCTTAAAGCGTATTCTTGCCTTGTCTTGTCTTTTTGTGCCCTGTGTCTGTAATTTCGTCGCAAGAGGGATTTGAATAGGACATCGCCCTCTATAATTGTAATAACGTGTCTGTTTAATTTCAAAATTGTATTATTACAAAATAAAATATGTTTAAACCGATTGTGTTGTAGTATGACAGGGGGTACCGTACACTTTCACTGCATCATTCAGCTATACGTGTCCACTGATCAATAGTCTTGTCACGTAAATCAAGCAAAGCAGTATTCATTAGTTCAATTTTGTCCCAGTGGCGTATATTTTTCACAAATTCTACTGATCCCAGTTTGATACAAACAGTGTCTCGCCTTGTCTGTTTGGCTCATTTACAGTGTCTAGCTGGCATATTGCTTGACTGAGTCAACAATTTTTGGGAGTTCAGTCTACAAGCGATCAGAGCGTGCCGAAAGGCTCTAGGCTGGAGGGGAATTTATTTTGGCACGCCCTCTCTGTGGTTTTCATTAAAATATTTTGTAAATGTGGTATATCATTTGGAAAAGATGAGGCAAAGGACATTTGAAATTTGTTGCCGTTATTAACAGTGTTTGAGCTGGAATGGCTCATGGCGTCTACCAGGCAAATGTGTCGGCATCCTAAACCATAATTGCACTGGCTGGTGTCAAATCATAGTAGTCCTTGTCACTTCCCGCGCTAATTGCAAACTACTCCAATTTAGAAATCAATTTATATGTATATATAAATATCTGGATTTCAAGTTGTCAAATAAATCTGATTTTGGTTTAGAATGGCCATGTGATGGTATACGTGGTGAGACTCTCCCCGTCTGATCTTTGTAAATAGTCCAGGCAAGTCTTGCCATAAAGAATGTCCTTGAACTGGACGCATTCTGCGTGCTTAGCACTGAGGATGTACCTATAGAGGCTATTGACTCAATCCAATAAGATGAACTTTTCAGGGTACGACTTTCATACATATAAAACAAAAACCAGTTCCGTGTTTCTGCGATGATACCTTTTCGGTTTTTGTATGTTTATTTTACATCTGCTTATCTTGTTCTCAGCATGTAAAAATATAAATGCCAAATTTGAAGGTTCTAAAACTGCTTTACCGATGTGCTAGCAGTCTAGTATAAAAGCTTTGACGCCATATTGAAATTTAGAGTTTTACTTGCATTTTTTGATAAAATGTATCAGTAAGAAACACATGCATAGATTCATGGAAGTTTTGATGCTTTTCTTTTTCCCCGAGTGATGGATGAGTACTGATGGTGTTCACTTAAGGCAGTGTTATATAGATTTAGTTTCATTTGGCAACCGACAGCAGATTGTAAAATATACGCATATCACACGTATTTGCAATAGATGATAAACATCAGATATTCTTTATTGTGTTGGCTTTTTCATTTCCACGAAGACTGCATCAACCTTCTTCATTTCTCTCGGTCAAAAATTACATCTTTTTAAAATGCAATTAACACATTGTTAAAAAAAAACATAGATATTTTATTTTGAGAACAGCTTTGTGATTCCCATATGATTTAGAATAGACCTGGCCTCAATCTCGCTTAGTCACAAAGTTGTAACGCGGTGTTCTCAAACTTGGGCTTCCAGATCTTCTTCTACCAGCTTGGCCTCCTAAGACGAAACTTCCTAAGAACGCATGGGACAGAACCTACGTAGAAGGTGAATTTTACTCTTTGTCAATAGATTTCGTTTCTTTCTTGTAATTTCCTAAACTTCGTTTAATGATAAGTTCCGGATTCCCTGCTCTTTACCCGGACACCGAGGCTCTGCTTTACTTTTGTTTCCGATTGTTCCTTTTCACTAAAAAAAAATCAAGCATGACCTTCAGTCTATCTATCTATCTATCTATCTATCTATCTATCTATCTATCTATCTATCTATCTATCTATCTATCTATCTATCTATCTATCTATCTATCTATCTATCTATCTATCTATCTATCTATCTATCTATCTATCGATCTATCTATCTATCTATCTATCTATCTATCTATCTATCTATCTATCTATCTATCTGTCTGTCTCTGTCTGTCTGTCTGTCTGTCTGTCTGTCTGTATGTATGTCGGTCGGTCGGTCGGTCGGTCGGTCTTTTAACAATCAACAAGTGCGTCTCCGTGTCTGGAAAACCCCTAGATTAGTTATATTCTGTACTATTTGGTAATCCAATGAAAATAAATATGTTTGAATCAAACTAAACAATCACGTAAAAAAAACAGCTTCAGACATTACATTGTTTTGAGGGATTAATACCACCAGCGAGGGGACTGTTCCGGTACCCTGACTCGGCTCCCGACGCAACATCCAAACCCGACCCGAGTCAAGCAGCAGGCATATCCCCGACTTAAAGGTTTTAATCACTTTTCTGTTATGATGAATCATAAATTGCCATATATACTAATATTGCATAGACACGTGCAATGCTACGATAATCACGTGGGACTTGAAAGGTCGTAATCCTTTCCACATGTCGTACCAACATTATTACGACCTGTGATTCTGCATTCTTGTTGGTCTGTACTTGGTTGCGGGTGACATCATAACAGAATGTTATATTTACCCACAGCAAATCAACAACATTTTTCACTATTTGTGTTAGCTGCATGGTGAAATATGTTCATTATTTTGTTCCAGCATGCACTGTGTTCATGTCCGTTATAGACGTTCAGGTCATGAAATGAACTGACCATAAAGTAAGGTACCGTGCTGAATTACACACATCGAGAGTCTTGCGCCATAAATCCAATTACGTGTAAACATGAAGATGAAAGCTGAAGTACCGAAGGCTAACCACATGGCACTTAGAAACCAAGTAGGCCAGAACGTAATTGACGGTCACCGTTATTTTGACGCAAGGTCAAATTGTGACAGGATCTGCCTAGCAATATTGGGTCTATTCTACAAAGTGCGGAAACGGACAGGTCTTGTTGTGACCGGGTTTCCCTGGTCCAATTTATAAACCACTTTAAAACCAAATGTAACATACAAGCCTTTTCAAAATTATACAGACTGTCGTTATCACGCTTTTTTTGTTTGTTTGTTTCGTCGTCTTCCTATTCTATTGGTCAAATCTGGTTTATTTTTACATAACAAAAAACTGAAATAACTACGTTGACAGAAGCAGTGTTTTGTTCACGTAAAATTTGTCATTGTTGGTCTTTCTTCTTCTTCTTCTTCTTCTTCTTCTTCTTCTTCTTCTTCTTCTTCTTCTTCTTCTTCTTCTTCTTCTTCTTCTTCTTCTTCCTTCTTCTTCTTCTTTTTATTAATACCACGGACCCATGCACACATATATTCCATGCACACATATATACGTCGCTGGTGTTACGCAAATAATTGCATCAGAGGACAATATCTTCAGCACTGCCTGCCACTGACTATGCTACAAATGCGGAAATGAATAAAATAAAATAAACACAGGTTTCGGCATTCGCTTAACGCAGCGCTGCGAAGCAACCGTCGTAACATATGCAGCAAAAGGACCAGGTTGGGACTTTGAGTGCTATTCCAGGAAAGTTTGCAAAATGGAGCTGTGTTTGCCTAAACGTTTGGCCTTTTTTGCATCAATAGTGATTTCATTCCATTAGTGCGAACTTTCTAACAAAGACGCATTAAATACAAGAAAGCCCTGAAAACGCAGCATTGGTGCGTTGTGTATTATTTGTAACTATGTCTGCACTTATATCGGGTTCAATGAAAAACATTTTTCAATTTATTTAACATTGCACAAGTCCGTATTCATAACACTTCACACATGCGCATGTGGGTCCCTTTTGAATGTAGATTATAACTCAATATGGTATATCACGCTGTTTTATCACCGAATCAGGATTTAAGCGCAACATTTGAATAAGTGAACTCAATATTTTTATTGGAACCATGAAAGTAATTTCTGAGTTCAATGAATAATGATTGAGCTCAATAAACAATTGTTGAGATAAGTATATAATTACTGATGTCATTCGGACAATCATTGAGCTTAAACTGTTAATCATTCATTGATCTCCATTATTCATTATTTTAAGCTCCTTAATTCATTTTTAAGTTTTCATAATTGATCTCCCTAAATCATTCTTCGAGCTCCATAATTTATATTATGATCTCCACAAGTGAATTACTGATCTACATCAATAACTATTCGAGCTGCATAAATAATACATTAAGCACCAGAGTTCATTTTTTATCGCCATAACACTAAATTATAACAATATTGTGATGTTCACTTTGCAGTAGCCTGCCACTTTTAACTTTTAACTCTTTAAATCCTAATGACGCTATTTCCCGCTAAGGTCTAAATGTCGTCTGCTAATTGTATTTTACTAATTTCAGGATTATTTTTTAAAAATTTGGATGAAACTTGCATGGAAGATCATTCCAAATTATATGCCTATGGTTAACAGCTTTCCTCGGCGCGGTCTGGGCGCATTGTGCGAAGGCCATTTTTTTTTATCTTAATAAATCATTCATGGAGCTCAATAATTCAATTTTCAAATTAAATAATGTATTTTTGTATTTTATTTATAAGCATGCTTGAATGATTGCTCCCATTGTGCGGACCTGTTATTTCAGATACAGTAAGCCCTGGGCGGTGGGTCATGAGACGTGGGGCTCATGGAGTCGTGCGGTTTTTATCTCAGTCCCTTGCCGGCACTTAATGTTGGCAAGTATGCTTACCAGACTCTCCATAATTATGCCGATGCAGAAAGTTACGCTGCATTGTAGCAACGAAATAATCTGTATCATTCGTGTCTTTTTGTAAAGTTGTGTTGTTGTGGTTGGGGATGACTAGGCTTTGCAAGCCAGCATTTGCGAGCCGGAGCCTCCCCAATTTTCCCTTCACCATTTTTGACGCCAACAAAAAAATCACGGGCAGAGGTGACTGATACAATTATGCAGATCGTAGGACTTAATTTGAGGTAACTTGAAAAATTAGCATTTTACTAAGTGTCACTTTTGCCTTCGACAACATTTACACTGGTAAAACAAACAAGTTCAAAGTCACTCAACTTAGTCGGAAGTTTAATTAGTTTGGCAAGTCACCCTTGTCAAGGATTCATTTGCCGTCTTGGTTCACTTCTGAGCCGTGGAATGTTCGATCAAAATGTTCGAGTTGCTGACTTTATGAATAACTAACATAATACGCCTTATACTAGAAGAGCCTAAAAATATATGGTTACAATATTAAACCTGTGCGCAAACAAGTGCAACAGGGAGAATTATTGATCTTCATCATGATTTTTAGAGCTTTGTTAAGGTCCATAAATTATGTATTGATCTCCGTCATAATTTGCTTAACATATATAATCGGTGTTGAACTTTTAATCTCAATAATTCAAAACGAACTCATGACGTATTCAGTCATCTGTCTGGTCAGTTTGTGTTTGATTCGAGTTTGAATATATATAGGTTTTTGATAATTGCTTTGGATATTTGTAATTGATATTGTGCAATTGTATTATATAAAGGTATATATGAGTTATATATTGATACAATAAGTTATATATTGATACACTAAATAGTATTTGTGGGTTTAAGGATCAATGTCTACACAAATAAAACAGTTTGAAATCCTGGCAATAATGACTTACATTTGTTTAATTTAAACTGCTGAAGCACTGAACTCAATTTAATATCTAAGGAGATCAATAATTCAATCGTGGAACTCAAAACATAATTATGAACATGAATAAATATGACTAATATGCCAACATGTAATCATTGATATAGCTCAATTATTCAATTTATGAGCTCCGTAGTTTAATTATTGAGCTGTTAAAGTTATTTTTGAGCTCCGTAATTAATCTGTGGCGATTAATGATTATTTTTGAGCTCAATAAATGAACATTAAATGTTTAAAAGGCTTGCCATAATATGGAAGTAAATATATAATCCCCCTAAGCTGTTAGTTTTGACGCGATTTTAATGTTTTCTTGCATTTATGTAATTATCGTCTCCATGTTTTCCCGAGACATACATAGCGTACTGTGCACATGAAAGAATAACTTATGCATTTATCTGGTTTGTTAAGTATCACTTTAAAAACTACAAACTCTTGTTAAGTTAATGTTTTAGCCTTCTTTTATTAACACCCCTGCATGGGGTATAATAATGATAATAATAAAATTAATAATAATAATAATAATAATAATAATAATAATAATAATAATAATAATAATAATAATAATAATAATAATAATAATAATAATAATAATAATAATAATAATAATAATATAGGATTCCTCATATTCATCTATCCGCCAGTGCGTCCTTTCATCAGTGCTGAACTTGTATCTGCATCTTGTGTCCTATTTTTATGGGGCTAAGTTTCAAACTTTGCATGGTGAATGGGCATGACGAAGACCGATGGGTATCGCATGGTCAAAGTCCTGCTAACATTTTGTGACTTTTTAAAATTACATAACGGTCTGTGTTCATGTCAGTATTGGTACCTGTATGCAATTTGTATCCGCAACTGGTCTCGCATTGGGAGTCAATGTCAAACTTTGCATAGCAGATGTGTGTAATTAAGACCAAGACCAAAGGTTGCTGGTTCGAAACCCGGCCGTTCCGTTTTCCCAAACATATATATTTCCGGTGCTCGTTTGATGCTGGTGGACTTACACATGTACAGTCCCCGATCTGGGACAACTCCGAATACACTACTTGTACTGGATTACAGACATTGAACTGGGCGATGTCGATTGTGGCATTGACGCATACTGGCATCCATTGTACCATTCTTGTTTAAGAATGGGGAATTGATGCAGTTGGTATGTGCGTTTAAAATTTTTTGGCTAAATGATCGGTGCCAAAGGGTGCTGGTTCGAGACCCGGCCGTTCTGTTGTCACAATACACATATTACTATGTCCTTGGTACATCCCTCATTTCCTGATTTTAATGATTTCTTAAAAGTTACACAATGATGTGTGAAGCACTCATGACAACATTGATACACATGAGCATAAAGATACAGTATTCTCATAAAACGGCTGACCAGCTATGCTTCAAACTTGGTTGGAATGGACTCCAGATAAGTTTCAACTTCCGTGTTAAGTTTTACAAAGCTGTGTCACGACGTCAAATATTTGGGTCATAGTGATAAAATCATTTACTGTATGTCACTAAGCTATAACATCTTTCTAATTCACTCAGCCTCACATGAAGACAAAAAAAAATGTGCCATGAAATAAAACTATGTCGCTAGGTCAAGTATCTGGGTTACAACAATATCTATCAACTACTCTGCACAGGCCCGCAGCCAAACTTTGGTTATAGGGGTGTCTTCATTCCAAAATTTTGGACCTTTTCTCTATACTGGCTTACCATACTCAAAAGTTACAAATATAGGCTGGTGAGCCTGTCGACCAATTGTTTTTTCAATAAAATATGTTTAAACCAAGTTACAAATTCGGTCAAATATGGGCCTTAATGTGTGTGCTACATCATGCCATGCATTTATACATAGCGTATACACATTTACATTTACCAGGTGTGTACATGTAGTTGCAATTCTGCCCCAAAACGGGGTCTCTGCATACACATACTTCTCGGTCCTGTAGTCAATTTGTATTACATGTATGTATGTATGTATGTATATATATATATATATATATATATATATATATATATATATATATATATACATATATATATGCATGTATGTATGTATGTGTGTGTGTGTGTGTGTGTGTGTGTGTGTGTGTGTGTGTGTGTGTGTGTGTGTGTGTGTGTGTGCGTGTGCAATGTACATGTCAGTTCGTGGATACAGCAATGTAATAAGTACACACTAAGTTATTAATTGAATGAAATACTGGCCTTTTATATCTTAGCTTATTTCTCATTGAAAGTTTTACAGATCATCGTATCCTCCCACATATATTTACGATATTATCATATGTATAAACAGCTGTACATTTCAGGCGAATGTGCTGCCTGGAATGAATCAACAAGACATTCATAGCATTAAAAAATTGTTCACATTATATGAACGGGGTCTTCAGATGCCAAATCTAGAAAATTGCATAAACTGCACATTTTCATGTTAAGGCAGAATAGTAAGAGTAGCGATGTTTTTATCGAAAATGAAAAGTCAATCAAGAAAAAATGTTGGTTCCAATTTGATTAGCCTTTGTTTCTGAAGGTAGTCGAGCTATGCCCTGGTAAACTAAGTACACTATCACCTTTTAGTCTGAATGAACTGAGCAGTATTCTCATAAGTATAAACAAAAGTGTATATTGTTTAAGGGATGGTTCAACAATTTCATCATTTTTAAATTAGCACTTAATATACGCAAGGGGAGAGGGGGTTAAATGGCTCTGTACACTTTCACAGAATATGGAAAATGATGGTCAACCTTTGGCCTGTTTTGTGCATTTTTGCTATGATTTTTTGGGAAAACCACCAATTTTTACATTATTAATTTGGGGGGAAGGAGGGCGGTCATGGAGTTTAGTACCCTGAGTACTAATGTAAAAATGATGATTATGTTGAATCATCCCTAAATGGTGATGATCAATAGATTATAATACAAGTTAAAATAGTCCCCTTTGGTTTAAATTATTGTATAAACACTGACTTTTTGATCAGAAATTGCACTGCAATATAACATGAATATACAAATGTGAAAAATAACATCATGATGGTTTTATCAAACTGCAAACTGCTTTCAGTTACATGTAATTACTACCTATATATGTGGATTAAACGCCCCCCCCCCCCAGAATTTTTATCTGTGCTTTATAATATTTTTGTTAAATTCAAGCTTGGTTTAAATATATTTTATTGATCCAAATCCAATGTACATTAAATACGGCACACGAGTCTCATAAGCAATAGGGAAAAGGACAGAGCCCTATTCAAACCCCTCTTGCGGCAAAAGACAAAATAGAGGACAGAACTAGACACACTCGACAAAAGTTAGATGATAATCACTATAACGGGACAAATAGCGAGGCAATGAAAAGTCATGTAGTACCTTAACCAGAAAAGTGACTCATTCGCAAGCTATGGAACATTCAAATCAGATTATATTTTGCTTAGCAAATACCTGTTGGTTGGAAACGATTAGTTTATCAGATAAATTTATGTACTGCTGAAAAAAAATCGACATTTTCTTGAAGAGAGCATTCAGTGCAGCCGTATAATACAGTTTACAAGGTAAAAGGAGCATAACGAGAAATCGTGGTATGAAGCGATGATAGCTGAAACAGCATAAGTGGGGCAGTTTAAGAGGTAATTGCAAGCATCTTTACTAGATAAACCGCAGGCACATAACAGTGAATCCCTCACACCAATCCTAAACAAGTGTGAATTTAATTGACTAGCACCAAGACTGAGGCGGGTGTGTTGGGCTGAGAGAAATATACTACCATAATTGTACAGTTCAGAGGGAACTTAAAAGCGCGGGCGACCAACTCCGTAATGTTCGATTTAAATGTTTTGACGGACACAGAATTTCTAATTTCGAGAGGTAACTGATTCCATAATCTAACAGTTACGGGGGAAAAGAGTTATCAAATAATTCGGTACGAACCCGAATATTGCTGTCGAGTATGATACGTTTGGTTAACCATAGTAGAAGCAGTACTAAGGACAGAGCCTAATGAATCGGGAACGTGTTTATTTACAAGTTTATACATCAATGATAACTTAGATATTTCTCTGCGTCTGTCTAAAGTTAGCCACTCGGCTTGCTCGTATAATTTAGCATTGCTTGTTCCATACATTGCACCAGTGACAATGCGAGCAGCATCCAGCTGGATACAAGTTTTTCTTCGTCATGTACTGTGCAGCCGCTCCATACTGCACTACCAAACTCAAAAATCGGTCTAACCATATGTATGACATGGTATTGCAAGCCGGCTGCTGTACCTTTTCGCTATCGCGTAAAGTTCTGTCTAGTTTCCCTTTTCACGCACAGTTGGGAATATTAGCTAGTATTTGATTTAGACATGTTGTTGATTGGTCTGTCATACGAGTAGGTTCATGTGCGTGTGTAGTAAGAAAATGAATACGGCAAACTGTTTAAACTTTAGGCCTGATTGTGTCAAAAAATCAGAGTTTAAGTCGCACATTAGAATGTCATTGTGAATACCTGTGCTTTTTGCACGATCGAAACTTTCTTGAAGTCTGGTCCAAAAGGAAACCGTGGAGTTGGGTGTGCCCTATACACGACAGCAAAAAGAAATTTAATATTACCATGGTGGAATAAACTAGATGTAGTTTATTCCATCATGGTATTACGAAGTCAAATTTCACTCCACAAAATTTCAAGATCAGGATATTCTAAATCCAGACGACTGATGACGTGTAAAGATAATTTTTGAGACATATAGAGAGACACCGCCACCGCTCTTTGCTAATAATGTCATAGCAGCCAGGTAATTCCAGGTTACTTACAGAATTGGAGGTAAGAAATGTTTTAACAGAGAAATGATGTCAAAGTCTGGCACAAGGTCCGTACGAATACCTATCAGTTTATCTGGTGAAATACTGCGTACATTCAGATGTCAAAAAGAAATGTCATTCCACTGCTGCATAGGGCCGGCGTTTACATGAACATCAACCGCTAAAAGTATCAGTAACAGACCAGCGAAAAATATTTATTCGACCTTAAATTGGCGCCAATGCATAACCAGGAGCAAAACATAAACCAACAGAAAGGATCTCTTTTGGGCTGACAAGTTCAGATTTACGAAGTCTATAGCGATAGAAAGGTAACTAAAAATTGGATGATAAGATATACAAGCAGAACAACTTGCCTGAGCATTATCAATTTCAACATTAGAAGTTATAGTAACATACATCAATGATACGAGTATTCAGCATACATTATATGATGCAGACCACGGTACAATGACATTGATGCATAAGCAATGATCCACAATTCTTTATTCAGTTGGAGTACCCACACAAACTCAAAACATGTTAAGTATAACAATATATATTTTGCAATGAACATTAGTCTATAATGTACGAAATATCCCATAGCAGCCAATGACAGACATATCCTGATGCAGTTCTCAATATGGAAACAGTAAAAACAGCATATGAAGTAGACAGTGGAACATAGATGTTGACGGCTCCAATACTAAAGCACACGAAACACATATATAATTTTGACAAGAAGCGTATTCTTGTAAGATTAGTAGCTGATAACATGCTTATAATATCACCAATGATACACCGCACAAATAGTTTTACCTGTGGAAGAAAAAATGAAACAAAGTTGACTCCTTGTGCCCCAATATAGAATAGAATGTGTGTTGATATGCAGCTCGCAATACAGCAATCCAAAACAAAGTATACACTACACAGTGGGACAAGTGGGCACGGGAAAACGCTGAAGACATGGAAAATGAATAAATAAAAGTACACCGTACAGCTAACTTTGCCACCAGCTGTAAACAACATGTGTGTTGACAGAAAACGTAAACCTACAATCAACAAAAAAGAACCCACAAATAGGTAAAATAAGGTGACCGTTAATTGTATGAAGTCACAGAAAAACAAAATTTGGTTCAAGTGAGCGCCAATATTGGCTCCATGCATCAATAGCTTAGCTTGTTTGGTTAAAGCATTCATGAGATTGAACCATAAAGGGGACACAGCTGTCACCGACGTCATAACAGTTGTCCCATAAATAAACGCATGGACCTCATGCAACAAAAAGTGAAATTGAGATGATGACCTGTATTAGCCGCGTGGCCTTAGAACGCGTGTAGTGCATGTCCGTGGTAATTAAACATGAAAAACAAGTGAATCGTCTGCTGGAACATAAGGGTAAACCATAGCTTTCAATAACATCATGACCAATGTTCAAGTAGTAACTGTCCGTAGAAAAATTCAAATACTAGGAAAGAAGATTTCCTTCACAACAAATCTGTCTGGATGCCTTCAAAATGAGAACAGTTTGACATGCTACACTTTGCCATTGTTCCACATAATCTGAATTTCGTGTATTAGCCTAATTTACATAAATTAAAATGCTAAAAAATTGGTTCTTGCTTCATTAAATGTGGCCGTGTCGCAAACATGTAAAGTGAAGTTTGAATGACACCACTATCTATAATTGTTTTGAAGCTATTCAACGTGTTAATTGTGTGTATTTGCATAAATTAAAGGCCTACAACTTTAGTTTATGCCTCACTGGATGGGACTGTGCCACATACCTGCAAATGTAAGTTGGAATGGTACCTCTATCTGCAATAGTTTTGAAGTTATTCAAGGTTTAAGTTTCGTGTATTAATCTTATTTGCTTATAAATTAAAATTATACAATTTTGGATCATGAATCATTGGTTGCCGCTATGTCACAAACCCATAAATTCAAGCAAGAATTGTATTTGTGCCTTTTTGCCCAGAACCACTTCCTAGTAGTCAATATCCTATTCCGCAGTTCGAACTCTTTACTCTCCATAAGCTAACCTGTCCCTGTCTAACCTGTATACATATGGAATTACTATTGTCTATATTGCACACGTTCCTCTGTAAAATTTTGACATAGGCTGTATCAGCCCAAATAAATTAAAGGGTCTTCAGCGGGTAACTACTCAACATGTTTCGGAGCCTTTTGACACCTCTATCTATAATAGTTTTGAAGCTATTCAGGATTTAAATTTGCATATTTACCTAATTTGCATAAATTAAAATCGCATAACTTTGGTTCACGGTTCTCTGGATGCGGCTCTGCCACAAACCTACACATTGAAGTTGGAATGGCATCTCTATCTACAATAGTTTTGGAGATACTCAACTTTCAAATGTTTTCAATGCCTATAATTTCTATAATTTGAAATTCTACAACTTTCATTTACAATCCATTATTTTGGCATGTGTCACAAACTTGTGTATGCACATTAAAATTTTGTGTCTCCCTGCAATAGTTTGGAAGATATGGAGCTTTTAAAATTTTAAGAGCCCCTTATTTGCATAATTTTAAACATCATGACTGTTCCAAACCAGGCACACAATTTCACCGGTAGGCTAGTTACCATGGCAAGTTTGGTGGTTTTGTGGAGTAATATTGTCCTAGAAAAACTCATGACAAATGTGGTCGTAAAGAAGAAAGAAAGAAAGAAAAAATTTCAATGATAACATGATAAGAACATAGGGCAACGTAGGGCAATATGGGTGACAAGGTCACCCACTGAAATTATGCTAAAAATATATTCTGCACCAGAAGTGTAATGTGCGGTGAAATCTTCATGGTCGATGTAATTCTTATCACCAGCAATTATTTTCACTGGGCTGAAAAAGGATGATTCAGATTTGTATCAAAAATACATGATATACGTGATGTTTTCGTACGATATACGGATTCAGGTATGTCTGAAACCATGGGTAGTCGAAACATATGTCGACTATCCATCATGAGGTATACCTGCTGTTTTTTTACAATTTAAAAGTAAATTCCACAGATCCATGACATAAAATGTAGTAGGCTATATATTTACATAATCAGATTTTTATGCACATTGATCTTCAATCTATCTCATCGAAATTCACCCCTGCTGGACAACAGATAAAAGAGTGTCATTGTGGATAATGTGGGCAGAGGCTGCTCATATTAAAATGCACAGCCTATTAGACAGGCTACAGCGACCCAAATCTGCCGCACATTTTCGAAAATTTTGTGCTCATATTTCCCCCACCTTCGGGCAATATTGGCACCCAATCTGAATAACAGAAAAATTGGGGACCCATATTTGCCTCTCAAAATGTTCATATTACACGACCTTTGGGAAATAAGAGCATGTTTTCTAGATTTTTTTATTAGTGCTGCCATATAAAAGTTTGCGTGGGTTGTAACAAAAAAACTGATGCTCATGTGGTAGGTAGTTAAGAATGTTATCTATAACAGATGAATTCCAGTCCCTACATTGAAATTCCAAAATAAATTAAGAAAATCTGTTGACCGATTTTTATGCACACGTGTTAGAAGCAATTCAGAGAAAACAGTACAGAATTTGGTTGACCCGGTAACAAGTTATTTCCATATTTTTGCATACCGATGTCATATCGTAATTTCAGATCAAAGCAGATATTTGTCAGCAGTTAAAAGGAGAGGGTCATACTTTTATTTCATTAATTTTCTGTGTTGATTATGGCGTTTGCAACAACGTATCGTTTGCTTATGAATATGTGAATTCTGAACATCATGGAATCTGACAGAGGATAGTAAACTTAGTTTACCGGGGCATAGTTCGATTACATTAAAAGTAGTCTTTGGGTTTTTCGGGGCATAGCTAGAATACATTAAAACTAGTCTTTACGGTGATACAGATCTAAAACTCTCGTAACACTGTTATTACTTTACTATAGTGAGATATACTGTGAGCTTATCTTAGCTGGTTATTAAATAAACTGTACTCTACGAACGCAGACGTTTACAAAGCTGACAGCTATCTTTACATAGACCTACTTGAAAAAAATCTATAATATAATAAAAGGTAAAAGCACATTTTGAATTCAAATGCTTTAATTTTTTTCTCGCTTTTGTCCGGTCTTTCCTTTTTTAATTCTTTCCATATGCTTTGTTTCTTATTTTTTTCCCATTTTTTCTTTTACTTTGTGCATTATTATGTTTGTTGATTTTCAATTATTCTTTACGGCAGTCTTCCAGTCAGACCGACATACAAATAATGCCACTTCAGTGAAAGTGACACAATTAAATGTGGACCTGAAGTCGCTCTTAACATATCGAAAAGGTCCAATATTGGATATATAAAAGTTAAAAAGGTTCAGAATTGCTGAACCAAGTTTCTACACAGAACTGAAAGGTCCAATATCAAAGAAGTTTTTACATAACAAATATTGAATGTAAAACAGCTCTTTTTTATTCCTTCAGTAAAAGAAATGTACTTATTCAGTTGTGTCTCAAAGAGCATTTCTGAAGCTCGGTTTAATGTATTAACAAATCGGCAAAAAAATGGAATAAGGGTTCAAGAAAAACAGTTGAAATCAAGTTAAAAGGCCCAATATTTTTCTTTCATCGGTTGAATATTTGTATCATCAATAGTATGCTTTTCAATGGGAATAGTGCTATGCGAACATGGACCTTACATAGGTCTCGACATATTGCAAAAATGTGAAAATTGAAAAATGATTTTTTTTTCGTTCTTTAAAGTGCTATAATCAATTAGAATAAGTAGAGTACTCTTGGTTGAATGAATGATTGTGCGGACCTTATGCAGAGAATAATTATTTTGT
This sequence comes from Hermodice carunculata, assembly GCA_964020975.1. NCBI lineage: Eukaryota > Metazoa > Annelida > Polychaeta > Eunicida > Amphinomidae > Hermodice > Hermodice carunculata. The sequence continues at coordinate 100,789,413 of OZ026612.1, read as the reverse complement.
AAACATGTATTAAACCGATACCTTGTTTCTTTCTATCCGTTTGCTGTTTTTGTTTGTTTTGAGAATTTGGTGATGGGTTTTTTTGGGGGGGTGGGGGAGAGTGGACCTATTGGCACTGATGGGGGGTTTCGATCGACACCCACGACACCCCCTGGCTACGGGGCTGCCTTCATTTGTGGGCTGGTAGTACCTTGTGCATCTGCTCCAAACGTTGTGGAATGGAATCTGGGCAGGTCTTAACTTGAAGCGTTTCCTTTAGAAAACTACGTCCTTAGGTCATATATTATGTCACAGTGGCATCCATCATGTAAAATTTATCTGTGGGCGACAGGTCCCTTGTGTTTCAGCTTTAAACTCCAGCGATACTGGCAGGTATGTGCATCCCATGCCTACTTCACTATGTATGTATAAGGTAAACTTGTTATACACTTGCAAAGGAACATCCAAGCTAAGTAAGCCCTCCCCTGACTGATAGGTGCATATACAATTGGACATCATTATGAAACCACGCGCATGTACATGTGCATAGGGCTTCCTTTGGTGTTCTTAAAAACGACACTTATGTTTACAATACAAATGACACTTAGTGAATATTTTATATTTTCATGTCAAATTGTTCTTATTAGCTGACACTCAGAATAGCCATCTTTCTACGTCATCTGAGTCTAGTTAATGTTTTATCTACACCTGGGTAAAAATGGACAGCACGGACTTTCATTACCTTATATGGGCTATCATCTGTCATACTACATATATTTTATATTATAGATCAATTTATCATGTGCATGAGAACTGCTGTCAGCAGAGTTGCCTTGAATAACAAAGAAAGTATTTACAACAGTCATAATATTTCCATTGCTTAAGTTTGTACATCTTGTAGACAAAGTTTAATAACAGAACAAGACCCTGTAATATAGAACAATTGAATGCACAACAACGTGATCACGTACCGTGAAGTTAAAGAACTGTCAGGGTATACAAGGCAATCAATATAGGGTATAGCGAAAGCATCCAGTGAGGTGCCAACGTGGTCACTGCATGTATCTTCACGCGCAATATAACTGAGGCAAACGAAAACAAAAAGTGGGGTATGCACATTGTCGTTATAATCCCATACACGAAGGTTCTGCAGTAGATACAGTTTGACCGGAAGAGTCTCAAACAAAGGAAACGAATTTTAACCGCAAGCATTACAATCAAACACAAAATCGTTGCGATATGGACGTGGTTTCTGCAGTTTCGATACAATATGATTCACGAAATAGAAGAAATGGTCACAGCATAACACACGAAACCACCGTTGACGTGTCGAGAAGGAAAGGGGCCACGATGGTGCAGTCTGTCGTGTCGATATTTTGTACGCGAAATTGAACAGATAGCTTTACTTTGAGATGGTTGCATGTAAAACACAATCTTTGAGCGAATTGTATGCTTTCAACTCAGGCCTGTATTGCCCTGATTTTTGATAATCAAGAGCCAGTGCTTCCAAGGCTACCGAATGACGCATGTTTAGATTCAAACATTCAATGGGAAACAAAAAAAAACCAAGCAAAGTACATCTCGGAACATTTCAGTGCTCATTACAGTCGACAGAATTAGATCAAAGAGTATCATTGACTCATAACTCAAGAAACAAATCTTCCCTCTCAATTTTTTATGATATACTACAAAAGCTGCGAAAGGGCTAGAGGTACATTTAAATCCGACCTGAATGTATCTATTTAACAATCTATAAAGAAAGTGATTTTACATAGAACACTAATCTCGTGTAATCGATGGCACAAGCCATTGCTTGCTTGAATCAAACGTTTGCTTTGTTCCGGTCTGCCTTAATTACCTTAATCAATCTTAACAAGCACATAGTGCAAGAAGGTAAAATGAGAAACTTCGACTAAACAAATATATCCGCGAAGAACAGCAGATATTGGAAGCCAGTGAAAAAAATTATACTATAAAGAAGCCCAACTTTATCATCTATGCAGGTTTCTATTTACATGCGTTCAGGAACATCAGTTCTTTGAGGTAATACAAGTTTAGGAGGAACAGATCTAAAGACATTGACAATACGAATTTCGGTGGTGGATGACTATGTGCGATTCAGCCTTGCATGATATTCCTGAACCAGAAGTCATCCGGTTCGACGTCTGGGATATCTTTCATTATGTGTAAAGTGCATGTCACATATATTTCCTCTATCTTTTAGGTAAAAACAAACGTTTGATGAACAAGGTAAAGTTGAAATGAAAAGTAGTACAATCACGAGTGTATACTATACGTGCTTTAACATACACTGGGTGGTTCAGAACGCATTACCTTGAGTTGGTGCATTGTTTGCGTGTGGCCATCCGGGACATGTGTAGCGTAAACTTACAGGAATAAATTGTTTGTATCATTAGGAAGGAGTTCGGTACCCCAGAAGCAGACTGCACATTGTTATCTTTAATGATAAAACTGGAAGCTAGTATGTTGTTTTGATGCGCTTTGTACAAGGTACCCATTCTCTGATGTAGCAAATCATTACAATCACCTGTCGGTTGACCAGAGTGTGTCCAAGTTCAAAGAAACATCTTGGCAACTGTATGAGTTGCATCGGTGGACATGCTGAGGTGAAAAACACAGACAGGTAGCAGCTGCACATGCATGCAAGTATTAGGTAAACTGTGTGCAGTCAGCCTATCATCCAACCATAAGCAGCAAGCATAATATGCCCAGTGCTTTTGCACAGGTCCAAAATGAACCCCAGGTGAACGGCAATTGCTGAACGTACATGTCTACATAAATATACATGGTTCACTCACTTTACCCAGCATGCTCTCTCAAGAACCCATTGGAGTTACGCAACAGGAGTTCCAAAAGAACGATGACAAGCCTCTCGCTTCACTGAGTTAAAACATGGACGTACGAGAGATCAATGGTTCGAATAATGCTGCCGAGATAGGGCCTCCTTTTTGGCGCCTTTCCATTATTGCCTTGAACATGTTAAATGAGTTTTGCGTTCGTAAATTACAAGGGTAAGGAAAATATAAAGCTTTTGTAACGTTTTATTTTTAACCTGTTGGTTCTTTTACAGATCAAGATATAGATTACAAGTTTTGTTCTTTTTATGGTTTGAAATTCCTGTTATTTGACATGATACTAAAATTTTACGTCTAAACTAGACTATATGATTTGAATGTCTTTGAATATAACTTTGACATTTACACAAGTAAGCAGTATTGAATATACCCTGCCTCACTTTATGCAATCAATTTTAAAACTGCTCTTTTAAAACGTTTAAAGACCAAACTTTTTGTATGTTAATAAAAAGTAGGCCTAATTAAGTTGATAGACAGGCCGACTGACTCATTGATTGAGTGAGTGAGTGAGTGAGTGAGTGAGTGAGTGAGTGAGTGAGTGAGTGAGTGAGTGAGTGAGTGAGTGAGTGAGTGAGTGAGTGGCTATACTACCACTTGCCCTGCGCAACCAATCAGACGGTGAAAAAACAACTGGCCTACAGCCACAACAACTTTGGTGACAACCCACGGCAAAACTAATGTTTTTTTAATATGTGGAATAACACCTTCTTGTAGTCCAAATTCTAACCAACATATTTTCCCGAAACTGGTACAAAAATCTTCCCTTCTTTATATCCCTAGTTTGGAACCCTTCAAGAGTGGAATTGTGTGTAAATCAGCTGGAAGGCTGGAAGCAAAGGGTTGTTTTCACATGGGCGTACAAACATATTTTACGCTCACTGTTTTCACAGAAATCAGTGCCAGCTGTGACATCACGGTAAATCCAAGGATGGATGGATGGATAGATAGATAGATAGATAGATAGATAGATAGATAGATAGATAGATAGATAGATAGATAGATAGATAGATAGATAGATAGATGGGTTGAGGGAGGGAGGGAGGGAGGGAGGGGGAGGGAAGGAGGGAGAGAGGGAGGAAGGAGAGCGAGAGAAAGGTGCGTAGGTATATAGATCATATCTTTACTACCTTTACACCACAATCATCAATGAACTTTATAAGTAAATGACATATCTGTGCAACCAATGTCTTCAGTTGCAAGAAGGGTATATTGGTTTGCTAATATTTTGCATAATCATAGGTGTAAGGTGCTTAGTATGAGGTAAAATTCAGATATACTCTGGGTAACTCTTGACAATTTCACGCGCAAACCGATGAACAGCGACAAATAATCTGATCTGTCCTCTGGGTTCATTTTTTTCTTGAACTCAGCTTTCGTTTAAAGTTCCCAATAGTGTAAGAGGAAAAAGACGTGGTTGATATATTCCTATTCAACAGCTTTGCGCACGCAGCGTTCAGTTAGCGTCCAGACTATTCCCATTAACATGCCCGATAAGAGTTAGCACATCGCCGTCCCAGTCGTTCCTTCATTGCCACACTCTTCCGTTTATAGTTTTCTGTGGGTTGCTATTTATCATTGATTCCCGAACAATTAATGCAGATTAACTTGATTATCTAAGCTACGTCTGTTTTCAGCTTGATTTAGTATCCAGGGATCCCCAAAAGTGTTCACTTTTTGCAGAACCACGTTCGATAACATGAAGGATAACAGTTGGCTTGTTAAATAACAACTGAATACTTTTTCAGGGTTAGGATGTATGTTGAGTTAACATCTAAATTCGGTGTCCATCAGCATCGTCGAAGAAAGACGCTGATCAGCTTCAAACGTCTCCCAAAAAAACTTTAATTCGGACACGGTGTGCCCAGCCTGAAATCGAAAGTTCCCCAGTTGGTCCCAGTCAAAATGCAGCACAACTCGCTGGAGAGCAACATGAAGAAAACTACAACAGAAGATTTGCGTCACAGCAAATCTGTCTTGGTGCCTTCAAAATGAGAACAGTTTGAAATGCTTTACCATTGTTCAAAAATTTTCTGTATCAGCCTAATTTGCATAAATTAAAATGCTACAACTTTGGTTCTTGGTGCATTGGATGTGGCCATGTTGCGAACGTATGAACGGAAATTGAATCACACCACTATTGTAATAGTTTTCAACCTATTCAGGATTTTAAATTTGTGTATTTGCTTAATTTGCATAAGTTAAAAGCCTACAACTCATCATAGATCATGGTTCATTGGATGCAGCAATGTCACAAACCAATAAATAGAAATTGGAATGACACCTCCATCTATTATAGTTTTGAAGCTATTCAAGATTTAAATCTGCAAGTTTGGCGGTTTTCGGAATAATAGGGTCTAAGATCAAATCCTGACATAAATGGTTGTAAAGAAGAAAGAAAGAAAGAAAGAAAGAAAGAAAGAAAGAAAGAAAGAAAGAAAGAAAGAAAGAAAGAAAGAAAGAAAGAAAGAAAAAAGAATTCTTTGAAAAACAAAATGTCTGGGTTCTCACCCAGATATAATAATTTAAAAAGGTGGTCAGAACAACATGTGCTCACCATCTTATTCACAGGGAGCTTTTCATCCTATTAATCTTCATTGTAGCCACAGTATTGTATATAATTACCCTTTAAGTGGTGTCATATTAATACTTCTATGCATGTAAATATGGTCATACAAATGAGATATTATTTCAGTGTACATGTACCGGTATATCTCCAAATGTGGAGGTTTTAATAAAACGTCTCATGATGTATTGTCATCATTATTGTTATCACACACATCATCATTATTATTTTTAAATGCAATTATAGAGTTTACTGCGAAATCCAAAATGCCTTGTCACCGTGATCTGAGATGGATACTGTACAACAATCGTAATTATTTTCAGGGGGAACTTTTTTCGTGTTTTATCGTGTTCTATATCTACATGTATCTGTGTTGATAGTGCTGAACATTCGTAATTATCTTCAAGGTTATATTATTTTTTATGCTGTATGATATTCAACTGTTTTTGTAATTAATGAACACTCCTAATTATCTTCAGCGTGACCACTCAGTTTCCTTGTCTTAGTGTATTTTAGCAATTTATTTTTATACTACAATAAAACCTCCCTATACCGCACACCCTTGAGACCGAAAAAAAGTGTTCGGTATAGTGAACTGTTCAGTATAGGGAGGTTTGATAACATTGAAAGTATAGATTTGGGACCGAGAAATGGTATTCAGTATAAAGAGGTGTTCGGTATACGGAGGTGTTCGGTTAGAGAGGTTTCACTGTATACGGACAATCATCATTATCTACAGGGTAAGACTCTCTTTCCTCCTCTTTTATATTGTACTATATCAAACAATATTAACAGTGATGAAAAATCCTAATCATCTACATGATAATATTCAGTTTCCTCCAGTGTATATCGCACTATATCAAACTGGTTTTATCGTTCCCCCTTCTCCAGAGATGGCATAATTGGCTTTCATGAACAAAAGAAATATTTTAGCTACGGCTTTCATATTGCACATAATGTTGCCCAAGAAGGATTTAATCTGTGTAAGATTTACCCATTTCAAAGGTCACAGCATCGGTGAATTCCAAAGAGACCACTCACTTTTGGGTCCCAAAATAATCTCTTTACCTTTTAACAATCAATCCTTTGGGTAAAAAGGGACATTCTTTCAGCAAGCAAAAAGACTGCCGATAAAATTTGTAATTAATACTGGTAATAATTGTCAAAAACCAAAACGTCAAAATCAATCTGCTAGTTACAACCGTAAGAGGTATTCAGAATGATCGAACAGAACTTCAGAACACATAACCGCAGCCCATTTCTTTTTGAGATCGTCAGAAAAAAATTTGTCACCAAATTTAGTTGAGATAAAGTTAATTTGTATCTATCCAGTTAAGCACATGGCATTGCTTAGCTTGACCGTCCATAAAATTGCAAAGCAATAAATTTGGCAACCACAGGTTGACAAAAAGAGTTCACAAAATAACTACATTTTACATCTGTCTTAGAACATGTCATACCGACAATCAAATCAGAAACCGAAAGTTATACTGCAGCATAAGAACAAACGCTTGCACAGTTATTACAAATATTTTAGGGAGTTGAAGTTATGTTTAGTCCCCTATTCAATAATTACTAGGAATCTGCACTGAGTCGTTTTTGAAAATATTGAGAAATGTATATTTATTCAGCTAGATCTTAAAACATATTTAGATCATTTTCTGTATTTATTTGCTATTACTTCTTTACTTCGATTTGAGTCAATACAATTTGTTGCATCTCATTAAAATATTTCGATGCATTGTGTACTTTGAAAAAAAAAAATATATATATTCTACATTGATTCATATATATGTTTCGCCGATAAAATGGTTACTTTTAGAAACGAGAGGAAATTTGGTTAGTAAGGGTAAAGTAAAACAATTTTGTTGATAACCTATTCAAAATGTGGGGCCCGTAAGTAAGATCCATAAAATGAGGACTAAACCAGACAATATCGCTCAACGTTTTGAAATGAAAATGAAATTCGTAAAGCTTCATGTTAATAAATAGGTCATTCAAGATGCCACATGAGCGTTCCGGGCCTCAGTAAAGATGACTAATCACGATTATTTGCGTAGTAATTACCCCAGAAATGTATTTAGTGTTCTCTGCTGTTAATAAAGCACACATTTTGTGGTTCATACCCTGATCACACATATTGCGTTGCTCATGAATATCTCCCATAGAACTTCAAATGCTTTCAAGATCATGAAAGATAGCTGTTAATGCAAGAACAGCATTTTGCGTAATTGTTGCCATAACAAGCAACAATTTACTATGATACGCTTACAATATGTATGCTGCATCACTGCTTTACTGGTGGTTTTCGGTGATTCTCATTGATCTTCGTATGAAGTCAAATTGGCGACAAATTAAATGACGTCATAAAAATCCAAGAAAACGCTATACACGGCCACTGAACTGCGAAGACGCACGTTTTGAATAATAGCATTAAAACTGTCTCTCATTATTTGGATACACTCTGCAAATACAGTCTACATGTTATCAGTCACGATTCGCGTATTAGTATGCAGGACCTGACGATAAACATGTTATTTCCCATCACATTTTGCTATTGGTGGAGACATCGATTGGAATAACAAAAATTGTAGTAGGCAAGGCTTCTTCCAATTACCGCCAACAAAGTTTGTCTTCCCCTTTTGTCAGTAATATGCAAGATAGGATTGTGAATAGTTATCCATCGTATGGCATTGGTGCCGGCGGTTGCTGTTTCCAGACCCGGCCGTTCCGTGGTCCAACAGCGAACTAAAAGATACTGACAAGTTTGTGAAAATGTGTCCATACTTTCTTGACACAAAATAAAAATTATGTGATAAAGTACACAATCAATTAGATAGGAGAAATTGAAAAGCAAATGGTTTTCATGGAAGAGCCTTGAGAGCTTTTTTGCCTCTGGTCATAGCTAGAAAAGGACAGAGTTTTATGCACGAAAATGCGACGAAGGCTTTGCCATGAAAGCGAAGATGTCTGTCAAATGACATTACAGATAAAGACGGTTACGTTAATGTCGTTCGATTTTTTTTGATTTTTTTTTTTTTTTTTTTTTTTTTCTTGGTTTGGTTTTTTTCTTTTCTTTGTTTGTTTGTTTGTTTGTTTGTTTGTTTGTTTTTTGCTTTTTTTTTGCCAACTTTCCTCAACACATTCTGGGTCCCAATCGATATCGTCCCTTGGAGTACTTCAGGCGCAAGGAGCCCCCGGGAAAGCTACTCCATGGTGCTCAAACATCGATGACTGGACGATAAAGACTGCATCGGTGGATGTCGTGAATAGTACTGATATTGAATGCATCCTTGCATCTGTCTAGAATATTGTGCTGTTTTCTTGCTCACTAGTATTTGTGTTTCCTGTATGTAACTTGATACTGTATGTTGTACCCCTGCCTGTGAGGTCGAGGTCATGTAGAGAGAGAGAGAGAGAGAGAGAGAGAGAGAGAGAGAGAGAGAGAGAGAGAGGGGGAGAGAGAGAGAGAGAGAGAGAGCAATGTAAGAGAATCTATGAAACCGTTCCATACCCAGTGATACACACACGCCCATTTTGTAATCGTGTCTTTGAAATCATGCATTCATCTGAAAATTACTCTGACAAAAGAATGGCGCTTTCCAAATGTATCAAGGAAACAAGCACAGTTTATTTATATTATGTAATTCTCTTAATGGACACTCGTTAGCCCTTCATTGTAAGAGGTAACATAAAATTTATGATGTCCATAATTCCATTTAAGTCACGTCACCATGTGCTGAATCTAATTTGGTGTTTGCTTGATGATCAAGAAGTTAGAGCATCCCAATAACATTTCTTTCTTGACAACGGCCCAACGCTCACCAAAGGAGCTCGTGACCAAGGACAAACTATTTTGATAGGTCTTGTCCTTGGTTGTCGTTCCAGATATCTTATATGAACGAAAATGCAAAACACTGCAATAAACGACACTTTCACCCGTGTTTTGACGGGAAAAGGTTAAAGTATCAGCTGCAAGATAATCACCGACTTGTGCTTTGGTCTTCAATTTTCAGTCTTCGGTAAACCGAGATAGTTTATTCCTCAGTATATTACATCATCAATTGCCGTGTTTTTAATACCCATTGAAATTAAATAATTTGGCTTATTTCTACACACGTTTCGTGTGTTTAGATTGAAGAGGGAAATTCGATTAGAGCTTGGCATTTAAATTGGCATTTGCTTATGGCAAAATTATTATCGAATTCTTGCAAATATACGTCAATACCGCACATAACCTGAGGCCATCTTATAATATTCGTTATATTTTTGTGAAATTGCTTTTCATATCGAGTGTGCAAAGTTTCGTTTGACAGAGTTTTCTATTCCTATGATAGTTTTTACCTCAGCTGACTACTCAGTCGATCAGCTGAGCTTTTGTGATCGGTCGTCGTCAGTCTGTTCGTCTACATGTCACATTTTCGACGCCTCAAATACTATCAAGGAAATTCACCTCAAACTTGATGAGGATATACCTTGGTTGAATCTTTACCATGGTTTTTAAATGGGCATGCTTCAATGATATTTTTTGACTTTTTTATATTTTTGGCAAAATCTTTAAAAAAAAATCCTTTTCTCTGAAACGGCTCTACAATTGCTTTGAAATTGCATAGGTAGACCATATTTGTGCATTTTCGCTGTTTTCCACTCGCCAAAACCGTCACTCAGATTGTTCTGAAACTTGATGAAAATGCAGATTGTGAAAGGATTAAACAGACCTAATCACTAGGTGGTGATTTTGTGGATTCCCTGATTTGTAACAAATTTTTCAATTTGGGTACCTATCGGTTGATGCATGCATTCCCATTGACAACCATGTGAGTCACTTGGGTTTCAATGGAAATTCACTTTTTTACTGCCATTCCAAAACCCTCACCCAGCTTCACTTCAAACTGGCAGGGGACGTACTTTGGGTGGTTCTGTGCTAAGTTTGTTCAAATGGTCAGAAAGTTATGCACCAGATGGTAATATCCCAGATATCTAATTAATTTTTTTCAATTTTTGTTTCTGTCTGTTAATACACGCATTCTTATTGATTACCATGCAAGGCAATGGGGTGTAATGGAAATTCACACTTTTGACTTTTTCTCAAAAACTGTAAACCACGTTCGCTTCGAACTTAGTGGGGATGTACCTTAGTTGAATCTTTACTAACTTTGATCAAATGGTCCAGTTCCAATAATTATAAGAATTTTTACAATTGTTTGGTTCATTTTTCAGTAAAATCTATAAAAAAAAAAAAGGTTCTCCAAAACTGCCAAGCCAATTGTTTTGAAATTGCATATGGTTACTTCCAGGGACTTCTGGAATATAATTTGTTCAACAGAAGGAGCTGTGATCATTTTTTGGTTTTAAAATGAACTTTTATGTTGGATCCTCTTGAGACATATGAAGAATAGATGTGGACTTGATCTCCACCAAATTTGATCACTATGTCGTGGTGGTGTTATTTTTCAGATTTCTAACAAACTATCAAAATTCTGGAAAATCGTTATATGGGTATGTTCAGTTAGCACCAGTGAGGATGATCTTAAACAAATATCATTAAGTACACAGGACCAGTATGTGCTTGTACGGTCAGCTCAGCACAGGACTATCACAATCCTCTTGTTTTGAATTAACTCCGGGCAGACTTATCTGCATTTACGAGTTATGTGAAAGAGACAATGGGTGACAGGTTATATTGAGGAAGTTCACACATCTTGCCGTATTGACAAAAGGGATTTTAATATGGTGGGGGAAAACCTGATACCTGCTCCATTGTACTTTTGTAAAGACTTTAAATTGATAATACGGTAACCTGAAAATATTGATCATTTGTGCATATTGACTCGTTGACATGTTTGCTTAGCTCTAAGTCGTCAAGCAGCTGTTCTTAGCACGGTGTGTGCCTGGCTGACCCAGACAGGAAGGGCAGCAATAAACGCACCTCTTCTACACCGCCTGTTACAACCCGCTTAGCACTTTGCTGTTTTACGATTGCCTGGAGTGCCCGGTTGTCAATTGTCGTCTGCTTCTCAATTTTGACCTAATTCTTTCGTTTACTGGTATGTTTTAATTAACGGTATATATAAGACCCATCAGGAGAGCTTGCAGACATTTTTTCTAGGTGCGGGTTGCGCATCGAGACCGCGCTGAGACAATTTATGTCTGGCTGTCAACCCAGACATGTTGTTTTTCCTCGGATTCTTTAGTTGCTTTTTTCTTTCCATGGCACCCACATTTGTCCGAAGTTATTCTCGGACACTATTATTCCGAAAACCACCCAACGTACCATCGTGACTGACCTACCAGTGAAATACTGCATATAGTTTGGAGTAGTCATGGGGTCTAAAATTATGCCAATAAGGGGCATAGAAATTTTAAAAGCTCAATATCTCCCAAACAATGGCAGATAGACACATTATTTCAATGTGCAAGTATAGGTTTGTGACACCTGCCAATAAATTGGACAGTAAATAAAAGTTGAAGAATTTAAAAATTTTCTAATTTGGGGCATTGAAAAATTTAAAAGTGGAATATCTTCAAAACTATTATGGATAGAGATGACATTCCAACTTCCATTTATAGGTTTGTGGCAAAGCAGCATCCAATGAACCATGAACTAAAGTTGTGGGATTTTAATTTATCCCAATTAGGTGCATATGCAAAATGTCAAGTCTTGAATACTTTCAAAACTAATAGAGAAAGAGATGTCATTCCAAGTTCATTTTCACTGTTTTTTACATAGCTGCATTTGGTAAACCACTATCCAAAATTGTACAATTATAATTTATTCAAATAAGATGAATACGCAAAATTAAAACCTTGAATAACTTCAAAATTATTATCCATGGAGGTGCCATTTCAACTTCAATTTGTAGGTATGTGACATAGCCCAACCCAATGAAACATAAATCAAAGTTGTAAGCTTTCAATTTATGCAAGCCAGGCAAATACATAAAATTAAAATCTTGAATAGCTTCAAAACTATTATAGATGATGGTGTCATTCAAACTTCAGTATAATAAGTGTGTGATATGGTCACATACAATAAACCAAGATCCAAAGTTAGGCTAATACACAGAAATTAGATTTTTTTTTTTTAAATGGCAAAGCGTAGCATTTCAAACTGTTCTCATTTTGAAAGCACCAAGGCAGGTTTGCTGTCAAACAAATCTTCTCTTCTAGTTGCTTTACTTAATCTGACCAAGAAAAAGAGCATGAATTCAGAAAAGTCAATGGAATAAACATGCGTAAAAACCCTCTCTGATTTGAAGTATGTCGTTGGACACTGTCTGTGTTTTGTTATCCATAACAAATGTTACTTCTGCTGGAACTGGGTATCCATGGCTAACATACTACATACACGTCATTATGAATCCTAAAAAGTTATATGGATTGTCCCATAATTAGCGTATTCTTCCTTTTTTGTGCTAAATGTAAGCCACAAATGAAACAGTTTCAACACAACAACGATTGAAAAATAAAATAGATTTTAAACGCTACTGTTTTCTGTTTACATTGTAATTGCCGAATACATACAGGACGGGTCGTCCCAAGTCCTCCATCCTTCCCTGCGTTCAGAATTTTACATTTGTAGGCTTCTCAACCACTAAACTTCTCGACAGGTTCTATTTCCATTTGGCGGCGATTGAGTCTACCTGTATCGTGGTTAAGTGTTTATTAATCTAGATGTTTGTCTCGAGTTGCTTTTCAGCTTAAGAATGGGTCTTCATTTGTGAGATGCATGAGTGTTGCCATTAACTGTTTATTAATCTAGATATTTGTCTTCAGTTGCTTTCTAGCTTGAAGCTGTTCTCCATCTGTTACTTGCATTGACTATTGGCTCATAGATCTGTGTAACTTCAAACGAACTTAGGTGTCGTGTCATCAATATATGATTGAAATAAGTACGCATTTTGTTTCCTTGAATTGCCTTTCATTCTTCAACAATCTTCGTTGTAACATCATTTTGTGACTGTGGGCCACACAGTTCACTACCCGGTTTTATGTCAGTAAACCGTGGGTGACGATGGCTTTTCTGCTATAGACGTGCCTCCGGGATATATTTATGTCTTGGTGTCTTGGTTTATATGATCGGTTTCATAAAAGCTCACAGGCTGTTGTTTTCCCAATCATTTCAAAGTAGAATTTTACGTCACGCAGTACAACATGTATTTTTATAATGGAACACGACCCTGTGGTGTTTATAGTCGTGCACAATAATTGAAAAGATTATGTTGGAGCTATACATGAAAGGCTCCCATGCTAGTATGACATGTTTGATGACGATAGTGTATAAATATTGATAATTATAATCTGTAAAAGAGTTTAAAGTTCAAATCTGGTAACGCTATTGTTATCATGGTTGGCCTTTTTCATTGCTTATTTCAACAACGGTTTCTGAGCTCAGAATTGACAAAACCAAACAATAATAGATTCCTGGCAAATCGACCTTTCACCCAAGTACCAGCATACCTACACTGTCAGATACCATGAGAATGGTCCAGGTCAGCAGGTTTCTTCGGTGAGCGTTAAGTGCAATGCACCCAAAGCGAGCCAAGGAAAACTGCTGACTCAGTCAAAATTTGGTACTGAGATAGTTACATTATTAATATGCAATCGCTTGTTAGCTTTTGCTGCCTTGAAGATTGAATGTTTGCATAATGCAGATCAAGTGCATTTATCCTTTTAGATATATATATATATATATTTCATCCTGTCTGGGATTATCCTTTTGCGCAATTCGTCCTCGTTACAACCACGTGCGATTATTGTCTGTGATTTTGAAACCGAGCCAAAATGCATTCAGTCAAGGAGTTCCTGAAGTTCATGATGAGATCACTTTAGCTTCAATCAGTGACAGTAACCCACCAACGTGCGTTCACTTTTCTAAAAATTTCTACACAAAATGTATGGACTATAACTTGCACGCATTTTGAAAAGACACATATGCAGTGATCTTAACTCCTCATGTAGGAATTATCAGAACTTCCAATAAGGTATGTCAAGAATTGTAAGGAGTTGGGATATCTGTTTATGGTTAACTAGGATGCCTTACCGCCTCCTACGAGTTGTGCATCATAACAGAGGCATTGACTCTTTGTATGCTTTCAGGCTGTGATTACCGTACGTTTTTCGTGCGATGTTAAAGCATTTTGGCAGGTACAGAGTTTGTGATGCTTAAACATGGACTCGCGCTCAGTCACTCTAAAAAGTACCCTTCCTCTAACCTTAATTGATTGTAGCATATCGTCCCAGGGATTGTCGCTTAACTCTTTCCGTGCCACACTTTGAACTAGGTCAACTGCTTTCTTGGACGCTTTGGGTAAAATGCACCCAAAGCGCGCTTAGGAAAGCTGTCGACCTGGACTAATAGCTTCTATGTCACTACAGGCATGATGGTACTTGAATGAAATGTCTTTTTTTATATGGAACATGAATCTAGCAGCCTTATTATAATTGAGAGCAGTTGGTTTTAAGTAGTTCGACTTTAATCGCAGCTGGCTCTAAAGGAGTTAAGTCCTAGATAGTCCAGCACTAGATTCTATTTCTTTCTTATTGCGACGTAAGTATTTAGTGTCAGCCTTCAAACATTGATTGTTGCTACATAACACGGAATTTATTGACAAATTTTGTCAAAATAGTTAAGATTTAAAATTTAGTGACAGCATATTAAGTTCACATCCATGAAAGGTTCTTTTTATATACTAAAAGCACGGAAACTTTTGGGACGTTGATTCTACATATAAAATACTTGAACTAACCTTCACATATTCCGACAACACTTTTCTAAAACACAAGCGATATCCATTTTCAAGTAGAGGTTGTAAACGTTTGAAAAATATACCTTGACATTCTTAAGGTAATAAACAGCAGTGATGTATATATCATCAAAAATATGAAAATGGCATGAAGTGGGAGTCGTAGGTACGACGAAATACTTGTATGTGTTGGAGCAGAGGTGACTTTTAAAGCTGAAACGAAATAGCGAATGTCTTTGTTCGCCTCCAAGTATCAGCAGGTATGAGTGACTTTCGCACATTTCAGGGCACCTGCAATTTTTGTTGCCCTATCTTGAAACCGCACCTTTCTATTATAATACAAGGGCCTCCGGCTGTACCCAGCTAACAAATGAAACTGACGTCAAAAGAGGTGTTGTGAAAAGAGGAAAGTACATACATTTTAAACATGTTTCAACAAATGTCAAAGTTACCCAAGGCCTAACAAAAATAAGACCCTACTAAAAAGGCCCAACCCTAAAATTATTGGAACCAAAAAGTACTTTTAAGCCACCTTTTCCTAATAAATAGTGCTACAAACTCAGTCAGAGACCCAAGTGATCCAAAAGAGTCCGTTATTTTTTTAGTAGCCCAAATGGGTCCTACACGTTCCAAAGGGCCGAAAGCATGCAAGGTGGGTCTGGGGGCATACCCCCTACGAAAAATTTTTAATTTGACCATGTAAAATGGTATATCTGGGAGTTACGAGTATCTTGCCTTCACATGGTTGACCAAATCACAATATTTTAGTCATTATTGTACTGATCTGGGTATTTTCCATCAGATTGTAAAAAAATCTGATGCAAATTAGCAAAAATTAGTAAAAATAAAAATATTTAAAAAAAACATCGCCATCTTATCTATTAAGATAAGGCAAATTTTGCATTCAAGGCTTTAGAGAATTTTTGGCATACATATCATGTTTATAAATTTGGGAAAGATTAACAGATAAATTACCCCGCAATTAGTAAGTTGTGTATTTTCCCTGCAAAAGCAAGAAGAAAAAATACATTAAGATCATAATAACTTTTATCACTGAATGTTGATTGATAATATTTTTTGCACACATATTCGAGGATCGTGCAATATAATTGCTGAAAGCACACCAAACTATGAAGCACAAAATGGGAGTACCAGATGCCTAGGGAATCTTGCCTTGGCTTATTTCCATGGTGGACCACAACATGAAAATAGCATAAAATTGGAAAGATATTCAGTTGCTTTGCACAGGTTTGTAGCTGAAATGCTTTAGGCCTCAATTATTTATGAATTAAAAGATTGATCTAAATTTTCAATTAATTAACATATGAATAAATATAAGCACCAAAGGCGTAATTATTATAATTCCAAGGACCTGATATATATATATATATATATAAATTGCAGGTCCCTATAACACTAAGATACTTAAACTATAAATATATAAAGCGGTCCCTCTTCTGTACTCCCATCTCATGCGTCAAGAATGATTTCACCTAATTTTTAAAAATGTTCTTACATTCACTCTCTTTGATATACCCGGGCAGGTTCTGCATTGGAATAGATAGAATCATGATACAGTAGTACCTGCAATTAGCAACCCCAGTCCCCACCTGGTCAAAACGACCATATTTCTTTGGCACAGGGGCTTTTGCAATGTTGAATGACCTGACGCGCAAGACCCCGGTGCTGTCTAATTGTAGCAGCAAATTTACATTCCCTGGATCATTTTCTCAAAAAACTTCTTCACATGAGAAACACTTATTTTGGCTAAACTCTGTAGCATTTTGCAAGAACTGCGATGCAAAATTTTGCTACAATGCTCCAGTTGGACAACCTCAGACTAGTTGCAACACGCGACCGACCAGCAAAATCACCCCACAAACAACCACCCGCAAAAAAAAAAAAAAAAAAAAAAACGTCATTCAAATCAACTGTAACCAAGCTGTAAGACAAAGTTAACAGAAAAGCTGGCCAACGTGTGCCGATATTTTGCAGTAAAGTCAACTCAAACACAACATTCTATTTCAACTTGTCTGGACAGTCAACGGAAAAAGCATAGCTGCTGCATATAGCCACGATGGGTATGGTATCCATATCTTGTATCGCTAGGTTTCAGGTGTCCGTTCTCCGAGTTACCAGAGCAAACAGTCGTCAAAGTATTTTTAAAAGATAATGACTTACAATCTTAACTTTAATCTGCCTGCTCGGTTGTGTCTGAAGCAGTTATCATCGTTAGTTATAAATCCAAATGCAACACGAAGGTAGCATGGACACACTTTGAGTGTCCATTTAAACATGGTGCAATGCATTGTTGGACAGGAAAATCACAGTGAATCATGGCCACGTGTTTTCCGCATGGTTCCAGGTGTCTGTTCTCTGAGTTACCAGGGCAAACCGTCGTTAAGTACTTTTAAAACATGACTTATTATCTTAACTTTAATCTGCCTGCTCGGTTGTGTCTGAAGCAGTTATCATCGTTAGTTGCAATCCAAATGAGACATGGCATGCTTGAGCGCCATTTTGAACATTGCGCAGTTAATGCATTGATTGCGGGACAGTCTCACAAAAGTACACTTCATTTGGATATCAAAGTGAATCGCGGCCACAGCATATATATCATTATTGATGCTCTGAAATAGTTGTAAAATGTATATTTTTTGTTTCATATATTATAACTCTCTTCCCACCCCCACTCGGCAAGATGGTCCTAACACTCATTTACAAACCATTGGCATTGGATGCGGAACTCACACTTTTCATAATGGCAGCCAAGTCGACTGGATATTTGGAAGAGGTAGCTTCCAAAATATATGTGTTATTAGTGTTAAGGGAAGGTTAATTTGTCGAATGAATGTAATGTACAATATATAGTGGGACTTTTCCAGAGTGAGCATTACCTGAAAATGTAAATACAAGGACAAACAATGACCAGTTGTAGGCCCCAGAAATAGTGTTTTGTATCTGACGTAGAAGTCACTCTGAGGCAATGAAATAAGGGTCATCAATAGGCTGAGTGCCAAGCGCCTCACTGCGTGAAAGGCGAAGCTGACTGGAGAAGGTTGCTCCGATACAGGTCCGAAAGTAGTGGCGAGTTTTTATGTAAGCAGTAATTAAAAAGGAAATTTTACGGCAATAAAGCGTGGTATTCAGACGACGCCTTCACCTAACGTCTAATTTTTTGCACAAAACAGACGTGTATCTACTTGACACATATGTTAAATAGGTTTCGGCAATCTCATGGCCCATATCAATGAAGTACAACCAATTTAAGATAGAGTGGCTATAACCCGCCGAAAAGTGGTACATTTTGCAAGTACATGCCCCAAAAGAACACACACAAGCATAAAAATTCCATTTTCCATTTTCATAATGACACAGGACGATACACTCGACTCCTCAGTACATAATACTGATATGAAGGAATCTAATGCATCTCCGACTTTAGACAGCTGTCAACACATAACGGTCAGCAATGGTTTACGTCGATCCTGTGCTCCTTTGAAATAGAAAATTCATCTCGTAGACACAATTTATACCATAAATTGACACAACAAAGAGGCTGTTATGAAAATTGGACTTCATTTCTGTAAAGGAGAAGCAAAAAATTGATAGACCTCCGTTTTTTAGTCTGCCGAAGTTGTCGTTCAGCTGAGTTTTTCTGATAGCTCTATGAAGCTTGACCGCAACAAAATCAATCTATCATAAACATCAAAAAAGCTTGCTTTGAAATTAAATCATATTTTCAAAAGTTTGCCAGGCTTTAGAATTGGATGATGCATTTTAAAATTTATGCTTAGGTATGATTGCTTGCATTCCTTCCAATGTATGGTACCTGAAAGATGATAGTTCCTAATATGTTTTGGTGTGTTTCGTGTCGTTGACATCAAGCTTATGGTCAGTGCTCGTGAATTTCTTTGAAAACGAAAGTCTGTCCAAAATTGAAGTGTATTTTCAAGACTTGACATTACATTGTTGCTCAGCACAGGTCAATAGATAGAGAACGGATCTCACTAGAAAAATCCATGAAATGAATGCTTTTAATTTATGACCAAATATAGCTTTTTTTGTTACAAATATCTAACACTTGACCTATCCTCCCCGGCCCCGTAGAACTTGATATTTAGCAGAAGGGGTCACTATCATTAATTTAATTTCTCAAAAAAGATATTACATTATTGTCCCGCACAGATCAGGGGACAGTGAGCAGATCTAACAAATATCATGCATTGAATATGGCTCATGTTTTTCTGAGCTATTTAATTTATGACCAAATATAGCCTTTTTTGTTACAAATATCTAACACTTGACCTATCCTCCCCGGCCCCCGTAGAACTTGATATTTAGCAGAAGGGGTCACTATCATTAATTTAATTTCTCAAAAAAGATATTACATTATTGTCCCGCACAGATCAGGGACAGTGAACAGATCTAACAAATATCATGCATTGAATATGGCTCATGTTTTTCTGAGCTATTTGATTTATGACCAATATATAATCTACCTTGTCACAAATATCTACTTTTCATTTGCGTTCCCCTATCCCCCACAACTTGATATTTAGCATATGTACTCGCCATTACTTATTTTCGGTTAACATCTTTGCAAATGTCTTTAATATGGTATATCTTGTTTGGCAAAAAGAGTAAGACATACCCCATGTACAAAATACATTGTCACAAAGCTATTTCAATGCAGAAGTATGTGAATTACGTGAAGATACTTTAAATGAAGGTAAAATTTACATGCAGAAGGAAAAAGTACACTTCCAGCTTTTGAATACGTCACGCTGGTCTGTTTTAGTTTGTCTCTTTCATGGTTAGGTAGAAAATGTGTCAGCTTCTTTGGTGTAGGTTGTGCTCGATCCCGTGCGCTAAAAATAGCAGACGTTCTGCTGGATAGTTTTGATTTCATGATAATTCTGAACAATTTTCATTTATATCCGTATTGGTCCATGGCATTGCTGAACAATTGCCATTGAATGTTCTTCTTTTTTAGAATGGATTTGGTGCAGTGGGAATCTGCGTTTCCCATTTTCGACTAGGTGGTTGGTTCAAAACATATTTTATTCCAAACAATTGAGAAACAGGCCTGTGCAATATATTAATCCCTCTTGTACATATAAAAGTACAGAAACTAGAGACATTACACAACGAATAATCACCAATTCAAAATAAGAAATGACGCCACATAACGCCACACATGGGTGACAAAACGCCAACACTCATGTTAAGGATGACCACGACATTACGTCAGTGTAGGGAAAGTAGAAAGGGTATTGATTTTAATATTGATACTTGATATATGAAGCCATATATGTATATACAAGGATGTAACTATATAGGGCTGAAGTACATGTAATCAGAAAACCAAAAATAATGTATAAATATTCAATGTGCTCAAGTTTCTGTCCCGAGCCTTTCTCTGGATTTGATATAATGGTGAACAGCGTGAAATATAAATTAATTTTTATTTCTTTGCGCACTTGTTTGAACCATTCAAAAGTGTCCGAAAATAAAATGAGGCCAAAGCAACAGCTTTCCTTTGTACAATGTTCCTATGTACACCGTACTTACTACACTCGCAAAAATAATGGAATGTGTCCTCATTAGCATGACCACAGGAAGACTCGGGGGAGTCAACAGATCTTTTCCTAAAAAAATCACTTTGGAGATTACTTTATTTCATACGAAGCCGAGCGTGTGCGGTAGCTAGGTGGTTGTTACCGGCTGCTGGGTCGAAACCCGGAAGTTCCGTGGTCAAAAGACAAACATACTCTCGATACTTCTTTGATATGCTAGTGGACTTACATATGTTTAGTCCCCGATCTGGGACAACTCCAAATAAGCTGAACTGAGCTGTTTCTATTATGGCATTCTCTCTCTGTCTCTCTCTCTCTCTCTCTCTCTCTCTCTCTCTCTCTCTCTCTCTCTCTCTCTCTCTCTCTCTCTCTCTCCCTCTCACTTTACCTCTCCCATTTTAGCTAGATAATTTGTGCTTAAGATAGCTGTTCTCAGACCCGTGGTTAAAAACAATACATTTTAACTGCAAAAACATAGATTTGTTCAGGATATCCTGAACAAAAGTCAGTCAAATGTCCAGAAAAATGGTTAGAACGGAAACCTCGAACAATTGCTGACCTGTTAACCGGAGGGGTTCATCTAAAAAAATCGTCTAAGAACAAAAAGTTGAGAAGAGACCTTCAGGTAGACGTCATTTTACATCCCGGTGATTTTTGGAGGTTTGAATTTGGGTATGCAAATGGTACCTTTGCTCTGGAGAAACATGGAATATTGTCAACTCAAAGCGCAGCAGTAGGTTGTCATTTTCATTTGAAGGTTAACACATATCCCATGATTCCCTCCGACAAGGGCGCAATTTATTTTATTATACCGAACATCATCAACTACAATGTACACATAGTGTAAGCTTGACAAAATTTACAGTCCGTGGATGCTAGGTACTCCTGGAACCGGTTCAGCGTCCATTTGACTGTTCCCTTTGTACTATCCTAGTCTTTCTGATTCTCCAGACGAATCACAGCCTGCATGCCTATCTGACCAAATCGTCCTGGTCCGGACCAGACCAAAGGCAGGTCATACGGCTAACTCTTCATTAAGGAACACAAAACACTGGCTAATCAAAATGGAGTAGACACCACCCGACCAGACCTCTGCAGACAGTGTGTAGTTTTGTCGGAAACGGACTTTCAATCAAATACAAAGTATTTTTGCTAAAGAGCCAGAGAGGCAACTTCTGGGAAAGGCGAGTAAAAAGTCTTGATTGTGATAATAATCAACCGCGGTATCTGTGCAAATGGCATAGGATGTAAGGTCAACCCACCCAAATTCATACTTAAATGCCACCAACACATGGATGGAATTTCTGGACGTTTGATAAGATTGCAAGTTTCATAACTTTCAAACCAGGAATATGTTACACAGGAGGATGCAAGCGTTGTATAATGTAATGAGCGGATAATCCTATATGTTTCGTTCACCCAAATTGACTATTTCCCGGTAAAGTCAATAATCAATGATTGTTTGTTCTAACATGTTGTCTTATTCATTCAAGAACTGTTTTTACTAAACTATACATGTTAAACTCAGGGGTTGTCCGGTCGGAAGAGGTTTTTCAATAGTCCATTAGAAGAAAAATGTGAAGTATATTCATAATATGGTGCAATTGGGATAAATTGCAGGGTCATACAAACGAAAAGCTAATGCTCAAAACGACAGAGTTGACATGTATGAGAAGACTGGCATATTGACGTACTTTTAGAATTATTACTTGAAAAGATATAAAGTTCTTTCAAATAAAAAGGTGCCTAAGAATTAATAAATGTCGTTATGTGTGTTACTTCTCGCACACAAAACAGTTCATGGAGTCGGCTTTCCCCTACTGGTAAGCACTAATCTGGGGCATCTGAGCGTTGTTCAGTAATTTACTGAAACTGCTATCCACATGAAAGGAACATCAAGATTTAAGATTTACACATGGAGTCTTGAATTTGTACTGCTAGCGAAAGCATAGATTTTTCAGTGCTCTGTGTGCATAGGCTGACAACACCTCTTTCATATGCAACAAAACTGAATGCTTTGCAAAATGAGTGCATTTTAATCCTTTCAGTACACGTGTCAAGTTAGAGACGAAGCCACCAGCTCACTTCAATGCGCTTTACGTAAAATGCGCCCTGGAAATTCTCATGAAATGTAAGCACGCCAGCACTTGAATTGAAGGTCTTAGTGAATCATACTGCTGATGAGGGTAACTTTAGTTGTAATGATCACTGAAGGAAATTTAAAATTTTCCCTGTCAAACTGGTCTGGTTAAATATCGTCCTTTGTCAATTTTCAATGAAAATTTCGAAGAAAACGTGCAAAGATGACCTACCAATTGTCAGCAGCCTTAGCACCCAGGCTGCACCGAGGAAAGATAGACTTGGTCCAATAATATGACTTTTTAAGAGCTCAGAGAGATACTCGGTGCACCTTATTAAAAAATAATAAGCTCTATTAATTATTACACATAAAGAGTTAATTTAGAAAAACATCTTTCATTTATACTGACGTGGTAGTGTTAACAGACATCTATACAGCTGAAAATCGATGTTGTATCCACGTTAGATTTATTCCGTATGCTTGCTTACTGCATAAGCCAGACATGAAACTGGAGACATATTTAACATACAAAAAAAACAAATAAAATGAAACAAAAAAACTGATAAAAAACAAACAATGTGACAATCATGGTTTTGCTTAGGCATATATATTCACGCAAAAGTACCCTATGACCGAAATCTCATCGTACCTTCTTTTTGTATTGTACTGTGTGTCTAGAATATACTTTGTGTGCAAAGTTTGTACTGGAGATCGTCACTATTAGCATTATATATTCCTCATTTAACCAGAAAAAAGTTAATATGTTTAAATCAATTCTTCACATGCACGCACTGTATACCACAAATTTAAGACCCGAGAAACGATTAAAATCATAGCGTTTCTCTGGTATGTTGTAGAAAGATGAACTTCTTTTACATTATGCCATGGTTCATAGCACCATATGCTACTTCTGCGTCCCGGTGAAGTTACCTTCCTCATACCTAGTAAATCGATTTCAACTAAGCAAGAATTCCAGGCATCAAGACGCATCGACCGTTGCTTGTTTGACAGGAGTCATGAACATACGAACTTTGCTCACGCGGTCACCTTCACTGCTGCAAATTTCAACAGTGTCACAGAAGACTTGGGTTGATTTATGTGTCAGTGCGAACTGGGCGAGTCATATGAGAAATCAACACTTTTAACATTTACATGCCCCTGAATAACATTTGGTAGAAGTTTTTGGTTCCAAACGTTTAGCGTTCAAGTTAGAAACAACCTGTACTCAATCATTTTACGACAATGAGATTTTGGATTACACTATGCATATAGTATTTATAAAGAAAAATAATTATTAGGTGAATAATACTATTTCAATGAGAAAATTGTTTTTTGATGACGAGAATCGATTAATGCTACTACCATTTACACGATAACGTCTCAGTTTTGCATTGTAGTTTTACCACCATTTTAGCGTCCAATGAACAAAAAAGAAAAACTTTAGTTGTCATATTTGATAGTGTATATAAGCTACCTGCCTCCTGTGGTCATAGGGCTTCCTGTGGTAGCTGTAAGTTTTGCCAGGTTCTATCACACAGCACGAATATCACTGATTTTATGTACCAACAACCCCATACATGTAGGTCAGTGATGGATTTTCACACTATACACACACGATTCCAAAACAGAATTGGAACCGAATGGAAAAAGTATTTTTTTTTGGTCAGCTTGCATTCTCTGCAAAAGATTCAGAAAGCTTTGTGGCAACCGTTTGGGGTTTAAAGGAATTGTAAACAGATTGCTACTCAAAGTTTTGGTCGCTGACCTTTGTATCTGACCTTAAGGATTTGAAAATGGTGCATGGGTACAATTTGATACTATTTTGGCTGAAGCACCTGACTGTTCAATCATTTGCAAATTGAACTAAATATTAAAACGTGAGGTCACTTTGGTCAGAAAAGTGTGGGCTGGAGGTCAAGCATGTCCTAGAGTTCTATCCATTGCTGTTTTTGCCCTAGTGAGACAACCACAACAGCCACTAAACTTTGCAATATTCCTGCATGCAATCTGGTTGTGCGCATTGCGGAGAGGTAGGTGTAATAGATTCATGTTTGACTCTGACTGGCACCCAATAATTCGGATGAGGTCAAAATATAAATAAGAGCAACATATCTTTGCCAAGCATATCAGCATTCATAAATCTAGACTTCCCACGAAATATACCCCCAACCTTCTTGGGAATTTTAAGTATCAGAGTGAGTCAGGCAACCGACCTGATGTCTCCTGATTACTGTGAGTGGACCGAGTGCATACGTACATTGCTATGCTGGCTTTGCTGGTGCAAATTTGACTAAATCTTTTTTCTTATGCCTGCTAAGTTAGCATATAAAAACGCAATCTAGATGGTAATTTACATGGAAAATCACAGCATTTCAATACGCAGACATTGTCAAAGGAAATTTCCGAATTATAAATGTCATCATTTTCTATGTTAACATGTATTTATTTAGCAACCTGTTCAGGAAGTTAGCTTTATCATTTTACAAGGTTTACAACACAACTGGTCATGACAACTAAATTATGCGAAAGATTTGTTCAAGCGTAACGTTCAGTGTCTCCCGGTATCTTGTCTCAAATTGAAATACTGACGAGACAGCATCGTGATTAATCTTAATTATATATGATGAAGTTAACAATGAAGTAATGATATTTATAGTCATCAATGAGGTAAGCGGTATGCCCGAACTCTAATATTTTGCTGGAACACGTTGCAAATGACTTATGCAACTATGGATAGCGATGGACATAAATGTCAAGAAAGCAAGAAGGCGGCCAATTTTTTTGTAATATTGCCTTTGATGATATACATTTGTACCATCGAATATTAAATTATTTAAAAAAACAAACTAACATTATCCAGCTTAAACACAAATATTTACTTTGAAAGATATACAAAAATCCATAGGAGACCATCGGACAATGTCTGTTTAGCATGTTTGAGCCAGCATGGAGTGACTGCCTACCACCGGTATACAATTTCAAGTTCGCTGGCAATTTGATTGACAAATGTAGATGAGAAGAGAAAACTCTCCTTCAAAATTGCAGACTGCGCAAAGGAGGTTTTCAGCCTATGGCGTAGTGAAATTCACAGTTGCCAACAGACGTGGCCAAAGGCATTTTTCACTTTTACATCAGGTGATCTAACAAGAGAAAGCAAATGGCATTTAAATCGACATATATATATACATATATATATATATATATATATATATATATATATATATATATATATATATATATATACATATACATATACATATTTATTATCTACTTTGGTACCTAATATTTTTTATTCATTGCTAAGAATTTGCATGAAGTGATCATGACGACGGGAATCTCCTCAGGATTCACAGTGATTCCTGACTGAATGGGCGTGACTTGCTAGCGGTGGTGTACGTGGGGTTTCTGATTGGCGCAGACAAAAATTTTACCTTGAGCAGGTCACGCTCCCAATACCTGTCTGTCGAAAGTTGACAGACGTAGAGCATGCTTCAAAGTCTTTCTATGAGGTCTGTAGATCAGATTTCCTCTGCAAGGGGCCTCCTTGATGGGGAAAGCAGAGGGTGGTAATGAACATTTTTCATTCCAGTGTTATTTTAATTGAGAACTTCCAATATTGCCTTATTATATTGCCATACGGCGCTGCCCTGGAAGCTATTGGCATGCTTCATGGCGATACTCGTCGTCAGTGCTAGAAAGATGCATTGACTTAAAACTCTATTTCTGTTGACAGTGTAAGGCACCGGTCATCTGTTTCAAGTGAACTGCACGATAAACAACCGCCCATTAAATAAGCGATCCTCCCAAAGCACACAAGTGTCACACGTATGGCATAGATTTAGTACATTCCGACAACAAAAACTGTACTTTATCACCGTATATATAGAATCTGACAGCAAATAGTGGATTATGAAATGGTCGTGCGAACACTGTATAATGCCGAGGTTTGGCAATATCTCCACATGAAATTACTGGGCGTTGGTTCTTTCATTCCAGATTCTTTCAAAGTTGTGTCATCAAATTCTCATATGCAAGATCGATGTTTCGGTAGCTGCTTAGCTCAGAGCTATCCAGTTCACAGGGCCACTGCATCTGAAAGTAAATGTATCTACCATACGGGTAGGCTACCATGACTCCGTGTGTAGAGGTTTGATCACGTTTGAGATCTGTGTAGGGCGATGCAAAAGGGTTAGCTGCATCAAGCCTCCACTACTTGGACGAGAAGTAAATTAGTGTACACCTATATGATAATTTCCGTAACCCATCTACTTGTAGAGTATCGAGACAGAATGGAATTATTATTGTGACCTACAAGTTTGACACGTATCATGTGGCCAGGCTGTTCTCAATCCTCTTATTATACACAGGTGCCTGCTCAGTTTGCAAAAAGTCATTACCTATAATTCCAGAAGCATTGCTTCCCAAGAGTGATAATACAGTAAATTGTCAGTGCCTTTAAGGACATACCTATTTGTCAGTATTGCACGTGGGGTCACCATGCAGTAACCAGAACGGGGTGTCTTTGTCTGTGGGTTTTTAGCTGCCTGGGGCAAATCTTCACAAGCTAAGCACCTTTTTTAGGTATTAAGCTCAGCAAGTCGATCAGAAGAAGAACACGTGGTAATCATTAAATTATTGTAATCCTTGTCTGGGATACCTGAAGTTATCTTCTTGCAAATACCTTTCTTGTTCTGCGACGAATAAAGAGATTTGCATACTATGGCCTAGTGCACTGAGTCATATGACAAATTTCCTTACCGGATAATAACGTTATCAACATTCATTATGTCTCCTGTTCCCAAGAACCTCAGTACTGCAAGCACACATACACACTATGCTTCCTTGCCGTTGGTTTCATCTTTATGACAAGTACGATTATATGAAATGACAGCTGTTCATTATCCATATTTAATGGTCACTTTGTCAGCTTGGCTGGCGTTTTTTAAGAAACGCCAAATAGCTAAAATGTCTTCATTCATATTTTTCATAATAGTTCAGGGTCGAAACCCCATAGTCACACCCGATGATTTTTATCATCCTGTCAATGAATGAATCATTTCAATTATCATTATTCTTCTCATAAACAAAATGTTACAATGTAAAGATTTTTGGTGGATGCTTATTCATTTAGAATGTACGTATAATCACTACATGGAATCATAATCATGTTAAGAATGTTACTGCACATAAATCTTTTAAATTGTTATTTAAAAGCTGAATACTATGGCGATAAATTGATGTCTTATTTAAAACTTATCTAATAGAAAAAAGATCCGAAATCCCAAGAGAAACATCAGCGTCCCTCTAGCACCCAAACCTCATCCATTCCTCTCTAAGGCACTCGTGATATTACTTTTAACTTTCGTTGATTTCATTAAACCACCAATATCAATTAATCTGCCCGTGTTTTACCTTTATCTTGTTTTTATGTTGCTGTTCTGTTGTCGTCTATCCATCAGCGTGTCGTTGGTTTGTTATCTGCTTCGTTTGTTATTTATTTATATTTGAATTTATCTTATTTATTAATTTATTTATTTATTTATTTATTTATTTATTTATTTATTTATTTATTTATTTATTTATTTATTTATTTATTATATCTTTTTGTTCCTACAGCGACACTTTAAACAGTCTTATGACAAAGACGTGAACTTTTGGAATGATTTAATAGGTTGTGCACAAGTATTATCTTCCTTCTCTATTGCATATTAAAATATAGTTGCCTGAATTAATGTCCAATTAAACTGAAACCTCTGCAAACGAGATCTTTAAATTATATCATTACGGTGGCATATACACTGGTCTCATATAAAGGATCTATAGAACCAAGTGACAAATAGCATATTTAAACGGTACTTTGGTATAGAATGATTAATTTTTACATTTATCTAAATATAAGGAATCCCGGGTTTTGAGTCTGGTGCAAGTATTCAAGGAAAAAAAAAGTTTTGTTATTTGCTGAGGGACATGTCTGGTGATTATTATATTACTTTAACTAGTCAGAATCCTGCATCTAAAGTTTTTTTGTGTATTGCTTGCAAATTTGTAATTTTTACTTTGGCTTCGAAAGAGCGTTCCTGTAATGTTATATCAATTTCTCCTTTCTTTCATGTCATATATGTGGTTGAGATTATGAATTGAGAGGTAGACGGTGGATATTCAGACTGAAAAACGCAAATACATACATACATACATACATACATACATACATACATACATACAGACAGACAGACAGACAGACAGACAGACAGACATGCATACGTACGTACATATATATATATATATATATATATATATATATATATATATATATATATTATATATATATATATATATAATATTTGCTAGGGATAGACATCAAGTTTTTAATCATTAAGTCAAGTAGTTAAGCATCGATATGCAGCAACAAGTGAATGTATAATGCAGCTGTGTCATGCAAGGCAGCTATTAATCATGATACTTCCGTACTGTTTTGTGCATATGTCCTTCAGTAATGTAGCATTCCAAGTTGCTTGTCCTAATGACGAATAATGTTGAACCCGTTGCCGTCATTACTTTGAACTGTTAGCAGTGACTATGCAGCTTATATATTTTATCGAACATCTGCACATCCTTTGCTCCAGTACAGAATGTAGAATCGTTTCATAAGCAATTCGCTCTTGTGTTAGGGTTCAAACAGCATAATGTTTCCTACAAATGTGCATTCTATTCGCATCCGTTCATTATTTTCCATAAGAATATAATGCTAACTGACCGGGTCATTGCTCTGCCAATCATGACAGCGAACTGTGCGTGAACTCATAATATCGAGCGCTTGAGGGCTCCGGGCCTCATATCTGTCCATTATTGTATCATATATGTTACATTTATCTGTCAATAAACTTGAACTGGACAGACAATCACTGTGACAATACGTGCGTTTCCAACGAAATCAGCAGTCAAACACCCTGAGTATGAAATAATGATTAGGCCAACAGCTGTTAAATGTAAAACGTTGTTTCGTATTTATTTGTCCAACTGATGATGCCATTCGTGACAAGCAATACATAATCCTATCTTCTACATGTGTCAATCAGAAGTCATAAATTCTCTAATTTTTTTTCTGAACAACTGATGATATCAAATGAGTACCAATGAGTCACAAGTAGCACTATGCACCAGTTTATCCTGAATGCAAGCACACACACACACTCATATATATATATATATATATATATATATATATATATATATATATATATATATATATATATATATATATATATATATATACATTGTATATATATATATATACATACATATATATGAATTAGAGCATATATAAAGAGTAAAAGCACTGCATCATGTGATGACCGTTTCCAATATCCAAGGCTTTGGTTGAACTGTAGTAAAAGTTTCCTGTTGTGAGCTAATAAAGGTAGTGTTCCATAACCTCGGACCCGCTTGCATCACTATGAAGAACATAGCATATTACGTATATGGTACAGTAAATTCAAAACTGATTACGAAATATGAAAACATTTTAATGCGCTTCGTTCATGATGGCATACAGTACTATATCAGTGCCACAATTCTCTCATCTTTCAGAGCTCAAGGAGCGCTCTTTCGATTTTAAAGCAAGAGTTTAAGTTAAGGTTTCCAATAATTGGAGTAGTCGTGTTCAGAAGTGTATTTAATGAACTTTATAATAAATACTTTGATGTTGGTCGTTTCTTATCAAGCTAGGAAATTGGGTTGCTTTAAATCCTATTTAGGAAATGTGAGCAAATTGACCGGGCGGCAGTAGGCTAGCTCAGCAGTTGATTTAGTTGAACCCCAATTTACGCCAGCGATCGTCTTCAGCCATAACTCATTTAACAGGCAAGTTGTTCTTAAATGACCCAGTCGCTTCAATTCGACAACAAAAGGTTAATAGAACTCAGAAAAAAAGGCGACTTTAAAGAATGGTATAGGGTAGGTTTTATTTAATAGTATCCAATCAACTTATTTGGGGATCAGCCTGAATCTGATATGTTTACCGACCCTTCCATGCCGTCCCGCAGACAGAGTGACAAGTTTCTCCGTTGCAGCATCGCGTCAATCTGTGGGTAGTAGCATTCGAGTAGTTCTAAATAGGGTCAGTTCAACCCCTGCATGTCTGCATTGCAAGATTCGCCTCATGTGATATAATTTCGCTTCCGAATCAATCAGAAATGATATTTCCACTTTGCGGAGTATCCGATCAGCGTGCACGAACAGTTGTACTTGTCGCTGGAAGCCTATCCAGAT
This sequence comes from Hermodice carunculata, assembly GCA_964020975.1. Classification (NCBI taxonomy): domain Eukaryota; kingdom Metazoa; phylum Annelida; class Polychaeta; order Eunicida; family Amphinomidae; genus Hermodice; species Hermodice carunculata. Next base: position 100,758,322 of record OZ026612.1, on the reverse strand, counting down.
ACACGTGGCAGCATTATGGACGGTGACAGTATATAGACATTCCTTGGATAAAGACAATTAACTGCCCTCTGCATTGATGTTTTGGTGTAGGCTTCAATTTTGTAGGTCAGGAATAATGTTGTGACACATTTGTACACGGTTTATTGTGTTAAATGCACAATATATATGGGTATATTATTACATATTAGAGATTGATGAATATAATTTATTAATCATTAACACGAATACGAAGAACAAAATGCTGATGGTAATACATAAGTACACTAATGAAGATTACTGACGTAATATATAATTGCACCTTTTGGAATATACTACTTGTTTCAAAACCTTAATGATGGGCTACATGTTTTTCTTCATCCTTCCAATCCAATTGTCAGTCGGCAGTGCAGAGATCGAGATATTACCGACCACTATAATTAGAAAATGCAATTTATTCTATTGTGAATTACATGTCAAAAGAGATTAGGAAGATTTAATGATGACTGATAGAATAGGCCTATTGATATAACCTTACACAGCCTGACAGCAGGCAAATATGTATCAACAGAAAAGAATATCTCAGTCTTTAAAAGGAAAAGTGTGGTTACACCACTGTCTCTCGTTCATGAAGAATTTCGATTAAGGTTATCAAAATAAGATTACTCATGAGACTGGTTCACACACTTGGTATCATTGCTGAAAAATATTTGAAGTCAGATTCGATGTTATTTATAATAAAAAACATTATTGAATTAAGTTGGAACGAACCCCTCAAATTTGAAATGTATATTGAAAATTCGCCGTTGCCTTCTCGGCGAGGACATCTTCGCATGAATCCGTCTGTTCGATGCCTTCATATTAATAAACAGTCCTTAACGTCTGATTATGTGTAAATTTATAATAAAAGTATTGTAAAGAATCGCAATGGACAATGTTGCAGTTTCCTTTGCAAGGTAATTCATCACGCAAAACGATTAACTCAGTTTCACGGCTTACCACTGCATAGAACAATGTGTACGCAACTTCATTATGACAGAAGACATGACCCAACACCAGCATCATATATTACGGAGCCCCGAAGGGACATGTGAGGGAAATATTTTGTCGTTCTCTCAAAACACAATTTTGTTCACTGAAAACAAATCTTTTGCAGGAACCAGACAAGTAGTTTGTGGAACGATATATATATATATATATATATATATATATATATATATATATATATATATATATATATATATATATATATATATATATATGTAATGTGTGTGTGTGTGTGTGTGTGTGTGTGTGTGTGTGTGTGTGTGTGTGTGTGTGTGTGTGTGTGTGTGTTGTGACCACGGAACGGACGGGTCTCGAACCAGCAACCTTCGGCACCAATCACCTAACCGTACATATATCCCTTTTACGATGATATTTTAAGCCCCTAATGGGACATCACAAAAATAAGCAATTTTTGCCACCTAAAAATCATATTTTGAGCATACCAAATACATTGCATGTGGAAAAAAAAAATCTTGTGAGTCAGTGACATATTGTTGCATGTGAAAGATACATGTAGTAGGGTGTTTCTTCTCCCGAAGTACATGTATAATGTTTTGGGGTTTTTTTCTGTCGGGGAAGAGTGAACTTTATGGTCACGTTTGCTTTTTGTTTTTATTTTCATTTCGCTCCCACAAAAAACATACTTTCATGATAATATTTTAAAATAACGTGTGGGTTTGCCTTGTACGTAATTGCGAAAGGCGCGCAATTGGTGCTTGGTCCGAACTTCTGACAGCTAAGGCCACCTTTGATGCACATTTGGCTACCGAGAGAATTGCGTGACACTGATACACGTCACACCAGGGCGACACGCGATTTTGGTGCCTTCTCTTTCGCAAAAGTAGCTGAGGCTTGTGTGCTTTCTATGAATGGTGCCTATTTTAGGCGTCATGTATGGATATGTATGTATGTATGTATGTATGTATGTATGTATGTATGTATGTATGTTTGTATGTATGTAACTATGTATGTATGTATGTATGTAACTATGTATGTATGTATTTATGTATGTATGTATGTATGTATGTATACTAGGATTGTACTTTCCGATTAAATCATACAGGAACGTTCAGACCAAGGTTTGCATATATATATATTCTCGTGAATGAATCTTCTATCAACAGTTGCTTGACAATGTCTGTAGTAATAATGGTATCCCATTGGTGGCAGGGCATGCTCAAAGGGTGTTGAACTGAGGCTGGGGCCATTTGGCGAATGGTAATACAAGTCTTGTCTAAACCAATAACACCGAAGCTGAATCACTGTACATTGTTAGGTTTTCTGTACAACTTGAGTTAGAACATTGCAACACAATATTGCAGAAAACAAATTAAGGAAAAGCGCAAAACGTTCAAAACTGCTTTGCCCTAGAGTGCGTCGTGATTTTTTTCAATGATAAAGTGCCCCTTGGCAACCAATTTCGTCGCTAAGTTCTGGAACTCCGTAGCTTTATCAGCATGTTTTCGATCATATTTTATGTAAGCTAACTTATCAGTTATCTGGCTGTTGCAGCTATATTTCGTAAATGGTCTGTTCATTATCAAGCATTTTGATCGTCGCGTAATATGTTAACCTGATGACCAAACTTGATGATGATATCTCATGATTAATTCTCTATGAATTGCAGTCACAAGCAGAAATGGTATCACTTTCTAATATTTTGCAAGCGAGATGCTGAAAGTTGCCAAAATTGCTTTCTCGAAAAAAAATCTGGTTCAGCACATTGGTGAGGCAACCTTATACCTGTGAAAAGAGTGAGACTCTCAAGGTTTTCACAAAAGAATGGTTGTCTTGATGTCATTTGCGACCACCACCACCCCCCACCCCCACCCCCCCCCCCACCCCCACACACACAGTGTACGCTTTTGTGATGTAGTATCATATGTATACACTTTGGTTAGATCTCTACATCAGAATACAGGCTACCCATTTTGCTGTCATTTTTTCACTAAATGATTCTTTTACTGACATAGTGCAAAAATGGAAATAACAAGTGTAAAACAATAATGGTTTTGATGCATCTGCCTCGTGCCATATCAAAAGCTGTAGATCATCTTCAATATTTTGACATATCAGGATGACAATTGGTGATATGCCTGTGTCTGCTTTGCTGCCTTTGCACGAGCATGTAGATACAGTTTACATAGTATGTTTGATTACTATACATGCAGCAAGCCGTCAAAAGAAGTCTAAATACATTGGAAAAATAATGTTGTGCCGAGATACAACGTCGTCTGCTAAAGTATGGACCATGTGTCAGAATGTCATGTTGTAACCACGCCTGCGTTACGGCAGATGGGCACAAATCGGCAACGTTCCCTTCATAGTTTCAGTCCATTATGTGCATATCTCTCCTACTGGCGGTATACACGATATAAAGTATAATTGCACAGGAGGGTATATGCCACATGCATGAACATAAAAGAATGGATTCCTCCATACTTATATATTAAATGCATTTAGTATCTTCGGAGTAGAGTGCTTGCTGAATGGAGTATTAGTCATATAAAGTTTACCAGACAGTCTAGGACCGAAGCATTCAGACTTTTTGTGTCTGTGGATAAACATTTTTATTTTGATGTAAGCGTTTCATCGATGAAATAGTCGTCGCTGAACACAGGTGTCACTGAATTGTGCCCCTCAAACGTTCTGGCTCCAGCTGGATAATATCCGTCTGTAGATGAAAAGTCGACAGGCGATTTTAATGTTATTTCAATGACAATATGCATATTACCACGTTAAAGGTTCGGCTGCTGTATATGTTGATATGGTTGACAAGCCTATATTATCTGTGCCTATGCTTTGATACATCATCCACAGAGAAGGTCGTCACGGCTCCAGCTTTGCAACAATGTGGGTTTGTTTGTTTTTTTAGTTTAACCATACATCTCAACTGGATCGCCCTATAGTACATCGACATGTCACTAATGGGTCTCCAGAACATGGAGTGACACACAAAATGTATATTACAAAACACACAGGACAAAACATGAACAGAGTTACCCAATTAACAAAGAAGCTGTACACATGTTTCAGATCTGTACCCCGCATACAGGAATCAAAATAAAAAAGTCACCAAGATGCAAAACAAAGGAGGATAGTTCACTACAGGTACAATGCACACACACACACACACACACACACATGACACACACACACACAATACATATATATATATATATATATATATATATATATATACACTGTTCACAATAATACAGACCAGCGGTAGGAAATTTCATATAGGACACTTGAGAAATAAATTTGTGTAAGTCAGCGACTAACTCAATTGACATGACTGCTTGTGCATAACAGAGCTAAAATATGAAGCGTCTTGTGTCTACGATGTATCTGTGGAAAGCACTGCAAATTTGTATGTTGAGGGGAATGGACAATTCGTCGCTACCAAAGAGAAGGATATGAGCTAGTCTGTCCGTCGCTGTGTGTATAATCAGATTCGGGTGGACGCTGGGAGCAATAATGGGGATGACGGGGTTGAGAAGTTTAATTCTGCAAGTTGAATACTTTGGACAAAAGGGCAGAAAATGTTGCAACTCTTCAGTGGGGTAGGAACAAGAACATGTAGGTTGTGGGATGATGTTGACTTTAAAGAGATCAAAGTTAAGTCTGGAGGATCCAAGACGAAGCTGGGTATGACAAATGTTGGCAAGTGTGGGTCCTTGGGTATAGTGAACAGGAATATAGCCCACTGCTAGAAGAGTTGCTTTCAGTTTTGATTTAAATATTTAGAGCGAAATATGTCAGAAGGAAGATTGTTCCACGGCTTTATAGTGTCAGGAAGGAAGGATTCGTCTAAGCAACTAATTTGGCAATTAATGGGACGTATGGAGCTAGAGTGGCGAAGGTTTCGAGCATTTATAGTTGAAGGAATTAGTTGAGAGAGATAGGAGAGTGTTAAGTTGTGATACATTTTGTGAAGAAGTAACTTAGTTCTTCCTTCTGTTGGGGAGTGTTGTCCAACCAAATTCACGGAGGAGATTGGCATGTGATGTGTGTCTTAATGCACCTGTGCATATTTTAGCAGCTTCAAACTGTATGGATTCAATAAGATCAGAAAGGCCGTGACCGGAGTTGTCAAAGAGCACACAACCATATTCAAGAATTGGTCGAATCATTGTTAAATAGAGTTTGATTAGAGCTTTGCGGGAAAGTTTATATTTAAATCTATGCAGAAGGGCAATTTGTTGGCTTGCTTTGGTGGTAATGAGAGTAATGTGAGCATGCCAGGATAAACTGCTACTGAGAGTAATACCAAGATGCGTGTGTGAGTTTGCCTCAGGTATTTCAGCGTCTCCGAGACGAACAGGTGGATGGTGTGGTTTAACAAATTTAGTTGAAAATATCACAGAAAGACACTTTAAAGCGTTAAAGATAACACGCCACAATTTTTCCCAGTTATGTATAATGGAGAGATTAATGTTCAGGTGATTAGGAGCTTCGATGCGGTTATTTAAAACTTTAAGTAGACTGGTGTCATCAGCAAAAAGTCTGACATCACATGTAATATTGTCAACTAAGTCATTAATGTAGACCAGAAAGAGAAGTGGGACCAAAATGGAACCCTGGGGCACACCAGCTTCGATACATAGCCATGATGAAGATTGGTCATGAATAATCACTCGTTGGAATCGGTTTGAGAGATAACTATCAATCCAGGCTACAAGATTAACAGAGATGCCGAGTTGTCATAGTTCAAAAAGGAGGTCAGGATGCCTCAAAGTCAGAATTTTTGAAAGTGAGTAGGTTATTTTGTGTCAAGTATTCATAAAGTGCATTAAAGACCAGTCATTCAAACACCTTTGGAACATTACAGAGCAATGAAATAGTACGATAATTGGTTTTTTATCTGTCTGTTGGCCTTTTTGAAGACAGGAGACAGGACGTATGTTGGATCTCTTCCAAACATCGGGAAACAGGGAAAGACTAAGAGAAAGTTGAAAGATTTTTGTAAGTGGTTTACAGATCAAATCAGCTGTGTTCTTAAGTAGGATATTCCCTGTATAATCTGGGCTTGATGCAGAGGATAATCTGAAGGAAGATAGAACTTCCTTACACTGTCTCCATTAATGGTAATATTGTGTAAGCGTGCTTCAGTTCGGAATGTCAAATCAGGCAGGGGTGGGGCATCAACATCAGGAAGTGTTTTACACTGGCCGGCAAAGTATGAGTTAAAAATTTCACTTTTTTCCGTAATACATGATATGATCTTGTTATCGTCAATGATTGGGGGTATATCTTGGTGAATTTTGCATCCCAGGAGAGACTTGGACAAGCTCCACCATTGTTTGGGATAAATGTCTTTTTCATCAAGTCGAAGCTGCAGATTAGAAAAGTGAGAGGAGACAGATTTCCTCATTATGGTTACAACCTTGGTACGGTATTTTTTGCAGAATTGGTATAACCTGTCAATCTTAAGGTGAAGGTCGTAAATATGGGGTGGGGCTGGTTGGATGCTCTCTTGAAGCGTTTCCATGCACTATTACGACGTCGAATATGTTTTTTAATGTCTGCAGTTATTCAAGGTTTGTCCTTAGGGCGAATGGTAACTTCCTTATATGGAATAAAATCCTTTGCAGTGGATAGAAAGCGATTGGACCAGAATGATACTGCATCGTCAATAGAATCAAAGACATCATGAGCAATGTTCCAATGGGCCTTCGAAAGGGCAGCATTGAGGTCACAAAAATTGGCTTTTTTGAAGTCCCATGCTGATCTTTTGAAAGGCCTGTCCTTATGAAAGGAAAGGGAGAAAGAACAAAAGATTACACAGTGGTCAGAATTTGAGATTAGGGCAAGGGTTCCAGAGTCCAGAACAAGACCTGGAGAATCAGTAATGATAAGGTCTAATAAATTATTCGAGTATTCGCTTATCCTAGAGGGTTCATCTATAAGTTGAAAGAGATTGTACTGATTCACAAAGTTGACCAGAGATAAACCTAGATCGCTGTCCTCATATTGGGAGTTCCAATCAGAGCACCTGTCGTTGAAATCGCCAGTTAAAGGGGTACTGCGGTGATAATTTACAATTTTTGAGTTGTTTCATATAACAAATGTGAACCAATATCAGAAAATGCAAACTTTATTCCCAACTGGATAAGCAGATATCAAGTTTTCTTAGATAACTAAATGAGGGGTTGTGATGTCATCTGGACTAACTGCTACAGCTAATGCAATGACAGCCGAGTCAAACTTTGACAAAAACATGAAAACCTGACCAAGTACACATATTCCACTTTTACTATGGGTGAAGCAATGTGTATAGATATAATCAAATTTACTAAACTGAGATATTTACTCATTTAATGAGGATTAATAAGGAAAGAAAAATGCAGAAATCAATATACACAAGCTAACAGCTCCTGAGGTTGTGTAATCAACTACTGAAGCAGGTGTCAACTAATATACCACACTGATAAGATCAAAGGGGGTGATTAACACAGTACACAAGTCATTATGATATGCCTGCTAATGCTGTGTATCTCAGCTTGGTGCCCCTCAAGGTTTGTGTATTATATATGGAGGGTAGCCCAGGTGACATCATACATCAGAACACCTACTGGAAATATGAAATAGCTCTAACTAAATACCTGTTTGAGAAAAAATGTTGAAAATTTGTCACATGAACACCTAAAATGACCATTAATGACTAAAAAAAGTAAAAACTTTCACTGCTGTTCCCCTTTAATATTAAGATGTGAGGGTTGCATTCAATGGCAGAGGAGATGGAAGATGCCAAAGACCTGAGAAATGCATCACGGATTTCGGCGGACTGGCCAGGTGGACGATAGAAGCTACCAAATAATACCTTCCTGCGCTGGGTCGAAATTTCAACCCAGACGCATTCGCAATCTATGCTTTCAGGATCCGGGCGTCTAACGCACAGTAGAGAACAGTGAAGAAATATCAAAACCCCACCGCCTCTTCCTGTTGTGCGGTCTGTGCGATACGGAGGTTGGAATACGTCGATGAAAAGGAGCTGATCGGGGAAATTAATATTCATCTAGCCAGATTTCAGATAATGCAATGATATTAAAGTCACCTGATTGGGCAAGGAGATGGATATCGTCTAGTGTGTGTATTCAGTTTCTGTGTTTTTTTGCCGGTAATGTTAAATGACCTCTATGCACCTGAACAGACGTGCACTGAACTTTTTTTTTAAAGCATGACTGGTGCCCTTTTACATGGTAAAGTACATAACATTACTTTGTCTCACTCTGATCGAATGTTTGGGTTTGAATCATCTCTGTGATGTTTCTTGCATGATATTGCCATGTGCTGCTATTCCAAGCTCCTGTCGTCGCAGTGCATCTGCGGGGCTTTGCCATGGAGCTATGCTCATAATTATGTTGTCCGCAACACACGCCAACAGATGTTGAACATTTATAACCACAACGAGCACAGTCCATGCAAGTACCAGGCGAATCTGTCATGATCAGCTGACTGAAATAAATGGCAGTGTGAGATCACATCGAGTTTGAGATGACACTCAATTACATCTCTCTTAAGTTTTTCTCACGTTCCAAAATACTTAAGTAGCTACTGTATGCGTATGTGCAATAAGTCCACTCGCTGACACATCGTGTCTTACAAAGTAAGCAATTGAATGCGATATGGTGAAAATTATAATGATAAAATATTCTGTATTTTCTGTGAATATTCTGTATAAGGGTTGTTGTGTAATATGCATGTGTCGGTTTGATATTTGACTCTATTGCGGGGGCATAAGGCAAGGAGTATAACAAAAATTGTGGTAAATCCATGTGTTGAGGTTGCCTCGTTAAACATGTTCTTATTCCCTGTTATATGAGCAAGGATCCTCAACAACTACAACAGTGTTGTGGATCCAGTGCCCAGTTTACATATGAACATTTCATATGTTGTAGTTAGCGGTGACGATGTCATGGATGTTGATATTTGAAAAATAAAAATTATCACGGAATCCTGGACTGATGTAGTTTTAACATCGTAGCGGGGGAGCAAGATCTTTTTTTAAGGATGAAGCCTTGTCAAAGCCATTTATCCTATCGACCTGTATTGTTTGGTTCTGTACAGTAATTTGTTTATTCCGTGCAGCATACGGTTTAAGTGGACAGAACTCTGAGCTGAGAACAAATTCATTTCACAATGATGTGTGGTACAAATTATGGTACAGAAATAACAGGCGGGGCGTTAAGGGGTAAAAAACCGTCACTATCATGGAAACCACATTGGAGAAAAGATTTACACTAAATACATGAACTAAGATGGGTTGCCGTAACAGGTGTAATACTTTATATGTTCCAGGTAAGATAACGTTGACCATGTGTCTAAAGGTACCGAGGAATGATAAATAACAGAAGTGTACTACGGTACCTGATCACTGCAGACATAGCAATCCGGCATAGTATATATATATAAGAATACTGATGAATGCAACACTTTTTTCGTGAAAAGAACAATCGGATTTATTGTGAGTTGGTGCTTCATCCTTTATAATACCAGAAATGCTGTTGTAAACATCCACTGACTCATACCATTTACAATTTATTGTGCTGTTGAGTCTGGTTCGTGGTATGACGGCAAGTTACTATTTGGAATTGGGCAGGGCATGTTGCCTGTTTTGTGCGTTGTGTCAGAATGTATTGATGGATATCGAAGCGTGTAGGTTTTTTTAAGTGCGCTTCTTAATATGATGTTCTTTGTATATTATATTTATGTACCTCAGCAAGGCGTCTGCTTCATTCCGCAGCATCATGTTATTATTATTATTATTATTATTATTATTATTATTATTATTATTATTATTATTATTATTATTATTATTATTATTATTATTATTATTATTATTATTATTATTATTATTATTATTATTATTATTATTTCACTTTTCTGTGTTTATATACGTATGGCATTTAAGTCATAGGAGACTCAAGTAAGTCAACAAAATTATACAACTGCTACTACTTCTACTACTTCTACTACTTCTACTACTACTAATACTACTACTAATACTACTACCTGTAGCAGCAGCACATAACAGTGCCGTCAAGAGATTACAACGTTTTTGCCCAGAACAGAGCTGCTATATCATAAAGGTGCAAGTGATTATTTCTGTAACTTTTTGGTCTAATAAAACTGTCCTGAGTCCTGTGAGTCCTGATTGATACATTGCTTCTTCCTGGATAAATGACCAAGTAATAAGCCATAATCCTACAAAAACATCTTTTGTAGAATTTCATGGCAGCAGCCAGATGCGATTGAGTATCTTACAATCAATTATCTGTCTGAAAGCTACCCAGTTTGACATTTATCACCTAAATTGCACAAAAGAAGTTAATGTCGCACCAGGTGTCTGCAACGTCTCTATGGCCATACTTATAAGGTCACAATACTATTCAGGGTAACAGAGGAAGGAATATTTTATTAGCCAGTGAAAGCAGCGTGCTCGGGCGATTGAACAGACTTAAAATAAAAATTTTAAAACAGGATACTCTACTTGCCTCTGTCCTTTGATTTTGGGAGCGATATATATATATATATATATTATAGAATAAAGTCATGTTTGGTACTGAGTTAAGGGAGTTTGACAGTTTGAATAGTAAAAATTGGCAGTATATTACCTTTGGTAAGAAATAACAAAATTGCCCTAATACAGGGACATTGAATGAAATATAGACGATGGCAGTGTTGTTCCCTATGGGTTCAGCGCTGTTTTTGTTTTGTTTTGTTTTGTTTGTTTGTTTGTTTGCTTGTTTGTTTGTTTGTTTTGTTTTGTTTGTTTGTTTGTTTTTGTTTGTTTTGTATTTTAACTTCGTTGGAATTTGCAATTTTAAACTGTGGATATATACTTTTAAACGTGACGAGTAATATTCTGATTATGAATAAACTTATGGCTGGCCACTGTTCATGTCTAGTTCTGTCGCTTGGGAAATGTTTGGCAAGGACGGACAGTAGCTGACAATTTATGAGCACAAAAATGGACTAAATGTAAAAAATACATCTTTCAAATGTGTCAAACATGATTAGCCTTCCTCTGCTTGCAGATGTCGTTTTAGTACTTGTAGGACAATTACTAATGTCTCAAAAAATAGATGCCTGGAAATAACTCTTTAAGATCTCCCCATTCAGAGTGTTTTCTACAATTATTACACGAGATAAATTTGAGGATATTTTCTACATCTTAATAGAATGAAATAATGGAAGTGTTATTAATGTAAAGTAACAAAGCTGAGCTCTAAAATCTATACTACCTGAAAGCGAGTTTCTCGTTGCATTGCTCAAACGAAAAGATTTTTAATATGTCTTTAACAACAACCTTTTGTTCCATTTGGCTGAGCAGTTTTGCATTAATACAGCGGTGCGTCCCTATCGATACATCAGCTTCTTCGCAACTTGCTCTTTCCATTCCGACAAATTAAGTTACTATTTCTGTCCATAAAGCGTTAAAATTGATATCCATAATGTTAAGGTTTTAAAATGAGTGTATCGAGTAATGAAGCAATGCACCCTTCCGATCAAGATATATTTTTATGTAATTATGCATGACATGGTTTTGGTGAGTTTCACTTACATTTTACACTGAAAATGAGATGCAAACCGACGTTGCCTTTTGTTGGAACAGACATGACTCCAAAGGTGTAATCATGGTTTTTTAATTGTCAATTAGTCCGACTCCTGGTGAAATAGAATACCTCAACGAAGTAGTTATGGTTTTTACTATTAATTTGTGTTGCATCAGCAACGGAATGTACCCACGTTTGCATAATGGCCGAGCGTTTCGACACTGTGGAGGTATAGTCGTTATTTCTTGCTGAACCCAGGCTTATCGCCACATTATACGCTTTTACGGCCATACACGGGTCACTGTCATCGGCTCTATATGGCCTCCCAGCAAGCTGTCTGGTTGGCTCCTAACACCATTTTACATGTAGAGTACCACACACAGATAAGCACTAGATTGCAAATAGAATTTTGGAAGCCCCGGGGTTTTCTGTAGCGTTTTATTGATAGGGAAGGCATTTTATCGGCATTCGTCTTTGCCACAAATTGCCGTACACTTTACATATCTATGTTATTGTTAAATCGTCTATTCTTTCGCCCTGCATTTATATAATGGAAGCCCTGAGCAAAGTCTGATGCCACCATTCCCGGTAGCCAAACACACATTGTATACATGCATTTTTAGCATATCATTGTTGTATTACTTTGCAGGAATAATACTAAGTTGTTACATTGAGATATAACTTAATCTAACTAAAACAGGAGGGCGTTTTTAATGTATGAGAATAACAGTAATATGAACATAAATGTAAGTTGGGCAGCAAAACAAAACCGAATATAACGAGCCAAACGGAATAATTAGAAATGAATTAGGCCTACCTTTCTCTGAGCAGTGTTACATTGTCAGACAAGTCCGCGTACCATATATTCAATGGAACTTTTGCACTTAATGATACAACCAAATGAATACTGATGTGCAAAAGACCAAAATATTGATTTCTAAAATATGCTCCTGGGAAAAAAAGGATGCCTCCCCTTAGTTCAACACTATGCACGTGGTTTGAGGGGAGTTTGTTTACTTTATTATACCATTGCTTTTCACATCTGTTTACGGAGGACATAGTGGTCTTGAAACGGATTTTGTTCTTGTTCTTGTTCTTGTTCTTGTTTTTGTCGTGGCTGTGGTTGGGAGGCTACATGCATCAATAGCGGGTGTGACCACCACACTTTTGTAAGCAAACTTAGATCCGCCTTGGCATGCTGCTTGTCAGCTTGGTGATCTCAGTCAGGGGAATTTGATTCCACTGGTCTGTGAGCCTCTGTGCCAGTTTGTCCAAGGTGGCTCCGTGTTCTTCATACTCACCCCTGATTTGACGGCCAAGCACATCCCACAAATGCTCGATGGGGGACAGGTCATGAGAACGGGCTGGTCATGGCAACAATGGGATATTGTGTTGCTGTAGATACTGCATGCTGACTCGAGCAGTATGTGGTGGTGTTTTATCCTGTTGAAACAGCAGCCCTGGATATTGTTGGATCCATTCGCTAACTGTGGGCAGGATACCATCCACGTAGCGCCAGCCTGTTAGTGTCCCGTTCACCCTGATGAAAGCTGTTTCTCTTGTTGCTGTGCCCACATCAGGACACTGCCTCTTCCGTAGCGGTCATGTTCAACCATACATCCTTCTTCGAACCTCTTGGAAGGCATTCATCGAACCCTTATTCTTCCATCATGGAAATCCAAGCAGAATCGAGATTCATCTGACCACATCACACTGTTCCATTAATCTCTGCTCCGGGATGCATGTTCCTCACACCACTGTACCCATCGTGTCTTGTGTGCATGACTGAGAGGGATGGGAATGGCAGGGCGGTATGCCCTCAGTTTGTCTGACACTAGTCTCTTGTAAATGGTAGACTGTGATGCTCTGACCTTGCAGTCCTGGCGCCACTGCTGACGATACCTTTCCAGTCGAAATGTTGAAACATGAAGGAGATTGATTGGCTACCAGCAAACCCCGGTTGCGAGGTAAGCCTTAGGTTATGACGTCACCAAGATAGACAAATTAAATATGGCGACCATGTTATTACCTGGTATCACATACAAGATGTGTTTTGATCTCTTACCTTTATATCTCATCTTTCCTCAGATATAAATCCACATTTAGGTATTATTCCGGTCTAATAATTGGGCCATGTTAATCCGATATGTCCATTTCATTTCTGACCTGACGACCATCGCTGGCCCAAATATCCAGAAGTCAGGTACATATTTTTTGATGAAATTTCGTACAAGCAAGGTGATGACAGAATATTTTGCAATCTACTCCAAGAATACGTTCCTGACGCAAGCAATAAGATGTAGGTCCAAATTAGAAGGAAATAATCTTGTGCCCCGACTTTGAATTTCAACCTCTAAAATACGTCATCATGCAAAAAACTCCACGTTGTTTACAAAGCTCCACTTCTCTAACATGGGGTCTATTCCCCCGCAATTTGTACATAGAATGCACTGCCAAAGCATACAGATCCACAATCAAATGGGGGTGGTGGGGTAGTAATAACCCTGTGTCCACCTTCCAGCCAAAAAGAGAGGAACACCAAAATTCCATATTAAGGGAGTAGGGCCCTTTCAATTTTGACCAAAAGTGTACACTTTGCCAAAGAATGCTCAAAAATATTTTTTTTCACAACTTAAAATATCAATAAGTACGAAACTTGGCCTAATCTATGTTATTAAAGAAAAAGTGTTATTTTGTCAGTTGTCCTAATGCCCCATTACTTCTGATAAAATGGACTCTTCCGTTATTCAAATTGGACCACTTGTATCGTGGAAATTTAACCCACTCAGTCCCAATCTATACCCTCTTGACAGCATGGACGCTTGTTGAGAGAGTTACTGCATGAACGAGTCCTGGGTCTGTTATGAATTAAAATGCCAGAGCAGCATCTGGTGGGTGGGTGTTCCGAACAGGCATCTCTTGCATCTTCAGTGTGGTGTTGGGTGAGAAGAAGCTCGTAAATGGACCATTAGTCTGGATCCAATAAAGATACCGATTGTTATATAAGTGACAAATCACTTATCACACCCCTTTTAAGTGATCGGAAACTGAGAGATGAACAAACACAGAACTGATCATTTTGCATAGTGCCATGGGCACAAGGGCTCTGTGATTGGCTGTTCAATCAAGATGGCCGTCATTCCCATGGTAACAAGAACCAAGCATTCACCTTTGCTGGATGCTGAGCCAGTATATTATCCAGTTTTGCAGCATTATGCACAGAATTATGGAGCAGCATACAGTACAATTTGAATTAATACAACTCTCATGAAACCAGGATTTGGCAGGGTCATAGGTAATAAAGTTATGCCTTATTTTGTCATTGTTTATCTCGAATTTCAGTCGCAAGCACATCAGAAACTGTTTACCTTCAGAGTAATACCTGAACAGGATAGGAAAATATAAATGCATTTGGACATGATTGCACCTCAATACTCCCAAATAGCAGGGACTACGATGTACCCATGCTTCTTTGTTTATATAAGCACTGCCCATCTATGCAACTGAGAAGAAGTTGGCAGATTTGACCCCTAATCTCGCATCTCATTAAACCCAGGTCAGCATCTCGACTCTTCGGTGGAAAGAAACCTTTGCCTAATCACATACTGGATCAAGTGACGGTCAGCCGTCCTATCAGACATTCTTGGTCGCCCAGATCCAGCATTCCTGTTGCATCCTCCGTTTCCTGGAAATGGTCCCAAAACTTTTTACCGATGGCTTGGAGCACCCCATTATCCTGGAAACCTCCCAGTAAGAAAGCCCACTTTGCAACATCCCAATGATTCAGCCAGTTGACCCGTATGCCATGGCATTGTGGATTCACATTGAGCCCAGTAGTGCCATGACCCCCTTATAAAGCCCACAGGCACTCCAATACTGCACGCACTTTTCGCACTGTGTGGCTGTTGTCTTGTTTTCAGGACATGCGACACCCTTATTTTCCATATAACGGCATATTTAGAGCGGCCCATGTTAAACCAATGGGGTGGCACCTTTTTTCTGCAGCAGTATAGGCGATTTAGTGTTGTTAACATTACGAGTCTCAGTGGGTCGCTGGTTACAACGTCTTAAAGCGAGTGTGTCAAAAGTATCAGTTGTAGCGCAAAGTGTCAAAGGTTGGTTAAAGGATGTTATATGCTGCAGAATTTACAGGAATAATGTATGCAAGATATCTCCAAACAAGGCTGTTCACATGTATGTATGTATGTATGTATGTATGTATGTATGTATGTATGTATGTATGTATGTATGCATGCCTGTATACCAATCAACTTAAACACATCTTTCAACTTAATGAAGCCAGTGCATTACGGGTACTCTATATTGCCGTATCACACCAGATATTATACGGGCCACAACAACCTAAACACCGTCCAATTTAGTTTTATCCGAAATATTAGAGCCTGCCCAAAGCGTCATATTCAGACACGACTTTTTTCATAACGTTTTGTGCCAAATTAGTTTACAGTTTGTGATAATAAGGTAAGTTTTGTTTCTGGTGACACTACTATGAATCGGTTTCATCTGACACATCATGAATTGTGTCAGCGCTTGAGCAATTATGAAAAGCAGATTCGGAAATATGCAAGAGCTAATTTTGAACACTTCATGTTATTATGAAATTATTCAAAGAATTTAGATTAGGAGTTTTCTTTCTAATGATGGCAATGTCTATTGTTATGAGGGGAAAAAGTGTATCAAAACTGCCCAGTTCTACATCCCAAACAAAAATGTCACTATAAGAAAGCATAATCGCCCTTGTGTACAAGCAACTTTTTTATTGGTTAACATTTGCTTTAAAACTATGAATGCATCCGTTCTGTACAAATCCATATGTTCAGTTCATAGTTCAAATTCACAGCTTTGATCGAACAGAAAATCTAAACTCTTATATTTGCTTACAAGTATACATGTTAAAATGTTCGTTCTGAGTACATTGTCCCAAATAAAATGACTGTGACGACACGTGCCAGATAAACCCTAGGATCTTACCATTTGAAGTGAAACTTTTTTTTCTACAAAAGACCAATACAGACTTAAAAGCTGTAAATTTTCTGTAAAAAACAAAAAGACATTTTGGGCATTTTGGTAGCCTTTACTACTTTTTTACTTACCATACTGTCGTTTAAGTAGCATTTGGCTACTCTGGCTGCTGGTAACGCAGATATAGCAGGTGGTTCAATGAACAATGCAATTCAGGAAATGAAATGATTGAAGCAAGACTGAAACGAGTTATTGACATCAATACTTTGACTTCCATATTTTCCACCGAAAAATTTCCATGCAGGCTGACAGAATTACACAACACGCAGATGGTGTCCTGTGGTTAGCGAGGTTTTGTTTGTGGTACCCGAGTCAAGTATAACCGCACAGCTTTGCACCGGAATAATGCCGCCATATGGTACAAGTCACGTGTAGTAATGTACAAAGTAAGCAACACCCCTCAGCGGGATCCACCCACGCTGTCATAATCAAGTCCACCTGGCTTCAACCTGCCCAGCTTACCGGCAGCAACTAATTGTCTCGTCTTTGGTCCTGCAAAGTTTTTTTTCTTTTAAATTATTTCCATGTGTTAGTTTGCCAGCCGGTCTCCCACATGTTGTATTTTCCAAAAGTTGGTAGTTCCTGTCAACGAGGGGTTTTACAGTTATAAATTAGCATATGCACTTGCGTTTCATATATATATATATATATATATATATATATATATATATATATATATATATATATATATACATGTATACACATATATATATACATATATATATATGTATGTATGTATGTATGTATGTTTGTAGGAGCAATTTTTAAGTAAGTCATCAATAATATAATTCTGCACAGAGTATTATTAGCTTTGGCCTGTTCTTTAACCCTGTTCTGGTCAGAATAAAAATGTGCCAATAGCCTCCCTTAGGGGGGTAGGGTGCAAAGCCCATCTCTTCGCCAAATGTCATGGACCACCTCCCTTAGTCAGCAGAGTTAAAGGACGTGCCATGGACAAATAGTTTGTTTCTGTGTATAAGCTAAATATAAGGAAGTGTCTGACGTCCATTTCACACCTTTATCAATTGTAAAATTCTTGGTTTTGATTCATTAATGATTCTGTATGTCGTAGGGAACACAGACTTGCATATTGAAGGTCAACACTTTATTTGAAGGTGCCTGTATCGCATTTTTAAAATGTTTATTTCCCTGGGTCTCGTTTTGAATGTCGAAATTAAAAATACGTAATTTGCTAGCAATAAAAAATATAAAGATATACAAATACTCATATCACATGATATAACTCATTTTAACCCCAATTATTAAATTCAGATGTCAGAGCGATAGCCCTTAAGATGTTAGAAATGAGATAAGGTGCTCCCAATTAAAATCAGAAAGTCACATCTTCTGATGTTAAGATTAAACTATGCATAATTTGCATCAAAATACTTGATACCTGCGTACTGCTAAAAGATTGTCAAAACATGAATTTTGTAAGTCCCGTCGTCAATTGTTATTGATCAGATGAATGGTTTGCCTCCATAGTAGCCTCCCAGACGCGTCCAAAGTTACTGAATGTGGGCGCTAACAGAATATCAACGCCCAGTCACGGCTGCTATGGAGGCAAATGAATGGTGAATAGATTCTAAAATTACTTTACTTGAAGTTTAGAAGTAAAATTACATGTTATGATTTTTTGCGTTTTTGTTTTTGATAAAATAACAAAGGTAGCCATATTTTGAAAAATTCAAAAATCCAATATCATCAAACTTTAATATGTAACTTTAGATATAGAACTCCATGTGGGCACTGTTGGCTGAGTGGTTACACGCTTGCCTTCCGCCTCTGTGGCCCGGAAGGCATGTGGAGATAGTTCCTGCTACTCTGGCTGTGCGCGGTGGTTTTCTCCCGGTCTTGTGGTTTCCTCCACCTGCCTCACAAATTAGACAAGAAAATATACGCCAACATTCTGGTTGGTCTGCTTCGCAACCCATGTAAAGCATATTGTTCTATATTTAACTTTAGATATTCCGTGCGTGTTTAACCGATTATGACTAATAAGCCTGCAAAATACCTATGACGTCAGATTTTTTCAAAATTTTTCACTGCTAACATTTCTATCATACAATAATAATTGAATATCCTCATTCTGGTACACCCGGTCAGAGATACCTTTGTTCTTCCCTGGGGACCAGTCAACATATATACAATATCTATACAAATGTTACAAAATATATGACAGATAAGATTGAAAAACAAGCAATTAAAATTAAAACATTTCGCCTTGCATTTCGAAAATCGAAGTTATTACATATTATCCTGGCGGCGTATTTTTGAGGTTTTGAAGTCTATGAGACCCACCACACCCCAAGTGTTCCACACAGTATCTGCATAATCTAACGAGACCATCGTTTAGGTTGTTTAACCAATCATCCACCACTTTGTATAAACATGTTTGTGTGGAGTGCTTTTTCAAATAAGCGTAATGAAAGAATGTGATAAAAGGTAATCGATGAGTTGACGCTATATTTTTTTTCCAGCGCTTTAGCTGCCAGACATACCGAGGAAATTGGTCGATAATTTGACATCACATACTGTATAATTATGAATTTTCCGGAATTTTCCCGAGCAAATCGGGTTCGGGATTATTAAACTCGGGTAATTTTTGGCAGATTAGATGTCGAATGAAAGCCTGCATAAAAATCGGGAAAATAAAACACGCGAAATTAACTCTTGGAGTTCATTCGGGAAACTTTACGCTCGCGAATATAAATGATTGTACTTATCGTGAAAGCCCTTATGTAAGGGAGTTACATGGCCGAGTTTCCAATCAACTGGAATAGTTGATGTAGCTAGAGACAGATAAAAAGTATGTTTCTAAGTTGTCCAAGCTACTGTTATATGGTAAATTGGAGAGAAAACTAAAGACAGAATCAACCTGGATTTCAAAAAGTTCGAATTGATGTATGCTGTTGGGACCCTTCAAAGGACAGCTGGTATCAAGTGTATGTAGACTAGCAACCTAATGACCAATAATAGCAAAGAATTCATTCAGTTTAAATGATAAGAGCTCAGATGGAACATTAGATTGGGAAGCCTTACCTGGAAATATACTTCTTAAAGATTCCCACCGTTTGCGTGGATTCTTTTGTTCAACTTCAATCAAATTAGGGAAGTATGCACATTTTGACTGGCGTAAAAGTGAAGTTACCTCGTTACGAGCATATCTGTACCCTGACTACCAACTAAACAGTGATTTGATTTCTGTAGGTTTGAAGTGTTTGTTTTCATGCTCGATGATATGGTTGAGAGCGAACTGCACTAAATTCTGGTACGCCCTGCCTGCTAATATTAGACAGTCACCTGCTTTGTCTCGCTTTAAACATAATTTGATATCGTGAATGTTTGACGATGTACCTAAACCATATTATGCCCTCTGCCAAGGTTTTCCGATCATTTGCCATACACAACTGCGTCTTGGTCACTCATGCCTTCGTTTCCATCTATTTAAACTGATTATGTTACCTGATCCATTATATGTCTGTGGGAATAAAAGTGAATCAAGTGAAAATTATGTTTGGACGACCACCAACATGCTGCCCTTCGTTCAAAGTTATCACAAGAGGCAACTTTAATTGTGGCACAAGGTTTAACACTACAGGTAACTTAACTTATGGCACCAAAACTGTCCTCTACTGAAGGAGCACCTAACTTTTTTTTACTCCTCCCTATCACATCAGAAACCAATATAGCTTCCACTACAATAGAGAGTCATATGGATATGATTAAGTCAAACCTTCAAGACTTAAAGGATCAACTGCCTAGATTCCATAAAATTGAGCTACTTATGGACAAAAGCTCATTGAGACCACTGGTATGCTTAGGTAGCAGCGAGACACTGTCATAGGCCTTCGTGAATTTTAAACAATTGGAAATCTTCAATTCCAGAGAATGACTTTTGGTTGCCGCGAAACCGAAAAATTAAATATTTTCCGACCTTCTACCCACGTATTTTACAGTGTGCATGGTTATTGTTATATTGTGGTTTTATCCCTCTAGGTTGAGAACATGTCATGTTGCTTGATTGTATTTTAGGTTTGAGGATATGCCAAAAAAATAAGCTCTTTGGGAGCCTAATTTTGTCAGAAAAAGTACATATATAAAATGCACAGTACCCAAATATTCCAGGAGATATAATTATCTCCCATACCAATTATTACTTAACGAAACAATTCGGATTCACTTAATTTTTCACATTCAAAAAAAATTGTGCAAAATTGTGCAAAATTGGCCAAATTTGGGCCCGTGAAATAGAAAACGTCTGTGACTGCATGTTATTGTAGTTCAAAAATTCGGCAAGGTCGTGCTCTTTTTTGGGGGGGGGGGGCGGTCCGGTAATATCTTCCATCCTCAATGTGGAACCAGTCTTCACACAGGAACAAATGACTGAAACGTATCCTGGATATATTTGTAGAAATCTGCTTACGAGGAAGATGGTATACCGTTAAAAGATGCTGCTTTTTGTCTCTGCAATCATGTACTGCCATGTAGTCACTGCTACCTTCGAAAGACTGTATACAGACAGTGATAGTTGCATGCACATAGTAACATGGAAAACAGTTGTGAGAACTTGCTGAAGACCTTTCAAATTGTAACTCAGTTTCTTTTTTTAAAATCGTGTCGGTGTTTGAGCTACAAAACGTCATATTTGACTTACACCTATTTGATATCACATGTATCTGGAAAATAAAGGCTGAACATTTTGGCTTTCTCCCGGAAAGCTGCCATTTGAATCCTTTCAGGTCGTGTTTGTACCAGTCCTCCTGTTGTCTTTGCTAATTCACGTGTACTTCCTGGTTGTATTCGTTCAAAACTTTCTGCGATACTGTGTAACATGAAACCCAAACATTCTGTTGAAAAGACTTTTTGCTCTTTGATACTTATGATGAACAGTAAGTGAGCGGGAGTTACAACGAGAAGCAATTCGTAAAACAATCCCATGTGCAAACAGCAGGGCACACAGACATGGAACGTCTTACGTAGGAGGCCACCATGTTGATCCAAGTATTCGGGGTCGACATCGTCGGGTAAAAGGCTCCGAAACATGTTGAGTAGTTACCCGCTGAAGACCCTTTAATTTATTTGGGCTGATACAGCCTATGTCAAAATTTTACAGAGGAACGTGTGCAATATAGACAATAGTAATTCCATATGTATACAGGTTAGACAGGGACAGGTTAGCTTATGGAGAGTAAAGAGTTCGAACTGCGGAATAGGATATTGACTACTAGGAAGTGGTTCTGGGCAAAAAGACACAAATACAATGGTGATTAAGCCGCTGATCATAATCTGGCTGCCACCCCTTTCGTGACGACCGCATTACGAAACCACAGAACTGAAACTATCAAACATTTTTCTTTGGAGATTTGAAAAGGAAAAGCCGGATTTACAATTGAAATACTCCTCATATTTCCCTGGCAATGCTCAGTAGGTTCCTGTCTTACTTTTGTATAAAATGTGTGACAATGTTAGAGTTCACGATGTGCTTTCTCCTCAAAATCAAAATAACGGGAATAAACAAAAACGCGATTTCCTAAAAATTACGATTTGGGCCAACCTTATCAATATACGATCAACTCTGAGAGAAAACAACTGAAAAAAATTGTAAAATCGGCGGGAATCTAGAAGATACACACTCAATGCAAGAACTTCCAAAACAAAAATTATCAAACATTATGAACAACTATTAGAAAAAGTAATCCGTGATAAACGCCCGAAATTGGTACCCCAGATTTTTACCCAATTTAAAACTATGAATGTCCACATCCTAACGATTTTTAAAATGTGTTGTTTGATGTGTGCATCCAAAAACACAAATATACCGCGGGGCACCAAATTCAAGTTTGCCGAATCATTTTAGGGGTAGCTTCCCTTGTTTCGAAGGCACTGAGCATGCTATAAACCTAAAGCGCCGCGACGAAAACTTTAGATTGAAACTGAAACTACTGATTCAAGATAGGGAATGCTTTCCATGGGACAGGAGAATCCGAAATCATCAAATTGAAACTGCTCACCAGGCCCTGTCCCTGTGGACCTTTTACAAAAACGTGACTGTCTGTCCTGAACTTGTACACTTTGAAGGAATACTGGATATTAATATTTGATGCGGTGCTCCTATGGCCTTTGCCATTCAACACGGAGGTACCCGTATGTATGGGAAGATCCATACATCGAACGTAGAAAACTATGTTGCTAGTCTCAACCTAGCATAAAATTAACTTCAAAAAGCCATAGTCGTCTTCTCCAACCGCACACTGAACTTGATGTAAGAAGGAGTAGTCCAGTGCTTGGAGTAAATATTCTTTATTCGGAAACCGTTAGGTGCGGAATCAAGTTGGTTATAATTGTTTAAGATTTTTTGTTGACCATTGTCCTTCAAAGAATACAAAGTGTGTGTAGATCCATCACCACATCTGAAACAGTAATAAACTTGGGCTGCCCTTACAAATTATTTAAAAGATGCTGTTAATTTCAAAATAATGTACTGCACATTTTCATTAACAGCTGTCATTTATAAATGTTCTCACACTAACCTATTTTTGTTTCCAAGTCAAAGGTGGTAAAAGTTTACGCAGCTTACTAATTTGGTAGATTGTATAAACATCGATACTGATGTTGCTTATGTCTTTTTGGAGCAATTTTTTTTCTTTAAATGTTTTTACATTATGCCCCAGCGACTCGATTGTGATTTTTAGTGTTTTAATGAATAATAAATTTCTCATCTTCACGTTGTTGTAGTACTGGCAGCAGCATTAATAGAATTCACTGACTTTAACGACCCAAAGCAGACATATCAGCAACAAACACATAATCTTAATAAATAATAATCCATACAAGTTTCAACAATATTTTATGAACCACTCTGAAATTGCTGGCCTATTGGTGTCAATAACACAGAGACTACTTTAAACATTTCGTAACATTAACTTTCTAATATCCTTCAGCAGAGGGCCCCACTGAATAGCGTGCCCCATATTGCACATAAAAATTGCATACAAAGCAAGTTGAAACGGTGCATGACGTTGGCGCTGAAGATTAGCTTCTCTGTTAAATTGATTTGTGTATGCTTCTCATCCTGTTGTTGTGTGAATGGACTTAAGCATGGAAATAGCACATGTAAATGCAGAAACAAAATGGTTGGTTT
This sequence comes from Hermodice carunculata, assembly GCA_964020975.1. Classification (NCBI taxonomy): domain Eukaryota; kingdom Metazoa; phylum Annelida; class Polychaeta; order Eunicida; family Amphinomidae; genus Hermodice; species Hermodice carunculata. Next base: position 100,734,550 of record OZ026612.1, on the reverse strand, counting down.
GTGGATGTATTTAAAGTAGATGCTGTGCATTTACATGATATGAATACAATATGACGTCAGGAGTTCATTACTTTATGCCATTTTTTTTACAAGTAGAGAGTTAGTCATCAATAAATAATATTTCCCCAGTAAGACTGTGTATATGTCAAGTTTAAACAATCCACCTTATCATGAATACACTGTACATTATGAATTACCACATGTGAAATATTCGACTTTTGCCAGCCAACTATGTAACTTGCAACAAGCAGACATACACGTGTGGATTCAGTCACTTTGAGAACCTGCGAGATAACTGCACTATCAGCTTTTAACACTCCCATAACGAAAGTGACCTATAGCTATCTCCTCTTCTCCGTCTCTATCTTACACCTCTGTAGTTACCCCTGAATTGATTTCTTGGAACTAACAGCAGTAGGCTTCCAGATTAATTTGAGCGTCCATTGCATCACAGCGTCTTACCTAGAGCACAGCTAACGGCATCCTGTACAAACATTTGAACGCTGTGTATGGGAAACAAACGTCGTCGATCGACACCCTCTTCGAAGCCAAGGATGCTAAAAGCAGTATGTTTTATCCTGCAATGAGCCTCACAGGCATATGCCCACGTGAAGCATTACTGCATGCGCCACATCTTGATCACTTTTACAGCTGCAGGTCGAGCGGACCTACTGGATATTCGTGATTAAATGTGCCATTACAAATCTTTTTCCCGCAACATGGTTGTGCAAGGAGACAGAAAGTGTACTCTCCTGGGTTAACACGCTTTGTGAAAGACAAATATTTAGAACACAAGCAAAGGTTTAAGTCCAGGTTTTCATTGGCTGTTCTATCGGAGGCCAGCAACAAGCTTGGTCTACTTGCTGAAAACACAAGCAAAAGTTTAAGTCCAGTTTTCTATTAGCTGTTCTTTCAGATGCCAGGAACAGGCTTGGTCTACTTTGCTGAGAACGGGAAAAAACTCAGTAAGCAGTCTAATACTTTCTGAAGTAGGATTTGGCGGTACCGGGGGTGGAAATTCACTGTTACAGTAAATTAACAAGCAAAAGAGGGAAGGGAAGCTGGATTTTCAATAAGTCACAAAAACTGAGGTTTCATGCACAAAACTCCTGGCGGGTTTTGTTTAAACAAAAACATGATTTGTTTTTCCAAAAACTGAAGTGTACTCTTTGCTATTAAAAATTCTATGTCAATATTTGCAAACCCAGGATTTTATTACAGAACATCGAATTTGTGAACCAAATTCCTAAGTTTTACCAGCAAAACTGTGGGATTAATATAGAATCTTACATGGCAGTGAGTGAGTTACGATTTTTCTCTCACGAGGGATCGTTGTTGGTGGGGAAAATCACGAGTGACCGCAGGTCACGAGTGTTTTTCCCCACCAACAACGATCCTGAGTGAGAGAAAAATCGTCACTCACTCACTGCCATGTAAGATTTTATTTATTCTATGTTTAATCGAGTATTTACCGCAAAAATTGTCGCTCTTGTTGCTTAGGTGTCGCCATTTTGAAGCGGAGACTTTTCACTTGGAAATGTCAAATCTGGTGTGCCGTGTTTATCAACGTTCATCGCAGTTATTCAACGTCACCCGTGACGTATAATTAAGCATAGCTCGCGGACGTTTGATTTTGTCTAAATGTCAATGCATTACGTCACTGACGCAGGCGCGTCACGATTCACTTGTAACAATGTTTAGGTCATGTGACCTACCGTGAGTTACTATTTCTGGATTTCACTCCAGAAAATGATAACTCACTGCCAAACATAGAATAAATATTGATGCATGTAGTTTTCTTCAAAAAACAAAGGTTCTGTCATTTATGATAGGGATCATATGCATATACAGTTATCTCTGTTATTTCATGTCCATATAAAAATCAGTCTTTTATCACAAAACTCAGTTCTATGGTGATATCTCTTAGAATGGAGCTTGTATCCTTTAACAAAGTTCCATGGTTTTGGATTTGTAATCGGTGAATCCCATGGTTTTCATTCTTTCGTTATAAAAATGTGGGTTAAGAATATATACTAATACAAAGAATATGAAGACTAGGTTTCTCGTCATTTTGAATGTCTTTGGACACTGGCATTGTGTGGCAGACTTACGTTATCCATTTAGGTTTACTAGCATTCAAAAGTGGATTTCAGATTTTGAATGATTGATTCAAGTAAACTTCTGTCAATTTACGGTATAATTTTATTCAATAATAACATTTATTCTGAAGCCTCATTTTGAGTGAAAATATGACTTGATCTTCCACAGAGAGGCATGATTGTGTGGTATGATTAGGCAATTACATAACTCATAGATTGGCCCCCCAAAAGGTTTCATAAAGAACAAAACCTTGTGGGGTTAAAATAACTTGGGTTTTGTGATACAAAACCTAAGAATTCGTGTATGAAGCCCTGGGTTTGGCAAATCACTGAACGATACATCTTTCACTTGAGGGCGTGGCTATATGTACTTTAAACAAAGATACGTCTAAATCACTAAATTGCAAGGTAATAATATAACGTTCGTAAACATAAAATTTTGTCCTTTTAGTCAACATTCTTACTGTTAGGTTGCTCTTTACATCAATATTCTTACTGCTAGGTTACTCTACGTAATTTGTACATTACCTCGAGTCTGCAGCATTTACACATGAGGTAAAAACCTTACATGAAAATTTGACTTGTATGGGGTTTTGGTTTTTTTGTTTTTGGTTTTTTTTCTGGGTTTTTTTCTTTTTTTGGTTTTTTTTTTTTGTTTTTTTTTTTTTTTTTTGTTGTTTTTTTTTTTGGTTTTTTTTTTTTGTTTTTGTTTTTGTTTTTTTGTGTTTGTTTGGTTTTTGTTTTGTTTTGTTTTTGTTATTTTTTTGGTTTTGTTTTTTTTTTCTTTTTTTTGTTTGTTTTTTGTTTTTGTTTTTGTTTGTGTGTGTGTGTGTGTGTGTGTGTGTGTGTGTGTGTGTGTGTGTGTGTGTGTGTGTGTGTGTGTGTTCAGCTTCTTGCAGTTAGTTTATGTTCTCCAAATCCATACAGAGGCAGTCATTTCAATAACTTTGTTTTTCGCCAAGGTTCAAACATTAGCGTTTGATTTACAAATAGGACTACACGTTCCTTTATCCATGCTGTGTTTCAGATTCAAAAGCACAAAAGAAAGGCCGTAAAGTGGTGCACTCGAATGAGTACAAGATAAAACAGCAGATTCTACGACGTTATGATAAGACAACACGTCCTGTTAAAGATGACAGAACAAAAATTAAAGTCAACGTAGCCATATCATTATATCATATTCTTGATACGGTAAGTACATCTCCTTCTCAATATTGCCGCGGTGACAAATGCTACACAGTCCAAGTGAACAGGATGTAAAAATTTTGCGCAAATCAACTTCAGACAGATTATGTAGGTTGGTAGGTGGGGAGCTATGAAGACGGCATATGTAAGTATTTGTTATATATCCGCGATGGGTTTTTTCATCGATTGATCTCTTGATAATGTGTTACTGCTATTACTGTAAATGTTGCTTGTAAATACGATGTGGAGCACAGTTCAGCGTAGATGTACGGGCAAGGAGTTGATGAAGCTATTCGAAAGAAAAAGTTCCATGCCATGCATGGATAAATGGCACGACGAAGCAAAACTTTGTATGGAAACTTATTATTTTCCTTTTGCGTAATAATTAGCAATCAAGACACAAACTTGACGATGATGATACCCAAACGTTTGAGACAATAATATTTGACATTCAGGATGGTGCTGGTTTAAACTGAAAGAGGTACACAAATTGTAAATAACCAAGGAATCATGGCACAGTCGAAAATTGGTCATGCCGGCTGAATCATTCAACTGTGGCATTCACTTAACAGTTCATAAATCGACCATTTTACTAATAGAGCCAATATTGCCTTGTAATGCCTTAACCGGTGTTGTGATTTCGGTTGGTAAACACATACGTTGCATACCAGGTTCTTAGGGCAGCCATTCCAACCATTGTGTATTCTGTTAATTGGAAAAACAGAAAAATACGCTTTCTGAATTCGTGTTGTACAAGGAAAAGAGGAAATGATACACGGGCCACCGACATCAATACAAAGTTTACAGTCAGGAAAGCTATGACACCACAAGAACTGTTGGAACTTTGTCTGCTTGTGAATGCTCTGTGGTGGGCATATGTGAGCTTCGCCTACCACATGGAGTCCAATGACCAATTTCCATATGGAGGAACAAAGCCTCAGGATCAAATGGCTGCTTTTTTGGTCTACGTTTGTGTTGCTATTGTAAAAAATAAATATTTCATTTCACGTCAATTATCTATATATTGTGCATATGACTGGAATTCCTATTGCGCCACATTCTGGTTGAGAAAGTGATGAAATTTGATTGATCCCTGCTACTTCACCCCATTGATGGTTCAAAGTAAACCATATTAATCCGAAGTGAGGAAAGTACACCATCGAAATTTTGTGTGCTAATATGGCAATGTAAAATGTGAATGGCAGATCATCGGGACCAAACTCATTTGATAGTCGCTGCTCAGAATTTGCTTCTTCTTTTACATATCTCCGCATCGAATGTCAACAATGATGTTGAGCCATGTATTTGGAGACCAACATGCTCTTTAAAATACGATAAGATAGCTTTTATTTCAGACTAAAAAGGTCCATAGAAGACACTACATAAAATACATAAATATGGCCATATAATATGTACATGTGTTATAAAAGTAAGTTAAAATATATGTGAAAACACATATGTAAAATGGAGTTCATAAATGATATCACAGGTTTGCACACTGTACAGGACGGTAAACTTACTTAGAGACCTGGTAGGATGCTGGACCAATAAGTGTGTTGTATACGGAGATGTGCAGTATGATTTAAAGAGGAGTATTTTGACGTTATGGGAACATGCATAAAATTGACGTTTCAACATGTTTGCTCTACAACATAAAGATCGATACTCACGTTGAATATTCTGGTCATCCAAAAGCGAGGAGACAAGTGCATGTCTTAAATATGTAAAACGATGCACAACCTTTAAATTACCGCCACACAACTTAACAGTGGGCTGAATATTCATATGTGTTCCAGCACAGAAAATCATGCATACAGTTTTATTAATGTAAGTGATGTCATGAGAGTCAGGAAAAGATTCGCATTTCGCCAAGAGCACTTTTAGTCCCTTCACCGATGGACTCAGGATAACCATGTCATCTGCATAGCTAAGATTATTGACAAAAGTGTCACTAATATTTCAAGCAACTCCACTTCTGGCCAGTGCTTAATTTAATTCAAATAAACATTGGGCAAGCGAGGGAAGGTGATCCCACCCTGGCGCACACCATTAGACACATTAAATACTATGATCTGGCGGCACTCCAACTTACACAGAAAGACTGAGTCAGAAACCATGTCATCAGGAGTCTGACAATATATGTGGGAAACCACGCTCAAGCAACTGTTTCAACAAGGTCCAGTGATCAACAGTATCAAACGCTGTTCTGGCATCAAAAAACATGCAAACACTGCGGGCCTTACGTGATTTACAATAATGTATAACTTCTTTTAGCACATATATACACATAATAGTAACTTTGAAATATTCTTGTAATATTTTATACTGGATGGTTTTGTCATGGAGAATTTAAAACATTTTACATGTGAATATTACCACTCGTGCACCACACACATGTGTGTGACATACAAGAGCTCAGCAACTATGTTCTGTGACTTCCAGCTACAGTACTTATTTGTTTACTTGTCTTCTATCATTGTTCTGTATTGTATTTCTGTTGATCGAAGTAATACTTGGTATCGAGCATGTCGTCAGCAAAACCTATGTGCAAAGGATTGATATGAAGCACTGGTTTAAACTATGTCGTTATATATGGATAAATTGAAGAAAACAATTTCATTTGGCTACAAAATTATCACACAATGCAAGGTATATTGATGACATTGCTTGTGTAAATGTGCAAAATTTTAATGAAATAGCTAAAGAAATTTACCCATAAGATATCCCTCTGGAAGGTTACAATTCAGATGATTTCAGAGATGTGCTCGTGGACTTGGATATTCGGGTTTCAAATGATAGATTTGGCGTGAGAGTCTATCAGAAAATTGATGATTTTAACTTTGAAGTCAGTTATCCTTTCCCTGACAGTAATTTTCAGAAACTATTGGATATAATACATTTTTGTCACAGATTTTGTGATTTGGTCGTATGTGTTCTAAATTTCAGGACTTTGCATCCAGAACCAAATTCATTTTCAATAAACTTGTGTCAAGAGGATTCAAACATGTATTTTTAATCAAATACTTCTACAAATTTGCTGTTAATATCCAGAGATTGTTAGAAAATTTGGCTTCAATAGCTTTGGAGATTTCAGACTTGCTTGTTTTGCTACTTAATTTTACCTTTTGACATCATTCTGTTTTAATATTCACCTTTCTGACATTTTAGGTAACTTGTAAGTGCATATTTACTCATTGTAAAAAGTTACTCAATTCAGCTTTACCACACTAGGGCTGGGAGTCAGTCATAGGCTGTCCTGAACACTTGGCCAAAAATTGGCACTATTTATTCAATTGTCACAAACTTGATTCATTCTTTTGAAACATGAACTCAAGGGCCGCGTGTCAGTCATAGGCTGTTCCAAGCACCTAGCCAGAAATTGGCAGGCTTTACTGAATTATTTCAAATTTGATTCATTCTTTTGAAACATAAACTAAGAGTTGACAACTAAATAGAACTTGATTTCATAGGAGCAGGTGTCATCATGGAGTTTGTTTTACAATTCTGGTATAGGATGTCTATTGTTACAGTACTTGTTCGGATTTCCCCAGGTTTATACAGGTGTCTGGCTGAAACTGTTTATTTTGTGATCACTGCTTGGATTGAAAATATAGCCCCAGTTTACTTCTACCTCAGTTATACGTGGCAGGTTGTTAGATTAATGTGTCCTATCCAGCTAGGAAGGGTTCATACTAGTTCAGGGGTAAGTCACATTATTCTTATCTTAACTTGTTCTGTACTACTTATTAATTATGTTTGGTTTGATAGGTATTCTGTATTCATATTGAAGCACTGCATTTAAAGGAAGAACTTCACTCATTTAACTAATCCATCATTTGACACGTTCATATTTATTCATTATTATGTGGGTTGTCTTTGCTATATATTTAGCTTAGACAAGGAGCTACTCAGAGAGACATGTACTGGGTACAGGTTCCGTAACATGTTCTGAGTAGTTACCCGCTGAAGACCCTTGATTTATTTGCACTGATACGGCTTAAGTAAAAAATCTACAGAAGAATATGACAATAATACTTCCATGTGTATGGAGGCTAGACAGTGACAGGTTAGCTTATGGAGTGTATAGAGTTCGGACTACGAAATAGAGTAATGTCTGCCAGGAAGTGGTTCTGGACGAAAAGACACAAATACAAAAATGCGTCATCACTTGAATAAAACCGACGGTGAACTTGGCTTTTCATTGGAATGCATTCATCACCTGTACAGGTTCATGGATCTTACGATGCCAGCTTTCCTCAAACTCATCATTATATTGTTTATAAAACAAAAACTCTTCCGATTTCATCTCGGGTGTGGGAAAATAATTGTACATCAAATATACGAGAAGTTGTGCCCAAATATTATCGTTTTTCTCTAGTCGTTACAAAAGAGGTGGTAGTTCAGGCAAATTGCGTATATCACTTACAGTACCGTTGGTTTTTTTCTTCAAATGCTACATGGATGTATACGTTAGTAACGCTTATGTTACATACTGGTTGAAGCTTTTTTCTCCTCATATACAAGAAAAAGTTTTGAGTCGTGCTAATCCGAATCTAATGGGTATTTATATGTTGATCAAAGTCTCGAGCTGTGTAGAGTTTTGCTTTTGCAGTCTGTACAAAAATAGATCTGTTGACCTTGACAAGTTCTCTTTTAATGTGATTATGTGTAATGTGCATATCGTATGCAATCTGGGGAAAAAAGCACTAGATCATATTGTACAACGGCTACGGGACTTTTTATATCTCCTTATCATAACTTTCTACAGTGTTTCGACATTTTGTTTGCTATGATATATGTACACATGTATCTTTGGAAAAAAGATGTGTCAGGTGCAGGTCACGCATATCATCCTCATTTACAAGTTCGACAGTGGAATGGAAAACATGTCTGATGCTTCAAAAGTTATGTGTAATACGATGATTCTTTTGTCTGGCGATGTGCTCCCCGACCCAGGCCCTGTCTCAAACAAAGCTGGTACTGACACAACTCTATGTCAGCTGAATATAAGGAGTCTTTCACAAAACAAACCAAGATATATAAAGACGTCATGATCTCATTCCTACGACATTATTGCGTTGACGGAAACAGTTCTCCCTGATCACCACCCTGACAAAGATTACAACTTGTCTGGGTTTCAGTCCATAACACGGCGTGATCGAGTCAGTGGGAACGGCGGCGGAGTGTCATTTTATGTGTCCGGTGCTTTAAGAGGCAAGAGGCATGATGACCTCACAATCTTTGCATGGGAATTTTGTGTGTCGATATTCATTTACATAACTATAAAATTTTACTTGCTGTTGTTTACAAGCCTTCAAATGGACCGGTTTCTTTTTTGGGCAAGTTGCAAGCAAGTTATAATCTAGCTTATGATGCAATAACAAACAAAATAGTTTTAATTGGCGATTTCTATGCACATATGTGTACAGGTCATGGTAAGAAAATTGCCTGTTTTTTAATGTTAACAACCTGACGTAACATGTGCAGGAGCCTACTCGGATTACAAACACGTCTTCTACCTGTCTATATCAAATAATAACGAATATTCCTAGCTTCGTCGCCAATGTTAAAGTTATGCCACCGGTTGCGAATAATGATCACTGTACTGTGGCAGATATCTTGTAATTCAAACATATTAAGAAACCCTGCTTTGATAAATTCATATAGTTATTTTCGAAGACAAACTTCGACAAATTCAGAGAGGCACTCGGTCTGATAAACTGGGATCCCTGATTCGATACTGACGATTTAGATGGGATGTGTAAAATTTGGACCAACATTTTTCTTACCACTGCTTGATAACACAATCGCAAATAGGACTATCACAGTAAGACAGGGCGATGCGCCATGGTATACCACATCTCTCCAGGCTCAAAAAGGGAAGGTAGATGGAATCCATAACAAGGCTACATCAGCCAAATACCAAAACAAAAGCCATCTTTGTCGCTATTATGCGTAATAAATATGTAAGTGATTTGAGATGCAGAAGAATATTACTAACGTCATTTGATTTATTTGATTATATCAAGAAGAAAGGGAAAAAACTGGTGTCACGTGGTTGGCCATTTTATTAAGGGGAACACCAAAATTATGCAGAGATTATTTGTTGGACGGGGACGCTGTGATGTCAGACCCAGTCAAAGGCTGAAGTGTTGAACAATTTCTTTTTAGAACAAAGCATTGCTGACAACACCAACTTTCACTTGCCAAATGCTCAACCCGATGCACAACAATAAGTTATATTCTATAATTGTGACGGGAAATGAAGTTTATTCTATTCTAGCATCATTGGACGTAAGTCAGGCTACTAGCCATGATGGCATAAGCCAAACCCTACTTAAAGAGGACGCCTCTTCAATTACTCCTTCTTTAACCAGATTATTCAATAACTCATTAGAGAAAGCAATTTTTCCTTTTGAGTGGGAAAAAGCTTATGTCTGTCTTATCTTTAAAAGCGGTAAATTTTTGGCTTGTGTCGCAATTATCGGCCAATATCACTTTTAAGCTGTTGACAAAAGTATTTGAACGTGTCGTATTTCAGCATGTTTTTAACTTCGTAAGGGATAATCTTGTCTTGTCTGGTAAACAGTCTGGGTTATGCCGAGCGATGGCACGATAAATCAGTTGTAATATTTGTGTCATGAATTCGTAAAAGCTGTGGATATACAAAAGAAGGTCGGAGCGGTGTACTGTAACATTACGGATGCGTTTGATAAGGTCTACGACCTTGCACTTCTCCCCAAACTTTGTAATGCAGGCATTTCTGGACATCTCTTAGACTGGTTTAAAAATTATTTGTCGAGCAGTACTCAGATAGTCGTCCTGCAAGGGGAATTTTCTAGACGGGATAGTGTCGAGACAGGGGTTCCTCAAGGATCTGTGCTTGGACCTCTTTTATTGCTCATCTATGTCAATGATATCGTTGACATTGTTAGACTTAACATCAGATTGTACGCTGATGATATTATTTTATTATCACAGTCGACGATCCCACTGACTCCAACAATTCTGCGGTAATTTTAAACAATGATCTTAGTGAAGTACAAAAATGGACTGAACAGTGGCTGGTCACCTTTAACAGTACAAAAACAAAAACAATGCGTGTAAGTAGAAAAGGAAATGGGTAGAACCATAGCTAAAACTAACGACTTATTTTACATTGGTATTAGAAGACTAAATATTTTACATGCCAGGATGAGAATGGGTGGTAGCCAGTTGAATCAAGACATGCATAAAATAGGACTCTTTAGTCCCCCTGCCTGCACATGTGGTGCTCCTGCTCAAACGTCCTTTCAGTATTTTTTTTTTTGAATGCCCAAATTATGTTATCCAAAGAAATAGATTACAATTAATAATCATTCCACTGGCACCTTTAACTCTAAATACCTTACTGTATGGCAGTAATAACTGTTTGAAAGCAAACAACAAAATTGTATTTGAGGCAACATAAAATTTTACTTTTCAGTTGGGAAGATTTAAACCACCTTACCAAACCATATATAGCCCCGATCAACAGAACAAGGTTTTAAGTTTTAATACTTCTATGCTAACCTAGGTTATTACACCTATACTTATGACCAAGGAACTGGAAGTCCGCCTATCTGTCCCGTATATGTCACCCGTCTAATCTTCTCAGTGTTATGTCCGTGTTACTGTGTTGTCCTGTCACTTGTGTTTCTTTCCTTTACTTTTTTTACCTGCTTACTGTTATTGCACATGATAATATTACTCTTAATTGCCGAGTGCCTGGGTCATACACAATGCATGTAATATTGTTCCTAGTTATAACATAAGTATAATCGTATTTCAACAGCAATACCTGTAATCGAATAATCTTTTACATTTGTATTCCACAAGAGGAATTCATATAGGCATGGTGCCTGTTGTCCAATCCTTTTTTTTTGTTTTTTTTTTGTTTTTGTTTTTTTTTTTTGGTCAGTTTGTTTGTTTGTTTGTTTTTTGTTTTTGTTTTTTTAATATAATATGTTTAAACCAAAGCTCAGAGAAACGGGCTTTTTCTTGTCAACAAAAGGAAAGCAGGAAGAGATAAAAAAAAGGTAAAACGAACCGTTACCCCATCAGTCTTATATACAACAAGTTAACAGTAAATATGAAGTGACAGGTATTTACTTGAATATAGCACTCCACTTCCACGTACAGAGTGCCAGAAATTAGTCTTTCTTGGAAAGCTTTTAAACCTGAGATTAATTTTGTAAGAACACATGAAATAATCCATACGCTTGTGGTTTTTCCTTGTGTCTACACGTGGTTTGAACATATTCTAGGTGTGTTGTGACTGCAAGGTCGCCCTGTTTCCGAAGAAACTCGCCGCATTTATGTTTTAAATGTAAATTCATCAAGTGTATAATGACTATAATGTTATCTCCGAACTATCTTTCAGGACGAAAAGCAGCAAACTTTCACTTGCATACTTTCCATAAGAGAGGTAAGAATTTTGCTTTAAATTTGTTTTCATCGATTGAAGTTGGTTGTGACTCTGGATATGAGTCAGTTAAGACCGGCTTTCCTGCCCGTATACCTTTGAATACTGACTGAATTTTTTATATTCGATATAATATACTCAACCCGTAAAAGTTAAACTTGTAGGTTGTTCAGTCCTATGACCCTGTTACACTTGAGAGGGGTGATTTTCAGTGGTGCAGTGAAATTCACTTTTCAGAGTATTGCCAATTCCACTGTATAGTATATGGCAAAACAGGAGAAACTATTCGCGACGGTTAATATAGTGTTTCAATCGTTACTCGTCACATACAATCCATTTGTATTCATTGTGGAAAAATCTTTTACAGGATAAACATGTTTAGTGGGAAATTCAATGCTGTTAAAAACAGTTAAACTGAATAACGTTGCAAACTTTATCCAATTAAATACTTTTGTTCAAATGCTCCGTGCATCAATACCAATTTGACTCTGTATGGTTAAAGCATCCTCTGCGCCAGGATGCATCCAGAAAGCTGACAGGGGAGTGTCCTGTTCGCGCTCATAAGGATTAACTGGAGTACCAGAGGTACTAGTCAGGCTCCACTTAGCCGACACTACGGAGCCGCACCGACTCAAATGTGAAAATATTGAACACAAAAACATCGGTCATTTATTTATGCAGCGTGGTATCTCAGTGATGATCTGACGTAAAATGTTTGCATTTATTTCCAACTCTCAAACTTGTACCTCGGCGCGGAAGGTCGCGCGTACACCTGGTGACAGCCAGATGGCGTGGCGGTCGCCTGACTGAGCGCCTGACAAAAGATAGAGGATTAACAGAGTCTTGATTTGCAGCCCTGCAATCAAATTGTCCGTAGTCCATGGCAACACCTTAGTTGGCAAATGAGTGGCCACTTAATCAATGTTCCCTCCATATTCCTTACAACATTGGGTATTTGAACTTTCACAATACCCATCAAGATACTAATACAGCAAAAACAAAGAAACCTCCTTCCACTGTTTTCTTTTCTGACGTGAAATATTTCACAAGTGTACAAAACCTGGCAGTTTTACCTTTATTTGACTTTCTATGTTTGAAATCACTTCGCCTGTTGTTAAGTTTAATGCCCACTGGACACATCTGAAGAATATTTGCAGCACTGTGTGCAGAATGGGAATGCCGTTTAAATAACATCTAAATATCGTACTGTAATGCTTGTTCGACATGAGTAATTATAACAAAAAGGCAAGCAAAAACATCATTCACATGTGTTTTGGGTCTTAACTCCATGCTTCGTATAGTACTGCTATTTTAACAGTAAAATACTGTTATTTCTCCGTATGTTACCTCTACGACTCATTACTGTGTGGGTTAAGTGACACGATGAAACATAATCAGTTTTACTGCCGCAAGGTAAGAGGCAGTGTAGTTGACGATAAAATGGTGTAATTTTTACTGTGAAACTTCACTGAGTATATATATCGTAATTTCATGCCATGTGGTAACGGGTAGCAAAACTGAAAATAAAATAATGGGATTGTAATAATACAATATGAGAAAATGTACACATCTAGTATTCTTCCTTCATGGTAAAACGCTACAATGTATGACATTTTATGCATTTTGCAATGGAGTCTAAAGTGGTTGCTATGTTATTGCAGAGATGGAAAGATGAATATTTAGTGTGGAATAAGACAGAGTATAATAACGTCAGTCAGATACGAGTTCCTGCCAACCAAATTTGGACACCAGATTTGGTCATCTCTAATTTGTAAGTATGGAACAACATGGTAACACTTATCAAGATTAACTCTTTCAGCGCCACATTTGAAATGTGTCAACAGCTTTCCTTGGTGCACTTTGGGAGCCGAGGTAAGCTGTTGACCTAGACTACCATCTCCTATACCACTACAAGCATGCTGGTACTTGAAGGAAATGTCTTTAAATAAGAAACTTGAATCTAGCACCCTTAAATATAATTCTGAGCAGTTCGCTGTAAGTAGTTCGACTTTAGTCGCAGTTGGCACTGAAAGAGTTCAAGCATAGGTCGTTACTGATCACTCTTGCAATTTGAACAGCGGCCGAACCGAACCAAGTCACTAACAGGTCAAAGACTCGACAAATATAAATTTTTGCCGTTTTTGCAAAATACATATATTTACCCCGGCCATGAAATACAAAGCACCTCAAGTAAATTTACTACGATTACAGAGCAATAAATGTGCTCATTTACATTAAAACGTTCGTTAAAACTGAATCAGCTGTATTCGAAATATGTACGTCGTCGTGTTGGCACCACTTTGATTAATGGATCTGACGGTGTGATTCACAATTAAAAGCTTTCAATGCTCGCAGTCATTTACTCCTTTCTGCAAATGTTTCATACAATTGCAAATCACAGATTTTTTTAGGTGGGCTATCAGACACCTGTGACTTCCATGAAGCATTTCTCTTACAGTGCTGGGGAGAAGTTCAACGACTATATGGTCACAAACGCCATTATAGGCAACGAAGGCGACGTTCTTTGGCTGTTTCCTGCCTATGTAAAAACATACTGCACTTTAGACGTCAAGTACTTTCCCTTCGATAAACAAAGATGCAACATCACCTTTATATCATGGACATTCAGTGGTTTTGAGTTAGACCTGTTTTATAACGACTCATTTCCAAACATCGTGTATTATGTGGCGGTCAATCAGGAATGGGCCGTTGAGGGAATTACGGCACGACGCCAACAGCAAATCTATGCCTGTTGTCCAGAACCCTATCCGGACATCACATTTACAATTTACATGCGCAGAGGAAGTCTCTTCTACATATTCAATTTAATATTTCCTTGTTTTTTGATCTATCTCATTTCATTCCTTGGGTTTTTCCTACCCGTGGAGTCAGGGGAGAAAGTAAACTTGGAAATAACAATTTTATTAGCCTTGGTGGTATTTCTGCTCATGGTGGGGGAAACCATGCCACCCACATCGGATTCCTTTCCCATCTTAGGTGAGATTTTTACTGTACTTGAATCATCTTCTCGTCAGTTTCAATATACACGTAAATACAGTGCCCCATACCCTTCATCATGGCAGTGCATGTGGTTATTGAAACAGTAACAACACCTGAGAGATCAACGGCGGTATTGGATATCATAAAGATAAGCTACTCGCAGAAGGAGGCCTTGCCTTTGATGTCATCAGTATACTTTGGCAGCAGTGATACACTGTCATATGCATTTATTCTTTATTACACTTTAGTATTATATTTTTGAAAATACGGAAATAAAATCGCAAATCACTCATTTCAGAGATAAAGAATGCTTTTAATAGCTTTGAACCACAAACTTAAACAATTTTAATGTCTAAAATATTTCGACCTATCACTTATTATGTGTACATAGGGTGATGATTATCATCACAAGTATATGCTTAGACTTTATCACATTACTTGGCGGCTTTTTTCGGTTCAAGGTTATCATATAAGAATAAGCTCCCTCAAGGAGTTTATGGCAATCGGAAGTCATTCTTTGTAAATGATTAAGTATGTACAAAAAAACAGTTCCCTATATTGTATGGATATGGATATACGATCATTTAATGATTATATATCATGAAATATGCATGATCAACACATAAACGGTATCTTGGCTCTTCATTTTAACTCTGTTAGTTCTGCTGCTATGGTGCACTCCTTGTGAGCATGAGCAGCACAGCATGGCAACTGAGCTCAGGTGAACCAAAGAGCTAAATGACATGAAGAGCTATAAAAAATAAATTCTGTCTCTAGTAAAGTCACCAAATTTTGCTTCAAATGGACCATATCTGATAAATGTCATCATAATCAGAAAAACAAATAGTGCATTCACAAACATGTTACTAGACAGCCCCTACGTACATAGGCTCAGGGTGACAGGAGCTGCTTTTCTGACCCAGTTTGGCCACTGTGTTGCTTGGGGCTTATCCCGCCACTGCTCATACTCAGAGCAATGAACTTTGGAGGCATGATGAGATGGATGGCAGAGATACACCAATTACATTTTGAGGTGCCTTGTGCGTAATGAGGCTTATAGAATGAAAACTGACAACGCAAGAATGATATAACGGTCTGTTTAATAGGGCTCGCTCCAGGGACTTCAAATCTGACTAAAATGTGAATTTTATGAGCAAATACGCTGAATAGCCATCTCAGCTGAGCATGCCCAGTGTGATTTGTTTCTCTGAACCAGATCACAAGTCACTCAATACAAACTTACCTAAAACAACATCAAAATGTACGGAGATAACAAAGCATTGAAAAGAACTGTTATGGATGACAGCTTGATTCATTAAGAATGCTGCTAGTGCATGTTGTCATATATAGGCTATTCAGTTTAAATATGTCATGAAACTAATTCAAGGATGTAATAAAAAAAGAAGTTTCATTCTGGTTACCATGGTAACAACTAGTTGAACGGGAATCGATCACTTCCTGTGTTGGTTGATTGACTAATTGACTGATTGATTGATTGATTAATTGATTGAATTTATTTACCACCAAAACAAAGGTTAGACAATATGAAACACAAATACAATAAATAACCATAATCCACTTTTCGTCACAGGTGTTTGGAGAGTCAACAAAGTCTGTGGATTTATTTCCAGTGGGGTCATATATAAATACATAAATATATAGTACATAAATTATGATCAGAAAACATAATTACTAACGAAAATAAATGACCTCTGACCTGAATCAGCCCGTGGCTAGGTAGTGCTGAGAGATCGATTCGGTTTATGGATAAATAAACGTTTATACTTGTGGTATACACAATGAATGTTGAATGATTATACAAATATTAAAACACCAAAACACCTTTCTTGGTGTCACTTCTCTTATTATCACCGTGTGCTTAGGGCAAATGCCCTCTTTATCGATTTCGAAATCTGTACCAAGTTCACCTACGTCTGCACATATTTAGAATGCATGAGACATTTTGAAGATCTTGACTTTGTGAACCTTGAACCAACATCTTTCTGCTATGCACTATTTGCGTAATGGACCTAGAGTGGCCAGGGAACGCTTTTGACTTACAACATATAGTTCTTGATGACAAAGAACAAACAGAAAACATTAACGCTTTCTTATAATGTTAAAAGGGTAAAAGTTGCACAGCGATAGCACACGCATGGTTTCCATGACTGTTGCTTTCGTGAAAGCAAACATCAGGTAGCTAGCATTGGGATGGCCCGAGGTCTCTTGCAGGGCTACTCAAACATTATTTAGCTGGATCCCATGCCCTGTTTGTTTAGAAGATAACAAAAAAATGACAGGGTGGTGATGGAGGTTTTTTCCTCTTATTGTGATGTTCCCTTCTACAAATCGTGCCTGTAAAAATTTAAGGCACTGGTTGGAATGAGAATAAGTTTTTTCATTTTTTGTTAACGTTTTGTAATTAATGGTAAAACATAAAACTTTTCCTGTATTTGAACTGATTAACAATTCTGGGTCCTGATAATGAGTTTATTCCAAAATCATTATTTTACCTCTTTCAGTGCCAATCACGTCTCAAGTTAATCTACTTACGTCACACTAGTCTGAATTATCATTAAGATCCCAGATTTATATTCCTCGTAAAAAGGCCTTTCATTCAAGTACCATTATGCCTATAGTTCCAGAGAGAATACCCCAGGTCATCAGCTTTTCTCGGCGCGCATTGGGCACATTGAGCCCAATGCGCGCCGAGAAAAGCTGTTGACTCAATCCAAAATTTGGCACTGAAAGAATTAAATAAATAGTTCAAAATGTAGAATTATTGGAGGAAGAAAACGCTCAGGAAGAGGAGCAAAACATATCATGAGCTGAATATAATTGTGGGTATACATGTATATGGAGTAACGTACGCGCTTAATTACAATAAAAGCGGTTTGCTTTGCAAATACATTGAATCTATTTACATCTGAAACAGTCAAGCAATGTTGCCTTATGGTAATTGGAAAATAAAGTAGTGTCATTTGAAACTTCCAAGTTGAAAGGCGGATCAACAGGCTCAGATACAAAGTTTTAACCCCACATAGGACAAAAATTAGTTATTCTTAAACGCTACATCTAAATTGTTAAATCTTGTACTTCATTGCATCAACCGTAATGCATAGGTTATGCTACGGCCGTAAAATATACATTCACTGGTGTCTGTAATGCGTTCTGAATGTGTAAATTATAGCATAAAATCATCATGAGTGAAAAAATGTAGATTTCAGCAAATTAAAACCTTGGTTCATGCGATAAAAAGGCATATTTTGTAGATAATTTTTACCAACACAAAAGAAACCACCTTAGGACGAAATGTTTGCCCATCAGACCTGCTTAAGTTTTAATAACCACCAGAGACGTGTATGTCTCTGTAAAGAAGTTTATGTTTCAGGTGAGAGGTAACTTCAAGTGCCGGGGTTTACCTTTTTCCGTTTCTTTACAGGGATGTATTTTGCAATGACCATGGTGATTGTGACAGTTGCTCTGGTCATGGCCGTCACCGTCACAAATATATATTCCCGGAAGGATTCTCTCAGTCCTTGTCCACGATGGGTGCTTTTTCTTGCCAAAAGAATGTATTCCAGTCGTCTGCTGCCAGATAGACCAATGATGCCACGGCACAAAATGCATAAATATGCCAACCAGACAGATTCACTTTCTTACAATGAAAGCGAGGCTGACTCGCTGACTTGTGGGTGCTGCCTACGTGGATGTGCAAGCTGTGCTAATTCTCGTTGTTGCCATAGATACAGTGTGGAGCGCCCCCATCCCGACTTCGAAAGATGGGAGGCAGAATGGAGATTGGTTACAAAGTTTATGGACCGCATGTTTTTCTGGATTTTTGTAGTGCTGAGTGTAGTTGCCCAAACGGTTTTGTTTACACTCATGCAAGATGGTACGACAATCAGCTGAAATATGTCATGATTTAGGCTGCATTTGGTTTCACACAATGGTATCGCCATTTTGCTTGCTGTTGCAAGTTTAACGTGACAGGGAGGGAAAAGAGCTGCTATGGAGAGGTTTCCTGGGGGTCACAGACGTCCAAACGAGGAATGTGACCTAAAAACAGCAAAAGGAGGATTTGTGATATGAGCTAATTGCTCGAGATACCCCCTCCCCCGAATGGCAACGAATGACCAGGAAATCTATGGGCGGTATTATATCGGTTGGATAGGTTCAAGAGACATTTTAATGTCAGTTTTCTAACACTAATGTCATCAACATCTTGATATTTTGGAAAAATATGGATATACAATTTCCAAATTAAAAACAAAAACAAACAAAAAACAACAAAAACAATTTTGGTGAATCAGTGTAGGTCTGACCGGTCTATTATTAGGATTATTATAACGTTTTGAAGAACAAGAGTAAACATCAATGGCTGGAGTATGCGCAGTGGCACTTACGTTCCATGATATTCAAATTTGATTTAAGATATATTTGAAAGTAAGACAGTCCACCGTGGGTGTGACCGTTAAACATGCGGTATCTTTTTCCGAGTTTAAGTAGGTGCTATGGTCTGATGTCTGTATACCTGACGTATTTTAAGAAACAACGTCTACCTTAGCAGGGTCGCTGCGTTAACAAGTTTTCTTTCATCAACTTGCCAGCACTTAAGATTTTTTTATGAAAGACTTTTGCAAAATAACGTTTACAATTGAAATGAATCTGATTTTGCTATGAAAGACTTTACTGCTGGTAGCTTCTTTGAACTTTCAGCTTCTTTCGTGAAATTGTGCTATTATCGCATTGCAAATATGTGATTTGTTTGTAAATTAAAGTAATATCCAAATGTGCCACAGTACTGTAAATTGACACAAAATAGGTGGCACAATTGGCCTGTCTGTTTTCTGCCACATTTTGTACCGCACAATGGAAACCATGGCCCATGTATGAATGGCTTGACAGCAAAAAAGAACTTGACAGGGCGGGTTTCTACTTGCATAATAAGATTAAAATTTTGATGGTCACACCGGTGACTGGTATGAAGCCAAAATGACTAAGACTCCGTCAAAACCAGCCATAGATAATCATAAAACATACTGCCTTTCGAAATGATAGGAGTACCTAACAAAGAAAAACCGTACAATATTATGTAGCGTGTAGATTTGTACATCGAAGGACAAGAAATCCTTGATCTGTATGACTTTGGTAAACATGAGGTTGCAACTGATAAATACCAATGAATCACGACGTTTTGATCATCAAAATGCAGAGACGTCATATTGTATGCTGCGACCGACTGATGGGTGCATATTAATGCACTGGAGCCTTGTTTGCCCGTATTTTGATCTATCTGTCTGTCTATCTGTCTATATGCGTTTTATTTTCGTTTCTATTTATTTATTTAATATTTATAGAACGCCATCATAACCAAAATACTGTGCATACATCCAAACCAATATAGAAAATACGGAAAGATAATTTTGCCAAATTGTTTGTTGCATAACATATTATGTGGCAACATGTTTGACTATTTTCATTTCTAACTCTGTTTTTAGTCTTTGTTCTAATGTGTGGAGTGTCACGAAGGCGTGAGTTTTACGCCAATAATAGTTGAATCAATATGTTCATCCATTGTTACAACATTCCACTTCAGGGTTAGTTTTTATATTATGTGAATTCTAAAACGAAAACAAAAGCTGATGTCAAGATTGCAAGCGTATTAATTATACATTGCCAAAGATGAAAAATATCACGAAAAGTTTTTATCACTTCTACATATGATTTATGTTTCCTAAATCCTTTATATAAAAGCAAAACAGGTTGCCTCTGTGAATGGAATGCTTAATTTTCCTGTTTAATTTGTTATTATGGTCAAGATCAGTTGTGGAATTAGAATTTTGTGTTCAACATCGAAAAATGAGTGGCTTCGTATGAAGGTATTTTTAAATATTCGTAAAATATTCACAATTAGATACATGTACGAAAATGTATTGTATTGAAATGTGATATACAGGAAGAATGTTTACCAGTTAATTAACAGATTTTATAATGGTCCAAGTTATTTCCAAGCAGGCCTTATGATATAAACTCTGTCTGCAAAAAATGTGGACCTGTGAATTTTTATTCTTGTAGGTTTTCTGTAAAATAGAAACAAGCTGAGCAATCATACGTCACACAAATATAGTTAAGCGATGGTAAGGTACCAGATTTGCAAGAATTAACCCCAGAGTATCTAAACAGGGAGGCCTCAATCGTGATTGAAATGTCATCCATATTCTTAAGTCATGTATTTTGATGTTGAAGGAATGATACCAAAACTATCTCAACATAGTTATGAACCATCATCATATCATACTCTGTACATGTATGATCTGGTCTTCTGATAATCCATAATATTGAAATTTGTAGGTTTTATTTATATAAATGAATTGATATGGCTATATTTCAAGGCTTGATCTTGAAACATTTTGATACCGCATTTCTATGTGACATGAAGACCTTTGAAGATTAATATGTCATGATGAAGAATTGAACACAGAGCACAGACTACATCTATATTCTCTCTTTCGGAATGTTGGCAAAAATGTTCAGAATACTAGATACGGTTACATACTGTGACTATGCTGTAGCTATTATGTAACCCTTGTGGTAAACTCTTTCACTGCTTGGGGAGCAAATGACTGTGAATTAGTTAGATTTGCATTGGCTATATATCTGCTCAACTCTTAATTGAAAATGGAAAGACCTAGCAATGACCAGAAAATTAATAAAGATACCAAATTGTATCAGTCGTTGCAGGGGGTAGATCGTATAAGAATACAAGTGTTTTAACGTTAGCTTTAATTAGCTGACAGCTGACAGAGTATTCTTTGTTGTTTGTAGTAGGATGGAAACGGAAGAAGTTACTATCATTGAAATAAATATAGATTTCACTGGTGCTAGTCCTAATAGTCATTTCTCTCCTGTGCTTTTTTGTTTTTCCCTTGAACAGTTCAATATATGTCTTCGCTAACTGTCAGAACTTATAGACAATTTTGAGGGTATTGGCGTTTCAATGATGCCGCTTCAACTGATTTGACTGTATACATATCAACTATTTAATGATTCTTCAAAACTATAGGTTTGTCGTGCCACTTATTGCATTCGTTTCTTATGGTACTGTATTTTCTTTAATCGTATTAAAAGTGTTCAGCGTGTCCTCTGCATAATTGTTCAACCATAGTGTAACGCAATGGCGTGGATGTTGAGTAAGTAAAAGGGAAAATGTGTGCGATTAATTACAGGTCATATATGTATGATTTGCTTAACATTTGCAAACCAGTGTGTTTGTGCTAAAAGTTACGTTGCTTTGAAAGTGAATGAGATCATACTTTACATACGCAAGGTGCCAAAATATGATTCATATACATATTGTTAAAAACCTTGATAGAACCTTTTCATTTACGTTAGGTTTGTTGGAATTACATCATGAACAGCTGTGTGAAACCTAATTATTGGTACTGGTCATTTACTGTATGGTATGCGCTATTTTGGCTATTTGTAAAGCAAGATTTGATCCCCAAGTTTCTGGTTTTTTGCAAGACGTTGACAGGATTCGATCAGTCAAGAATTTCAGTTCTTCTAGAGCCATATTAGAACTGTACCAGCTACTCGTGAAATCTCGCCCATTCACATCATTCACGAAATTGTACAACCGTAATGAACGTCACACCTAATATGTTTCGATGAAGGATGTCATTTGTAATACCAAGGTTATCGTAATACTGACGGAGTGCAATTCTTCTACGGATGAGAGCACCACTAGACGGCGCCATCAACTTCAGCTTTCTGTCCACAATTGGAGGCAAATAGGATAAGCCAGCAGTACAACAACCACTTCACAGCATCCCTTGCCCTACTACAAGTCTTTCTTATGGGATATTCTGTTTGTGCTGACATCCTATCTTCGATCAGCAGTATAGTTCGCTGGAGTAAAAATCATTTTTGCCTCCTATGCATTTTCGTTTCCATTTAATTACTGCTTAGTTGATAACCTGCCAAATAAATTGACACAACAAAGGAGTGAGATTTTGACTTGTGAATCTATATCTTTTTGTTATATACATTAAAGTATGGGAATGATGTACGCCCACATGGAGCAGGGAATCGCCAAAAAGCACCCGGATGTAAATTGCTGTCAGCTTTACTCTTTTGAATTAAATTCCATGCTTACAAAAGACAGTTTGCAGAGAAATGAATAGGACCCATCATAAATGGAAACCACAGGTCAATAGCTTCCCTTGGCGCCTGCTGGCCGTGTTACGAAAGCTATTGACTCGGTCTTTTTCTGACCATGAATGGGTAGGGGTGTATCACACCCAGCATGGATACATACATGGACCAACAAGCTGTTAAACGTTTCATCAACACACCATTTGTTTTCACGATTATCTTTCGCAAAGAAATATTAGCCCTGAAGTCCAATCGTTGAAATCGTATGGTATTATATGTTTGCTAATTGAATCAAGTGGGTCGTGAGTCTTTACAAATCGTTACATGACACACTATTAAAGTATGTAAAACATTAGTTTCGTGTTTCTCCCGAGAACAGATACTATCAACGCTTGTGATTGATAGAGAATTAGATTCGACTCTTTAATGTTTTGGGGTAGTAACATCTATGATATAGTGCACTTTTTGCCGATACAGATAATGATAATCACTATCTAATATTTACATATAGTAAAATATTAAGAACCTGTTTGACGCGCCATATGCGAAAACTTGTGTGTCCTGATAGTTCCATGGCTTGAAATACTACCACTAACATCAGCATCCCTCTGTTATTTTAATGCTGATCACACTATAGTCATGGATTGCCTTGATATGTTTCAGGCCTACCTGAAAGACCCGTAAAGCGTATATTTCAGGAGAAGCGTTTTCCAGGGCCATCAAGTGTCTAATATGAATTGTCAAGTGTTTATAACGTGAAACAAAAGGATGTCCTCTACATATATCAAAGTTGCGTTGTTCAATAATTCACAAAGCCTAAGTTTCGTACACAAAAATCTAGGTTTTGTTGCAAAATCCTGATTTTTGCTAACAAAAACCATAGGTTTTATCACAGAACCTTAGATTTCGCTAGCAAAACCCCGGGTTTTGCTTAGTTATTGAATTTTGATATGATTTTGGACAAAGCCCTCCGTTATGTTTCAAACTGTGGGTTTTGTGTGCAAAACTCTTGGTTTCATGAACAAAACTCGGGGTTAAGGTACTGAGTTTTGAGCACGAAATCCACAGTTTTAGAGCAAAACTCTGAGTTTTCATCACAAAACCCTCAGTTTTGTTATTATTTGAGCAGAACCTATGGAATAACAGACAAAAACCCATGATTTTGCTGTCCACAAAACCCAGGGTTTGGTATGGTACGAAATTACGGGTTTTGTAAATTTTGAAAAAAACACAACAAGAAACTTTGAAAGATTGCAAACTCTGGGTTTTGTGATGTCACAAATCGCTTCGTTTTGAAAAAGTTCACTATTGGTTAGCACGCGCATAGTCTAAAATTAAGTTCTATAAGACGTGTTCTATAAGACGTCACATGATAGGATATATTTGCTTTTAGTTGTGTTGTGTTTATATATGAACGGGTGTATTGCCGTGGTCCCAAAACCGACCTAGTTGGGCACGTACACTGAACGAAGCCCAGAGCATTCAACAATTCTTGACAAAAGATGCCAGCTACAATCTTGCGTGATTTGCAGCCATACAGTGCACATAACGACCTGACTATTGTATGTTTTGTGCCTCCATGGTCAGGATTTGTTCGGGAAATGACTGATTACTGTGCATGTGATAAACAGCTGCCGTCACTGACGAGAGCGTAAAATTACGCAAAATAAGTAACTTCCTTTTTCATTTGGAATCAGAAAATGAAAGCCGTGTTGTAACTGGTTGGTTTACCCACATGACCAGTTTGGCGGTACATTACAAAATTGTGTTTTGTGACCTCACATATCTCAGGGTTTTTGCGAATTATTCAAAACCGTGGGATTTGTGACGTCACAAAGCCCTAGGTCTTGTGAATTATTGACCAAAGCAACTTCAATACACAGAGTTATCACAATAAAACTCAGTATTTTATACATTATCGATATGAATAAAGCATATTATAGAACAGCAAGTTTTGTGATGCCACAAAACCTTGGATTTTGCAAATCATTGAACAAAACAATCTCAAAAACCCGGGGTTGTCATGAAAAAAAAAACCCATGGTGAAACAAAAAATTAATGTGAGTTTTTGAAAAGATTGGATAATAGAGCAAAACCCTTGGTTTTGTTACAAAACTCAGAGTTTTGTGTACAAACCCCTGAGTTTTGATACAAAACCTTAGGTTTTGCGAACAAAATCCAAGGTTGGGTCTACCAAACCCTGGGTTTTATAATAAAACCCAAGGTTTTGTGTATTATTGAACAAAATTTGTTTTGATATCCTAGGTAGTTTACAAAACCCAGGGTTTCGTTACAAATGTAAACAATGGGATTTGCAAGCAAAACTGAGGGTATTGTTACCAAACTCATGGTTTTACGTACAATGCACTGGGTTTTGTTTATAAACTCAAGGTTTTGTTAGCAAAACCCAGGGTTTGAGACTTATTGAACAGTTCAAATTCCATACACGTACGAAGCCGCTGCTTGTGCCAAGGCACACGCTATCAAGCGTTTGGGGCAAAACCTGTATCCATAATGCTCCATTATACAAAGGACCAAGCGCAACTTCCCGGTTGGGCGGATGCCAATCCAACATATTTTTAGGATATTGTCCATCTCGTGGGCTTTGTCACTTTATGCCTGGAAGATCATGTTCACGTGCTGTATCATGACATCTGTATCATTTGGCTCAGGCGCGTCCAACTCTTGTCCGTTTTGACAGCATGAAAGCCCTTGTCTGTTCACATATTATTTTCTGTACAAAGCAAATAAACCACCAAAAAATGCATCTTTTTAAAAAGGTTTTGATTCATTGTATTCGTACAGTAGCTTTCAAACTGATAATATTAGGGTGGTAGTCCTGGCTTGAATAAACAGCACGACATATGTACATTTCTTGCATGACAAAGGCCACTCCGAGCTGATCTATACAGTGTGCCTGATACATCGGCAACTCTTACATTTGTATGTTAGAAATTAATCTTTTGAATTATATGCAATTCAAACATGACCTATGATTGTTGAAATTTTCTGCCACGCGGATAATACGTCAACTTGTGTTGTGTGAACTGTACATTCTGTTGAAATTTCCTAGTAGAAAAACGAGCCACAAAATTAATGATATCTTTATTATTTGAAATGTTGGACAGGGGACTTCGGAATATCACATTCATGCGTTATTCTTAAGACTTAATTATTTGGGCACCAAACCAAAAACCCCATGCATTATATGATACCTGTGAGCCATGAAATCTTGAAACCTTCTTTCTGTCACCTGATTTCAAAACAGACACTGAACCAATCAGGCTTAGGTAGGCTGCCCAAGAATACTTCAAAATAGCATATCAAGACAAAATCGTTCATCCATTGGATGATATTCTCATAACAACCGCAGATGCTTTTATAGAGAGTAAATTGCTGTACATCATCAGTCAAATTTTGATATTCAATGACATATTTCATATTTAAAGGTTTGGAACTTATAAAATTCCGTACGTTTGCACTGGCCGAGGTGCAGGATCGGGGCACAGCGCATTGCATTCCGGGTCATTTCAAATATAGAGATCTGTAACCAGCACAGAGAATATAGCTTTGAGATTTTTAAATAATAAAACAAGCGCAAGGGTTATAATTTAGGCTTATGGACAAATTATCTGTGGTTTCAAGCCAACAATGATTTGAACGCGTGCTCAAACTAGATCGAGACGGAGAGCAGAAGTTACAAAAAGGCGCATCGTCCTAAAGTAAGTAAACCTGAGTTTCAAAACATTTAAAACATGTATGTTTATACATATATATATATATATATATATTGTGTCGTCCCTGGTTTAATTGCAACGTCAAAGAGGCTGTCTACTGGGAATCTGGAGTTTTCATACTTACTGTCAAATTCCCTCAAAGGCATGCATTTTATATAACATTTTATAACATTTTAAATTTGGCACAGGTGAACCAATAAGAATAGGAATGGAATATATACAATAGTTTGATGATTATAAATCCCGCTCGATAGTGAGACTGGTGCTACTTGCTTATCTCCGTGACACGAAGATCGGCGAAGCGTGTGATTCCGCACCCTGTATGTTTTTGGAAACTCATGGGGACTCTGCAGGTCAGTAAATAATTAAGTTCACCCTGTTAGTACACCTGTTTAAACTCTATATAAAAATGAGCTGCTGGTCCTATTCTGTATACTGTTATGAAGCAACCGAGCCACAATTTCCTGTGATTTACACAAGTGTCTATCTTGTTCACATACCACGAATGTGTAAATCTCCCGCCCGATTTCTTCCTAAAATTATCGTGAAGCATGCGCAGGTGGCTTCAATTCGAATAAAGATGGTTAACGTTGTACTTCATTAGGTTTACTGTAAGTCTGTGGTTGAAGAGACTGGTCTCAAATGGCTCTGTTTAATAGTCACAAGACAGTCAATTTATTTCACTACAAATAATTAAAGAACAAAATGGCACAACTTCAATTTGCTGCACTACTTTCCTTCGTCACCATGGATGACATGCTGACCTGTTTGGTCTGCTGTGAACCTCCTCTGAACCGGAAGGAATGTTTCAAAGATAGACCTACTGGATTAAGACATTTGTGACAGTTTATATGAGGTTATTATTTTAAAGAATTTCGAATTTTACGCAGATAAAATGCCAAGTGTGCTTGTAGAATGATTTTCTTCAAAGCAAACAAGTTGAAGACAGCAGTTGTTTTCTTGGCTTGGCTCAATCTTTCTTCAAAAGCAGCTGTTAGAACAACATTTCTGCCAAATTTGCATAAGAAAGGCGAGACATGGGGTGGTGGGGTTGACGCACAAAACTAAAATCTATTTTTCAAAGGTATATGAAAGTACAGAGTTTTCCTAGCGTCTTTGCAGAAAATGTACTGGCCTTTAGCATGAATCAACACATTCAAAGCTAAAAGCCTTCATAATATTGGGCGCCCTGTACTGAACAGGTTCCAGAAAACCAATGAAATTGATGATACATAGCATCCAATAAAAGTCAAATGTCGTCTGCAATGCCGTGCCTCTTCATGTGCAGGCTCCACAGGGATTTACATAGGCAATACGCCTGCGAGAAAAATCCACCCAGGGTGCTAGTCATTTTGTCTGTGTATTTTTTTCAAAGTATTGGCAACTAATTAGCCTGTGTAATGCAGAGGTTTACTGAGTGACAACTCAGCAGAGCTGAACCGAGTTTCAGACTGCTCGGGGTAAATGGCCACGTCTTCAACTGTGAAACTCTGCCCTCAGTCCTCAAACATTTGATGAAAATCCATGGCTTGTAGCTGGCAATGTTACCTTCCCTAGAGACACAACTGGCCGCGCTGTTAATATAGTGGATTTCAACTGACAGGAGACTTGGAGCGGGATACCTTGTTTTTCCCCCTCAGTCAATGTGGCAGTTCACTTTGCATTAAGAAGGGTCTGTCTGTGCAGGCAACAGGCAGTAAAATTATTTATAAAAGCGCCTATGCCTGATGGTTCCGCTTTCTGCCGCTGCGTCAGTACCTGGATATGCTGGAATGTACATGTATGTACCGTTGGGACGAGCAACATTTTCAGTAATTACTATCACGGTTATTTCCAATCAAGCCGGTGAAAACAAGGCCAATTTTTGAGAACAAATTATAATCTTATCCATATTTTTAGGGCGTGCCAGCATCGATGTGTTCAATTACATCATATTGATTGAGATATCCACAAGCAGTTTGTGGGCTGAGTACAGGCAACCCACACATGGTGATGACTCTATTTTTTCCTAGCCACACACACTTTAGTTGGCACACATTTGCGATAGAGTGCTCAATCTGCAAGCAAGCAGTTTTAAGCTACCTGGTTGTGTTATTGAATGTGACCTTCGTTTGGGCTTGACAACACAGTTTGTTGTTTGTACCACATTTTAACCTAAAGATGCATTTTTGGAAGATTTACATATCACGACAAGCGCAAGAGCAATGCGTAGGATCAGTCATGATGTGATATGTATATATATATATATATATATATAGAGAGAGAGAGAGAGAGAGAGAGAGATAGAGAGAGAGAGAGGGAGAGAGACAGAGACAGAGACAGACAGACACACACACACACAGACAGACACATAGATAGATAGATAGATAGATAGATAGATAGATAGATAGATAGATAGAAAGATAGACAGACAGACAGACAGACAGACAGACAGACAGACAGACAGACAGACAGACAGACAGACAGATAGATAGATAGATAGATAGATAGATAGATAGATAGATAGATAGATAGATAGATAGATAGATAGATAGATAGATAGATAGATAGATAGATGGATGGACAGATCATCATCAATTACTTTTTCAAAACAGGTACACATGATCTGAAGCGTTTTTGCAGTTTGCACATTGAATCGTTGATCAATGCCATATGTGTGCTGGAAAATGTGCAAATGTAATTCAGTTTAAACTTAGGCTCACCTCAATGTAAAAAAGGACACAAAATATGTGTTAGCGGTTACCCGACCGTCCCAACTTCGATGTTGCCGACCCGCAATGTATTTACTGAATTAAAAACAGCTACTAACCCACTTAGCATGGTATGTTATTCCAGGGACGTGCTATAGAGCACGTCCCTGGTTATTCCACATTCGCATGTTCCTCTCTTTTTCTTATTAGATATCTCTTATTGCGTAAGTTGATGAAATAGGCCTGCTTAAATTAAAAATTTGAGTAACCCCAAAATAAACTACGTAACTCTTTCGCTTTGCGTGTCCTATTCCGCAGTTCACATGCAGAAATGCCCACAGACTGTCAAAGACTTTCAAGCGGATTACAGTATTTAATCATGTAAAATTGGGCCTAAGTAAAAGTAGTGGAGCATACTTTGAAGCAAAAATTGTCCTCCCAAGTATGAGACTGTTACAACAGTCGCACTTAAAGTTAAAAACAAAAACAAAAATTCCCAAAAACTGCCATCTTTTCAGTTCCAGTTGCAATCGCTGCATATGCCGCTCTCTAGATGACGAAGATCAATTTACCGTGATCTAATATAATGGGGAGGAACGTTTATCGTGTTAAATGTATTTCCTTGTCACCAGATTTTATATTGCATAACTTATAAGTTATTTACAATTAGCGGTTTGATTCACCTATCCAAACTGAACATGCAGCGCCAAACAAAATTTGCTGTGTTCACTGAAGTCCCAAGACGTCGTTTTGTCGTCATTGAGACAAGAACTACTGCATATTTTCCTTCCTGTCCTGACAATGTCGAACCAAACAAAATTTGCTTATGTTCATTGAAGCCCTGAGACTTCGTGTTGCCGTCATTGGCATGAGACTTGTGGCATTTTCCTTACGTACATCTCGTCGTTACGACGGTTTCATAAGATTTTTCGGTATTTAAATCTATAGAACAATTCAAAATTTCACTTGGTAATTACAGAGAAATGACCAGTTTTGGGACTGTTACGCATACAAACTGGACACATCTACCCACGTTGCGCAGAACCGGAAATGCAAGATATATTACAATAATTTATGTGAATGAGCTTTATTTCGCTGTACCTCACATATACATACAGTAAAAGGTGTTTTGCCGAAAACATGAAACAACAGAGTGGCGAACAAACAACGCCATACATTCAGTACAATGTAAAACGGTATACAGTTAATTTAATATATCGAGGATCAAGACACGAAGAACCAAAAAAGGGGAGTGGGGGGGGGGCGTGAATATGTGTAGACTAGGTCATAATAGCGCCGTTTAACCGGCAAGTTACCGGTGGTCTTGTGCACACTTTACTGTCAATCTACGCGTACAATGCAGTTCATTTACATTAAATAACATGCAGTCCGCAGACTTAATTAATTCAAAACTGTAATATTGCCCCCAATCTGAATGTAAAGCATGCAAAATCTTTTGATCAAAAAGTAACATTTGCAGTCAAAGTGGACACACGCAACTTTCGTCCATGCAATTTCCAAGTAATACATACAGCCCTCCCTGTCATCATGGACCAGACCTGGTCCAGGATTACAACGCAGTATACAAAACAAAAACAAAAACTCTGGCTGTCTATCCTAGTTTTGTTTTACCATGTAAGTTTACATTTTACAGGATGGTAAGGCCAGTACTTCAAAAATTTGTACTGGTCCTATCCTGCGGGAGTCCCTTTCCCCCACTCATTCCCGCGAGCACATTTAATGTGACTGCGACAACATAATGACTGCAGTCATTTCATTCAAGTTGGTTCATTATACATTTTGTGCGTTCACAACATTCAAATATATATACAGTGTAAGTCTACATTTTGGCAAGACCTTTTTCTTAAATCAAGACGCCAGTGGATAGAAATATCATCTATAAGACTGAAAAAAAGCATCTTGTATTCGTATGATTCCTTGTACTGCCTCTAGCATTGAATTATGTCTTGAAAGCCAAACCACATAGAGCCGATACAACCAAATCAGAAAAGAACTACACAGATCTGTACTTTTGCTAAACCTGTATATATTCCCAGTTACACTTCTGAAAGTCAAAATTCGAGTTCCTGAGTAACTAAGGTATCGAGATACATATCCGTACAGCTACGTTTTTGCTGACTTTTAAACTTTGGTGTAGCTTGATGAAAGTATACAGTTTTGAAGTTGCACAGTCTTGCTCTTTCAATTGGTGCACATACAGATCAACGAAATATTGCGCTTATTAAATAAATATGCGAACACAAAAGACCTAGATATAGGAGGACACGTATTTTAAATTAATCTATTTCTCAGTAAAATATAGTCTAAAGTTCTGAAAACGACGCTCTTTTTTCCAAACACCATGAACCTAAAAAGTGTCCTCTAAGTTGTCCCTATTAGGCTCATATTGGAATACAAGTCTTCAATTTTGAAATTTTAAATTTTGGATATGCAAATTAGCAAATTTTAACTTGGCATTCTCATAATTTTACACCTAATGCAGACAAGAGCAATTCACGGACACTGTTAAGTTTCATTGTATTTTGAAGATATGGACCCTGTTTTTCCATTGGGTGCATTCTTAAATACACAAAATTTAAAAAAAAAAGAAAAACACTTAAAACCACTTGCTATGTTTTGCTATGTTTAACAATAGCACAATAATTTTTTGGACATGTGCCTCAAATGATAGATTAAGACCAGACAATTCCAAAAATTCAATGTCAATTTCTTTTCTAAGTGTAGGTCAAGCCATACTGTGAGGTAAGCCTAAAACATGACAGTTTCAAACTTTGCTGAAAAGCCCATTTCTGGGCTTGGTTGTTTGTTTCTTCCTTGTCTGCAAAGCAGGCCTTCTACCTTCAGCGACATCAAATCAGAATCAATAAAAGTCGAGTCTCTCCCAAACGACAACTTTCTCCAAAGAGTTCCACGAATAAATGAACGGGTCGATTTTACTCAGACCGCTGAACTGAGTGCCTGCACTCAATTTAAGTCATTCCTGGGGCTTATGCTTTCTCACCAACACCCAAAAAGTGTAAACACTTGATTACAATTTTTTCTTTCTTTCTTTCTCTTTCTTTCCTTCTTTCTTTTACAATTACCATTAAAGCTCCATCTTACTCCATGTTCCAACTCGCCCCAGTGTCCCCTAAGTGAACTATGCTGTAGTGAACCTACCCTACAGGTGACTGCGTATCAAGATTTACTAGTGATAAGTCCGTTTTTCCGATCGTTTTCCCCTTCAGAAACTTCCAATGGTACAAAGCTGAAGTGAAGTATAAAAAATGCAGCATCTTGGGGGGGGGGGAAACAGACACACACACAGACACACACAGACACACAGACACACACACACACACACACACACACACACACACAAGGCAGAGGTTTGAAAGCCAGGTGAAGAATGACGAAACATTAGTCGTGGTAGCTCTCGGAGAAACAAACAAATGGACTTTTCAGCAAATTTAAAAACTGACAGAGTCTAGCCTATATTTAGAATAGACACTGGCTTGACAGCCAAAAAAATACCTCATGTTGCTCGACTGAAGCCCCCCCCCCCCCCCGGGGGGGGTACTTTAACTATAGTGGTAGGTACATAGGCTCCGCGGGAATGACCCCCTATTTTCCACCACATGTTGAGAATTGACCCCTCGTTTTATGAACTCAGGTTCGAATATTGACCCTTCTTTATTCAAAAGTGATAAAAATTTCTGGAAATGTTGAAAAATGCTGATTTTGACCAATTTTCGTATTGTAATTGTGGCAAAATGACCATTTCTTGAATGAAAATGTCGAATTTTTACCCCCATTTTCTGGCAAAATATCGGATTTTAAACTCCATTTTGGGATAAAAATCGCATGTAGAAGATAAGGTTTTACACTTCCACGGCGCGTACTACCCGCATCCGCGCCCGGGTTTTAGTATGTACTAACGTGATAATTCAGCAAGCTGTGAATTGGCCATGCGACTGGCGAATATTCAATGAAATTCTGAATGTTGGTTGTCCCATTCTTTGCTTTTTCATTTTTAGTCTATTTGTTCATTATTATTTTTTTTTTTTTTTTAGTAGGCCTATTATCCTTTTTTATTTTTAGCACACCAAACGGTCAAAATTAATATGTAGACGCATATGCGAAATTTTTTAGTTCCTGATAACGTCGTCACGGGTCTCTGATGGTATGAAATTGTAAGCTACCCTGACACGCAAGGGTTCAAAACGTCACATTTTACCAATGTCGTGGACAAAAACCACAAAGCTTTTCCGTGTGTTTAAGAATTTTGATGACAAAACTCAGGTAGTTTTGTGATTTCGTGTGCGAAATTGAGAAACTTAACGATTCTGTTGACAGAATTCTATTATCTTTATATTTCTGTAAATAAAATGTCATACTCTTACAATTCTTTGAACAAAATCGAGTAAGCTATGGATATTGTGAAATGTGCTTCCAATTTCGTGCACAAAATTGGATAACATATGGATTACGTGACATGTTTTTCGATTTTGTGCACAACATTTGATCAAAAGATGGATTGTATGGACAAAATTTGAAAGCGTTTAAGATTTTGTGGCCGAAATTCAAAATCTTATGCAATTCTGTGGACAAAATTCGTAAATTTAAGAATCATGTGGACAGAATCGTTAAACTTAACAATGTTGTGGCCGAAATCGATAAATTCAACAATTCTGTAGATCCCAATGTTCAATTTTGTGGACAAACTTGATAAAAGCTTACACTTTTGTAAACGAAATTCACAATATAATATGATTTTGTGCACAATTTTTAAACGTATTACAATGCCATGCACAGAATTCAACAAGCTTGTTGAATTTGGTGAAATACTATCGGTTTTGTGATTTTTTTCTTCTAGTTTCGTCCACAAAATATGAGTATATATCCTTTTGTTTCATTCGCTAGGCCATAGGCCCATGGTATGTGCATATGTTGGTCAAAAACTGGTTCAGGACACCCTGTATACAGTGAACCAAATGGTAGCTGACTATAATCTTTTTTTTTTTCTCCACAGAGGATTACAGTGATTAAAATACATACTAGATAGCGATCTCTGACACGGGAGACCACCGCCAGGGCAGATCAAAATATGGTTCCGCAAAACAGGTGGTCCTTGACCAAACAGAGTGAAATAAGAAAGATAGGACAGTGCTCCATGTGAGCGGCCTCAAACAGATTTGCAGTCTCTCCCTGGAGAGGTCTCCCAATGCAGACACCACTGTATTGCCCTGGAGTCAGGGCACAAGTGATGACAGTAAGCTGTCTCTAAACTTGAAAGTATGAAAGATAAATACACCTAGACCATATGTTATGGCTTCATTTAATGAAGACATAAGTTTGTTGAATTAAAAATGTCCAGAACCACTTCCTAGTAGTCATTACCCTATTCTGCAGTCCGAACTCTTTACACTATATAAGCTGACCAGTCACTGTCTAACCTATATTCATATGGAAGTATTGTTGTCCATATTGCTCACGTTCTTCTGTCCAATTTTGACAAAGGCTGTATAAGCCCACATAAACTAAAGGAACTTCAACGGGTTACTACTCGGAACATGTTTCGGAGCCTATACCCGTATATGTCTCTCTGAGAAGCGGCAAATTTGTCTATTTTCTAGCATATCCTTCAAAAGCTTCCATAATCATTTTATTGTCTTTATCCAAAGCAATTGTATGTTGTTCACAGTATTTGGCCACTTTCGAAATTAGTTTACATGGTGGATTTGTTTAATGATCTAAGAACCGATTGAAAGCCATTTTGTGCCAAAGTTGACAAAGCACCCTCTTGTTACTTTCAAGGATTCTCAAAGGCTGTGGCAGACGAAGAACTGTAATGGCGGGGAAACTTAGCCACCTGCGTTCCATGATTTAACCAATAATCAGGGTATATGCCAAGGGTCAAATAGTTCAAGAAAAACATTACCCATGTCCATAAATTTAAACCCAGCAATGAACGCAAAACATCATTTAGCTTACAATACCGATGTGAACAAATGAATTTCACCTTAACTGTTTGAAGCCCCATGTGGGTATATCAAGTGGGCCACGGGTGTCCTGAAAGAACTGACACAAAAGAGTATCCAGACAGATTTCAGAGAAGTCAGTGCATCTATATGTATATATGTTGTTGAAGACATAAATTATCAATGTTCACACTTTGTTCAAATATATTTTACAGGATGTCAAAGATGGAAGGGAAGAGAGAGAAGCAGGTATGTATCTATTAGTGCCAAAGTGTCCGATGAGGGGGGACTGAAACCAAATTGCCAACCATACCCTCTTGATTCATACACTCAACAAGGAGGAGCCTTTCTTTCATCAGATATGCCAAGGAAGGTTCAGGGAAAGGACACGTGCATTGACAAGACCCATAAAGCAGGTAACTTCCAGGAGCTGATTGGTGAGACTTACCATTACCTATGGTTGGCCAATGGCCAAGTCAGAAAACCTAGTAAAGAAGGGTCTGTGACTTACTATCA
The DNA here is from genome assembly GCA_964020975.1 of Hermodice carunculata. Classification (NCBI taxonomy): domain Eukaryota; kingdom Metazoa; phylum Annelida; class Polychaeta; order Eunicida; family Amphinomidae; genus Hermodice; species Hermodice carunculata. Next base: position 100,698,742 of record OZ026612.1, on the reverse strand, counting down.
AGACTACATCAGAGCAAAGAAGCCTAGAGTGACAATTTATTTTTTGTGCCAAAGATGAAAAGAGACATGGTAGGTCTGCCAATTTTAGGTTCTCCTGGCTTGTCAGTCAGCTGAGATGACGGCAAAAAAGGAATCTAGGCCTACACCATTTTTTTTATGTTTATGAATCTAAAACATTTTAAAAACACACAACCTCCATTATAACTAAGGGTCCGAGAACACCGGCCCCAAAACAACATAGCCAATGAAGTATTTATCAAATATAGTTCAGAAAAATATTACTTTATGCACAAATTTTAGCCCAACTATGAGAGCAAATTTAAATCAACAAAAGGCTGTTGCATGCGGATGAATCCATCTGTTTTGACAGTGTGTACAGTTTGCATAAAACAACCACAGCCCATTCTGGAGGCAAGTGGAATCCATATGGTCACCCTAGACATTATCGATACGGAAGTACAAAGAACTACACAATCTCTTAGCAGTGGTGTGGTCAAATTAACCAGTATGCAACGGTTGCAGGACAGGACATGACACAAGTGTCAGGTCTACTGCTTAAAATTAGCATAAACCTTGACCAGGTGGTAGGATCCCTCAGGCCAGTAGCAGACTAGGATCAGAAGAGGGAATCCAGATCTCAACAAGATCAAGAATTCATGACCAGACTGAACAGTACCATGGTCAAAATCAGTGGGAAAATGAGAAAACAGAGAGAGTCCACTGAACTGCAGACACAACACTGAAGATGGGGAGGGCTATGGAATCTCATGCAAATTCTGTGTAAACACTAATCAGATCTATGGTGGAAATATAGCAGTAAGTGGCCAACCAACTTCAGTTCCAAGCTGAAACTTTTAAAGCCATCCATAACTGCTTTGCAGGGCTAGTTGAAGATGATCTGCATGAAGGACAGATGACCAAGATGGTCCAGCATTTTATAGGGGTTGGGAGTCCCCCAGTACCCACCATTAAAACATCTAAACCTGTTCCCGCTGATATTGCACCAGCCCAGCCGGAATGATTTGCTCAGCCAGATCCTGCAAAAACAATCCATGGAAAAGTAGAGACAAACAGGGCTCTAACACCAAGGCTCACCCGGAAGTTCCACCTAAAACTTACTACATTGTGCTCCATTCATAAACCTAGACTGTGGGGGATAGCTGAGTTTTTTAGCCACTTAAAACGACCACAAAATGACTGGCGTCATCATGGACACTAAGCTTACAATTAAGGGGACATGATCTGTAACAATAATTATTAATTAAGAGATGACCAAATGAAGGGATGATTTCCACTTGAAGGGCTATGAAATGTGGTAATAATAAATGTATAGTCTGATGTGGTGACAGTAACAAATCATCAGACAATGTGCTGTGGCAACGATTTCAAATTGAAAGGACATGAACTGTGGCAATAACAAGAAACGAAGAGGAGTTGACCAAATTGAGAGATGATCTTGGATTAAGGGGGTATGAACTGTGACTGAAGAGGCTTTAGCTTGAACTAATACGCAACCTAGTGGCTTGTTATCAAGGCTACATGGCTACAATTGCAGAGCAGTTGCACATAAGATGTGTGGTTAAATGATCACCAATTACTTTTTCGAAAGAGGTGCAAATGATAAGTTGTGTCGGTGCTCTTAACTGTTTCTGATGTGTGCATGTGAAATATATTTTATTTCGATGCAAAGATTTTCGTTTCCACTTTTGGTAACAAATGGCCTAATGTCATTCAGGTTAAGGTTAGGCGTACATCAATATAAATAACTTCAAGTTTATTTGCCAATACTTGGTAAAAAAAAAACGGTGTTCTTAACAAAGATGTGATGTACACTTCAAACGCATACAGCTGAACAACATTGCATGATGCATCGCAAGCATATAGTAATGTCTTGATGACATCATGGCATAGAGATGAAGACAATGTTGATGATCACACTTTAATTTTTTTTCTAAATATCTGCAATCACGAAGTGCTGGGTTGTCATGAGGATTTCTTGTGGAGTGACTGAGTGGCACTGAAGACAGCATTGAGGTTTACATGGGATGCCTTTGGGGTTTTCGCAAATGGTTCATCACACAAAAGATAATATTGTTAAACGTGGAAGACAGCCAATGGGGTTCCCATGGGGTACCGTTTAGGGTTTTATCAAAATGGTTCATCACATAATAGGTGTTATTGTGAGGCAAGTAAGAGAGACATTGAGGTATTGATGGGGTGCCGTTTTGGGTTTCCTCAAATGGTTCATCGAACAAAAGATGTTATTTTCAAACATGGAAGACAGCCAATGAGGTTTCCCTGGGTATGGGTCATCACACAAAAGATGTTATTGTGCTGTTGTTGTTGTTGAAAGCAGGCAATGGGGTCCCAACGGGATACAATTTTACGTATTCATAGGTGGATGCATTTCTACAAGAGACGTTCAATACTGGTGAGAGCCTATAGCCAACAATAGAGTGACAGACCTTCAGATGCATTGCGAGACACCTGTGGGTGTACCAATGGGGCTTGTAGATGATGTCTACTTAATAACATTGAGGTTCCTGTGAGGTTTGATTGACAACTACAGGGGGCCAATAGCCTCTAATAGAGTGAAAGACCTTCAGCTACATTATGTAGCATCTGTGGCGTGCAAATGGGGTTCTTATATGTCAACTGAATACCAATGGTGACCACGACCTGAAGCGTATGTTACGATTCTTGTGATGTTCCATTGACATCTACAGAGAGCTAATAGCCTGCAAAATAGTAACAGACATTTAGATGCATTGTGGGACACCTGTGGGATACTGATGGGGTTCTTAGATGTGACCTCAACATCAGTTATGATCAGGACACAAAAAAACAATGGGGTCCGTTCCTCTAAAGTTTCTTTGACAACTATGGAATGCCAATAAAGATTAAGAGATAGTGAGATGTAGGGTACATTGAACCTATAGGGTTACTGTGGGGTTCCTATTGATGCATGCAAAGAACCCATAAAGTGCAGAACCTTTAATGCTCTGCATATTTATATAAGTAGCTGAGGAGTCTCCGTTCCTGAATTTACTTGACCACTGAACCAACAAGCTGGTGCACACCATATGGTTTCCTGGAACAGGGGGAGGTATTTAAACAATCAGTGCTTATCATTGGATTAATGGTTGTGATGGACACGGAAATACAAGAAGAGCCTGTTCGTTTTGTCTTACAAATATTCCAGCAATGAATATTTCTAAGCACATGTACTCCATCCTAGCTACCAAACATAGGCACTTTCAGGCACTACCTTTTTTAGTATTTTCTGCTCTACCCACGTATTCGTAAATCTTTCATAGCTAATTACTTTAATTGTTGGAATTTGAACGTTTCCATTCCATAGAATGAATTGTGTGTAAATATATTTCGCTTTGTTAGATTTCTAAATATGTTAAATGGTGTAATTGTGCGTAAAAATATTTTTCTCCGCTAATATGTTAATAGTAAATACATGTATGAAAAATATAGTTCCCGATATTTTTATAATCATGTTTGTTTTGTCCAAAATATTTTTATAAGAAGATTTCTTATAAAAGACGGATACAACTAATGTTATGGAAGCCTAATCGATGCCTACAGTATTGTCGAAGTTTTTATAATTGCATTCATCGTAATTTTTATTATTAACAATTATATAAAAACCCGACGGTACTTTCGGACCTGTATCCACTATCGGCTCAACCTTCTCCCCTAAGCTACCATCTTTCACACGAGAGGTGGGCTTGGCAGGTACGACTAGCGCTGCTACTGTAACTCAGAGAACGGACTCCTGGAACCTAGCGAAATATTACAATAACGACCACCGAACAAGCCAGGCTATGGCCATTGCTGTTTCACCGAACAACGTGGCCTTATTTAACTTGGTGTTGCTATGCTGTTTCCCCGGCCCAACTTAACCCTCCAGACAAGGTGAAATAAAATGCTCTGTTTGAGTTGACTTTCCTGCAAAATAAGGGCACATGATGCCGCTTTCCCGATACAATTGTTTAACCGGGGCTATGGCTATGCTGCCGAAGGCCCTTTTCGTTATTATAAATAGCATTGCTATTGTTGCGGTCATATTCTTTACAACTCTACCAGTGTCTTCCTTGTAAACGTTTATGAAAAGCAAGAAGAATGGGAAACAATCTAGAAAGGTATTTGTGTGTGGTGTTTGCATAATGTGATATTACATTTTCTTCCATTGGGCTGACTGTATTTGCAACAGAAAAAAATCATTACGCCAACAGTGTTTTATTGAACTGTTATTTTCTGTATTTTAGAACAGATTATTGACACTTCAGCAAGCTGAAGTCGCAATATAGAAAACTGAGTGTGCCATATCTTAGACGCATATAAAGATAGTAACAGACGAGAAAATTCCGAGCCAGTCAGCCAAGGGTTTATAACAAGCTATATGCTATAACAAGCTATATGCTATGGAAGAGCCGACTTGAGCTGGTATCACCCATACAGAACAATAATGAACAGATGTTTACTGAATACTGCAATGTTTTTATTATGTATTGAACATCCTCTTCGGAATTTTAAGCAAATAGACAGCGATTTCATGTCATGAAACAATATAAATGCATAAACACGAAATTCAGATTTATGATCTCGAGTCTTGATGTCACGCCATTTGCATGTTTCCCAGTCATATGTAATGCTACCCTACCTAATTCTGTTTCTTAATTTACAGCTGTTTTCTAAGCTGTGAGCATAGCCCGAGAAGTCCCAGTTACCTGATCGAATCTGACACGTTTTATTAAACTTGGCCGACAATTTGGTTGACCTGTTCCCGTCTCTAGTCGCTGCGGCATTATAAATTCAACTTGCAAGGTATCAATATTTAAAAGTATTTTTGTCCAAAAAAAACCTGCGAAACTATTATTCTTTAAAATTGGAATGAATTATAAACAAAAAGAAAACGATATAAGAGTCCGATATAAACGGATTCAATTTGCTATTAAAACAAATTTTACGATGTTTTGAATTAGGAATCTATGCTACATTCCGCTGGGCTACCTTTCGACATATGAACATTTATTAGAAAGCTTTGGTTTGGACACTCAACAAGCTCTTCGGTCTCCGACTCCTTGCGCGCTCAAACCCTCGGAAAGGCCACACGTCAGGGGCTTTAAAAACAACATCTTCGGCTATGGTTTGGAGCTAATAAATTTTGATTTTGGTAAAATGACACCTTAATTTTACTGATAGTGGGTCGCAAAATTTCTTAGGTATTTTACAGGCTGGTAATAGGCAAAGGAAGCTGCAGAGTAAAAAAAGAAACAAATTGATTGAACTTCCATTCGACATGTTGCGAAAAGTCTGGCAATAGGAATCAGCGCAATAGATATGAAATATTCCCAGTAGGATTCTCTTGTTCCATGTTGCTTTCCCTGCCATATGAATATATTCCAGGTCAAACGGTTCGGATGTTGCACATTTTAAAGATTAAAAAAAACTGACCGAAAAAATTATTAAAACTTTGAGTGTGACTAACAACTGCCATTTCGAGAAAACTATGAAATAGCAGCAACGCACCTGGTGAACAAATTTAACAAAACCTTAGTCGCAATATGATTTTATAATTATGGATCAACTGAGTATACTCTTGTAGACAATACGATTATATTTGGGGTTGCACATACACACAGAATAAAGTCTAAGTGTTTTGGATCACTTTAAGCTAGGCAGTTAGTTTAAGTTGTAGCCCACCATTTCCACTTCCTATTTGGTGCTTTATAATCCCGCTCATAAATAGCCTCAATCCGTCTTGTCAGTTTCAGTAATTTTTTTCTCAGGTGTTGATGTTTTTGTCTATCTTTTTTACTGTCTGTACTATAACCACTATACCTCTTATATTCCGATGCGCAAAATGAGTTTTTATTGAGGTAACCATGTTCGACTAGTGTTTAATTTGATATTTATAAACCAGGCTTCCTTTCAGTATGCTAAAGAATAAATTTCAGGGTGAGAGCTCGGCTAACTCCAAGAGTTTTGGTTGTGTTGGTTATTATCAATAGACCGCGCATTTTTAATGAAACTGGTCTGGCAAGCAGTTAACTGGGTAACTGAACAAGTTGAATAGGGAAAGATTATTTGCTTTTCTGGATGATCTTTGACCTTACTCTTCCTGTGGCCAGCTTTACTGAGCCACCGACTTGCCTTATTAAACGCCACAGGTACATGCCCACTGCGTTTGAAGAGGATCAAGCCAAAGATCACAGAGAAGTCGATCATGACTTGTTGACGCGTGGCGGGAAGACTGACATGAACGAAGGACGCATAAGCCTATGTAAGCTCAGCTGGATCTGTAAGAGCTGTCAGTCCGATGAGCTACGAAGAGATGAACGCACGGATCCCACATACAAATGCATAATGTTATATGTACTACAAGAGTCAACCTCTTTTGCAATTGCTTTCACTTAAATGTCTTCAATATGCCACAAAGCATCGGATTTTGTAAAATGTTTTTCCCCTGCAAAAACATTGATTAAGTTCTGTGTTTCATTAAGCAGAAAAATTGAATACCTTTGTGCCAGTCAGTCAACTCAAATATAGTTCCGGTGTCAGAAAAAAACCCGCCTACGCGTGGCATTCAATGATCCATGGGGCACAACAGTCTCATACAGCACACAGAGAGACGGACAGACAGGCAGGCAGGCCGTCAGAGAGACAGATAGATAGATAGATAGATAGATAGATAGATAGATAGATAGATAGATAGATAGATAGATAGATAGATAGATAGATAGATAGATAGATAGATAGATAGATAGATAGATAGATAGATAGATAGATAGGTACCACTGCGCGGCATAGATAATCACCAAAGGTATATGCAACAAATAAAGATGACAATTATCTTTTGTCACCTGCAAATGAAACAGTTGCAGAAGGCAAGAGAGACAGCGCCACAATTGAACAAAGAAATCCACAGCCATATTGACTCTTTTAGGTATGTTTTGAACATATTTAGTCAAGTGTATGACTATGTGTTGATCATATGATGTGGTAAACATAAAAACAAATGACTTGGCTAAATTGCATATATATGTTCCTGTGTCCTTGATTCAAATATATATATATTTATATATAACATGAAATAACGAAAATTTTGTTTTGTTATCATATAAATATACATACATATATATATATATATATATATATATATATATATATATATATATATATATATGATAATAAAATAAATTTTCGTTATTTCATGTTAAAGAGTATGGTGGTGGTTTAAAGAACCTTTCCCGCGTTGAGTGTTTTTAACCATTGCAGGAAAAAGATTTGTAACAACATTAGAAGCATTCGAAGTAAGCATCAGAAAACCATATCATCTGTGGCAATGTGGAAAAGCACAAGAATAGATATCATTCTGTGCCGAGGTCTTCTCGCTGTAAGTCGATTGACCTGCATGATATTTTCTATAAGTATTCGGTGCTTCTGATTTATGATTTCTTTATATAAGTAGATCCAAATGGCCTTGGAAACGCACGTTAAAGAATTAGTTCCCAATTGAAGGATAATTTGCTATATTTAGTGCCTCTTGAAATCGCAAAGTTAGGTTTTCACGCTCTTCTATGGGAGTTTGGAGGAATTACTAACAATCCTCCAAGCTGGGGGGTTATATCAAAGACTAGTCAACAGATGGCAGCAAAACATGAAAATAATCAAACCCTGCAGCTCTAAATACCCGTCTTGCGTTCAGGTGTGATGCTCGCCGACTGCGTTTTGTTGCTTTTTCTCGTAATACTGGCAAAGCGCGCTGGTGTTGCTTAACATTTTAAGGCTCTTAAAATACCAGAGCAACACCACCAATTTTCATGCGGAGTGACATCAGGTCCTATGTATGTAACTACTATTCGACAACGGCACATCAGATGGGTCGAACTTGCAGCTCATATTGAAAGCATTGACAAAGTTGCAGCTGTTACCTGAGTCTGTATATTTACAAAATATTCCAGGCATGAATCGGTCCGTAAAGAGAAACAGTATTGCGACGGAGCATAAATTATGTAAACGAGAATACAGACTCTTGTTCTGATAACTAATTGAACACATGATTGTCAGTCAGACCCGGATATGATTAATTTATGAATATATTTATATTTGTTTGCTCCGTTCTTTATTCAATGTGTCCAACAGTATAATCCTGTCAGTTCCAGACTATTCCGCCTCAACCAAATCACACGCCAGGTCTAATGTTGACAGTATTAACGATATGAGTCCAACCTTAGAAATAACATTAATTTAGGTAACAAAAATGACTATGTACAGAACTTGTGAATAAATATGCTGCCTCGGACTGCTAGTCACCCTTTGCTTTTAGAACTGTAAATGTCCTTAGTGTCTTGCAAGCTCTCTGACAACAAAAACATACGCCAAAAAGAAAGGAGAGTAACAGAACCGTCAAAAATAAAGTTACATCTATCATATAGTATTGATAAATAGAGAGATCCAGACAACGATTTCTGTAAAACTTCGGTGGTGCATATGTGGTCACGTGCTCGATAGAAAAGATGGCCAGATCCACGGGGGCCATGGGTCTGTGTTTATATGCCGCTGACAGTCTTGCTACTCGTTCTTTGTATCTGAAAAATAAGAAAGTCAATTTAAACACAAAGTAACTGAGTTGACAAAAACGAGGGCGTTCCAACAGAGTATTTTATCATTAAGTCTGTGTGTGAACAGAGACTTCATGTTTTTCCTCAGATATCTTATTCTTTCTCTCTTTCTTTCATTCTTTATTTGTTTGTTTGTTGCATGTTGATTTATTCATCTGTATATCTATTTATTTATTATTTAAGTCTGTGTGTGAACACATACTTTTCTCTTTATTTATTTCCTCGTGAATTTTGTGGTCAGTTTTTCTAGGACACTATTATTCCAATATTATTTTCAAAATTTAAATCTGGAATAAATTCAAAAGTAATTCAGATAGAAGTGCCATTTGTGTCTCACTTAAGTTTTTAGGTTTGTTACATGGCCGCATCCAATGAAAACATCAACCAACACTGTAGCATTCTAATTGATACAAATTAGGTGAATACACAAAATTAAAATCTGGAATAACTTCAAACTATCACATATAGAGGTTCCTTTTCCACTTATATTGGCAGGTTTGTGATATACCGCATCCAATGAAACATGAACCAAGTAAGGGTTCAATGAGTCAAAAGTTACCAAGTAAGGGTTCAATGAGTCAAAAGTTGTTTTTTCTTTTTTTTTTTTTTTAAGTTAAAGGTACCAAAGTAAGTGACTGTTGTAAACGTGTCCAACAGTACCAAAGTTGGTACAAAGTTGTAGCACTTTAATTTGTGCACATTGGACAAATACACACAATTTAAACCTGGAATAACTTTAAAACTATTACAGATAGAGGTGCCATTCCAACTTCAAATGATAGGTTTGTGACATAGCCGCATCCAATGAAACATGGACCAAAGTTGTAGCACTTCAATTTGTGCAAGTTAGGTGAATACCCCAAATTTGAATCTGGAATGATTACAAAACTATTACAGATAGAGGTGCCATTCCAACTTCAATTTATAGGTTCGTTACATAGCCGCATCCCATGAAACATGAGCCAAAGTTGTAGCACTTCAATTTATGCAAATTAGATGAGTACACAAAATTTAAATTTAAAATAACTTGAAAACTATCACAGATAGAGGTGTCATTTCCACTTGAATTAATAGGTTTGTGACATAGTCTCATCCTATGAAACATGAAGCGTTTTCATTCATGCAAATTATGTAAATACACAAAATTTACTCTTGAACAGCATCAAAAATATTATAAATTGATGTGTTATTTAAACTTCAATTGATAGATTTGTGGGATAGCTGCATCCAATGAACCATGAATCAAAGTTGTATCAGTTTGATTTGTGCAAATTAGGCAAATACACAAGATGTATTTCTTGAAGAGCTTCAAAAGTGTAATTGATGGAGGTGGCTTCCACTCAGTTTATAGGTTTTTTACATAGCCACAAGAAAAAATATTTTCGCAGCAGTGAAGTAAATACTGAATAGACAATCTTTAAAAGCCTTCTAGGCACAGAGACTCATTTGCTGATAAGCCAATCAAATTTTTCTAATTATTGAAAATATTATCACAGGGTGAAGCGTTCAGCCACAGACTGCTCGTCCTTGGCGTCGTGCGTAATACATCAGTAAATACGGACAAAAATAGCTGAGGTCAAGTTTAAGTGGATCCTCACTTGAGGGCTCTGAAGGCAGAAGGGTTAAGTCTGCATATTCTCATTATTTACCATCGTAATTTACACCTAAGAAATTTAAAACCACTGTGTTTAGATACACAGAATTTCTTATGGTACTTGCTAATATATAGTTGAAATACTCGTGTAAATTTTATCACCTAGGGTGCAAAGCTAGCCAACTTACATTAAATATTAACTTAACATAGAATGTAAAACGAATAAACACCCCTAGCCGCGTGAAATTCGCATATTGGGTTGTGTATTTAGCCGAACACACATAAAATTGCTAATCGCGACTTCTCCTATGTTTGCGTGCAATATATTTGTGAAAGGGTATGATGCCGGCAAGTATGTGGAAATATTGTACCTTACACAATGAATTACGTTTAATCGAGTTACTTTGATAATGGTATAGATCTTAAGAAATGGGCAGGAACTACAAAAAAGAAAAATTTGGACCATATCTATCTTTCTATCTTTCTATCTATCTATCTATCTATCTATCTATCTATCTATCTATCTCTCTCTATATATATGTATGTATATATATATATATATATATATATATATATATATATATATATATATATATATATATATATATATAACGATACTTCTGTCTAAAGCAGATGTAGATGAAGTAGTAAAATAAAATAACTTACCGTGGATGAGCAACAAGATACTGAATATTTTGTGCCAAGTTTTCTGAGTTGAAATTTATGGCATCCATACGAAGTCCTATACCTTTAGTGACCACACGGACAGCATTGTCCATCTGGTCACCATATAGAGGTAAACATAGAATAGGCTTGCCGTGGTATATCGCCTCCAGTACACTGTTGATACCACAGTGACTTACAAGAAGCTTTACATTGGGAGATGGCCTAAAAAATTGTCAAATTATTTAGCTGCAGGGACGAAAATGAAATTTTATGTTTAGTTTCCATGGTATTTTGTCTCCATGGCCGTTACAGCATTTTGCCTCAATGACCTTTGTGTTTTTGTCTCAGTGTCATTCAATTTTCTTATATGGCTATCCAGTGCAATTTTAACTTTTGTTACCATGTATAAAGTATAAATTGTCCACTTAATGCATAACTTAAAATGAGACATTGCACGCAGGTGTACTTTTTAATTTCCCTGCAGATCTTTCGTTATATCATAGAATAACACCTACCCATTAAATCATTCTGTGGAATACTTGGTTTGATCAAAACGTTGCTTGACACTCGTATATCAGACCCGTTCTGAACTAGTCTCCATATAATCCGATGTTTCACCATTTTAAATGCATGAGCCAATTTCTGAACTACCGCTTGAGGAAATGGAACGTTTAAGCTGGAGCCAAAAGACACAAGTACAGCGCCGTCAGAGCTGGCTTCCTCCACGAAATCCTTGTACTCCTAGTTGCGAATGAAAAAATTATCATAATGATTACGACTGTATGCATTAACAATATATTCCATAAGGTTAACTTAGTCTCTGGAAGTAAGGGGTTACAAAAGGTACGGGGCAAAATCAATTTGTCGATAATTTGAGGAAACGTTGCGGTCAAGGAAAAATAAAAAGGAAGGGACAATATTGATTATTGCTGAATGTAAATCTCTCTCTCTCTCTCTCTCTCCTTCGCTCTCTCTCTCTCTCTCACTCCTCTCTCTCTCTCTCATCTCTCTCTCTCCTCTCTCTCTCTCTCTCTCTCTCTCTCTCTCTCTCTCTCTCTCTCTCTCTCTCTCTCTCTCTCTCTCTCTCTCTCTCTCTCTCTCTCTCTCTCTCTCTCTCTCTCTCTCTCTCTCTCTTCCTTTTTCTATATCGGTCTACCTTTCTCTCTTTGTTTTTCTGGGTCTTTTTTTGGGGGGGGGACTTTTGTTTATTTATTATCTAATTGCTTGTTGTAAAAAACAATTCACATAAAGGACTGTAAAAGCTTAGAAAATGGGAAGTCATCAACTTGACCATTGATAAAGTGCCGTCTCAAAATTTGCGTGTCATTTCCAATTATTTACTGTTAAAGAATGAAGGTGACAACAATTAAAACACTTGTGTTGTTTCTCGCTTACTTTGATGAGTGATTCTGCTGGTTTTGTAAGGAGCCCACCGACGTAAACCATATTGGCATCAATGGACGGGGAAATTCTAGAATGAAATCAGTGTTTATTAGCCACATTTCAGCATCTGCCATAGAGTCTCTTAAAGCTCTCGTTGGTCGAATATTATATGTTTGCTTCAAATTATCAAACGGAGCCAACATATACTTCCACGCGAACCAGTGTCCCGACAAGGCCACGACATTTATCACTCGATCCAGAAACGTCATTTTATCTGACAATAAAGAATTAAACACAGGTATATATGAGACAGGTACAGGCACCCCGGCATCTCCAGGACTCCAATACCCCGTGGTGTCCAAAACAATGTAAGGTATTCCCAGTTTCTCAGCATAGATAAATCCGCAAAAATGAAAGTGGTCCACAATTGCAATGTCATATTTTTCCCTTGTCAGCTGTGTTTCCAAAGATGTGTCGTTCAACATCGCTTGGCATTCTTGCTTCATCTTATCCATAAAACTGAACATTTCAGATAAGCCAAAACCTCTCGTGAACATGCTGTTTATAAGTTGTTTTGAATAATTATCATAATCTTGTTCAATCATTGAAGACCGGGCACGTGCAACATTGTATGTTGTTTTTTTAGGACCGATGTCCATTCCTTGAAGTACAATTGTTGTGTAATGGCCTCGCTTTGCTAGTTCATCGCAAAGGCGAGACATAAGAGTGATATGACTTGGTGCCACAGCTGACGGAGGAAAAGCCACGATCTTTACGGATGAGCGCCGGAAGGATTCACAATGAGGGTGACAGAGAATATCCATAGAGAGTAAACTTGCTCAGCATGAAAATACATTGCTCTATAATCACAACTATTGAAACATCGAAGAGCCTGTTGTGAAGATGTGGAAACTACTCTGGAAAGAAGTATTACATGCATACGTATATAAGTATAGTTGTTTCAAATTTAGGTCGCGTTGTTAACGTGTACATTAAAAGTCATTATTACAAGGCACTCTTTCAACCAGACATACAGGCGTCATTTTATGAGGGTTCAACTCAATCAAACCATTTATGCACTGAAAAATATTTGATAAAAAGAAGTCTTAAATGCTACAATCACAACGATCAATAATTCTATGAATACCATATCCATGATGAAAAAAACGGTGGAAATACAGTCACAGATAATTGTGATGCAATACGCCAATGCTCTAAACAACAAAAGGAAAATTATATGCTGAATTGACTCTAATCAAACCTCTCTCTCTCTCCCTTCCTCTCTCTCTCTCTCTCTCTCTCTCTCTCTCTCTCTCTCTCTCTCTCTCTCTCTCTCTCTCTCTCTCTTCAGCTTCTTGAATGAACTTCTGAAAATGAGAATTTGGGCTACTTGCGAAATAAGAATCCCGATGGTTCGCGTGATATTTTGCAGAATGGGGTTTAATTGACCGACTCTCTTCTGTAGCAGCTTTCATGCCCAGCTTCACATCTGCAGTGGAAGGATACTATGTTGTGAGTCCATTATGATACTATTCATTAGAATTTTTACTGCTATAAAACAACTCTTGATGAATTCTTAGCGCATATAGACCATTGTCTGATACTCAAAATCAACACCAACACTTGTCTGATGATGAAAATTAACATTTTGACGAAAGTACAGTTTCATATATTTCACAAAGCGCAGGGATTTGACAGCCATAGATTTTACATGCAGGGGCCAGTTACATATGCACACGCTCTGTGTGAAAGAATATAGATCGAATTTAACCATCAGGACATAAGCATAATTTCTCAATCTTACCTTTAAAAGTTTATTCCCTCATACCATGGTGTAAAGACCACAAGTGGTTACTAATGGCTATATACACAATATATATTAACCACCAAAATTTAATAATATGAAGTGGAAACCACTCCTGTAGACGGTGGGAGTAAATTACTACCATCTATACACACTGTCATTTTGTTGACTCAGCGTATTTGTACGGGGGAGGGAGAAGAGATCCTGTTCATATTCTGAGAATATATTCGGCCTAACAAAAAATAAGACTGTGTGTGTATGTGTGTGTGTGTGTGTGTGTGTGTGTGTGTGTGTGTGTGTGTGTGTGTGTGTGTGTGTGTGTGCGTGCGTGCGTGAGTGTGTGCATGCGTGTGTGTGCGTGTGTAATGTCTATTCCCCCTAAATCATTTTAGGTCATTACGGGGGCTACAAAAGACATAAAATGACATCCTGAAGGCCTCTGATGTATCGACTAGGGTGTCTATGTGACGACACAGAGGGACAACAATGTTACTCATCCCCCATGACAATCAAACATGAGTCGTGTGTGCTTTGAACATTGGTTAGAAACGTCCCAGAAACAAGTTGATAGAACATGATATCGATGCATCAAATCGCTTAGATAGAACTTTCAATCCCTAATTTTTAAACATTAACTGTGTTGGAGAATGGTCTGACGTGTGTGGGGAGAGCCATATCAATGAGAGACTAACCCGGTCGATGTCAATAACTGTGCGACTTGCTTCATCTCATGCTTTTAAAACGCTCAACTGGTGGTCTGCTTTCCGGGGTTTTGCTGAAATCATCCTAACGTGACCTTCCATATGTGATAGTAAGAACTAAGATTTTCATCTTCTTGATATTCATATTATATAGAACAAAATATGACTTACTTAGCTTTCTCACTTTCAGTGTTCAATTCTCATATTTGTTATCTCCGATAAATCTTGTGTGAAAGTTTGTTTCATGATATTTTCATACGGGGAAAAAGAGACCTGATTTCTGTTTCGATAAATCTTGTGTGAAAGTTCTTTGATTGTTTCATGATATTTTCATGCAGGGAAAAAGATACCTGCTTCCTGTTTTCGCAGATGTACCATGTTTTCTTATATAATGTATCGGTTTTTAACTATCGGCTTGGTCTAGTGGTCACACAAGTCAAAAATATTAGCCTGAGTATAAACTAAAAAAAAATGTTGCTCTAAAGATATTTTATTGAAAAAAAAAAGCAATTTGGAATCAGTGCATAGCCATATGTTCATCCTTCTTGCACAAAATGGAGGGGTACTTGGAGATTGCACAACAAGGAAGGCGATACACTTGCTCGATACACTTGTAATTACGTGACAAGACAGATAGAGTGGCACTGCTACATAGCTTGAAGAAGTGTACCAGGACAAGACACCACAGACAGCCCACAAAAAAAATGGAAAACTTAAATAACAAGTCTCCCAAGAAAAGTTGCGATACTTTGTTAAAACGTCACGGTGACTGGATTGATCGGTCATGTGGAAGTTCGGCATCAATCATCACGGGCTCACTGATCCCTAACCTAATTTGAACAGTCATGTCCGGTTAATACCAAAACGCTGTTTATAATAAGTACATTACGACAGATTTGTAAGGAACAAATCAAGTAAGCATAATTGTCTCCGCACCAGTCTAATTTCATTGACAATTGACATGTCTTCAAAGTGTGTACACTCGGCACATGATGATCTAAGCTTTTGGCGCGCCCTCTATGAAACTCTTCCAATCAAAACTCCGATTTTGTTATTTCCCTGTTTGGACACCAACAGCCACGATGGGAGTTCACTGAGTGCTGCTGATCGACAGGAACATCTGAACAAATCAACGCCGCGACATTTTGTGTTCGATAACGTCGTGATGACACACAAGTTGTACAGTATCGTGAAACCAAACAGTGACCCAATTTAGGTTGACTACGCTGTAAGTTTGCCGAATTACTGAAGGATGCAAACAATCTGGAGAAGTAGTTTTCTCAGGAATGCAACGGCGACGCCAGCAGGTAATACGCACATTAAATTTAGCCAAATAGCTGGGATCCCGGCCTATTCTTCTTTATTAAAAGTATCAGAACATATTCGAAAGACTATTGCTGGCAAAATATTGTTCAGACACCTGGCTTTAATTTTTTTTTTTTTTTGAAAAGAAGGCAAAGATGCAGAGATGCAGCCGCGGCAGAAAGTTAGGCTGTATATCGTGATCTGTGGAAAAGACTTCACTTGGATAAATATATAGGCCTGCTGTATATGCCAGCAAATGATATTGTCATGCTCTTTTGAGGATCACGTCTGTTAAAAAAAATCTGCAAGAAAATGTCCCTTGTTTCATACAATACCGGCTGCGTATTGTTTCATTATGGCTGCGAGTTTGTTTGTTTGTTATAAAACATTGCGCATCAATCGAAAATAAACATTTCCCAACATTCCGACCGACCATTTCTGACTGATTATGATGAAGGATACAAAACCGGGTGCTGGAAATCATGGCGGAACAAAATCAAGTCAGCCTTAAATTTCACCACTGTTTGGAATACAACTCGATCTGCATCCAGATAACTTAAGCTTAAAACTGTGATTGATACAAGGTCTTAAGTTCGAAATAAGAAAACAAATCTGTCTTCTTTTTTTTTTTTGCCAGGTGCGAATGGTAGCGCTTGTCTCCTGGGGTTGTCTGACGTGCTTGTAATTTATAATCATTTTTTTTTTTTTTTTTTTTGGTCTCAGCACTTTGTTTATACAGGGGTTGGTGTTGTTGATGTCGTGTTTCTATGTTGTAATCAATGTGTGAAAAGTTTGTATTTGTTTCGCTTGGCATACTGCCGCACTTTTGTATACTGTGGTGTAGCTAATAAAGTTGATTAATTTATTAGGGCTTTTAGAGAGGAGTTAAATTTATTCAATTTCCATAGCACAAACCGACAATGCAAATTGATCTCTTGGGTAAATAATTCCTTCTGACATCAATTGTTAAACTGATTTGAGGAACATAACACTTTCCAACTTGATTTCCTGTTCCATATTTTTCTTCTTAGAATTATTCGGCCCAACGTTGACCTCATAACCTACCGCGCTTCTGTAATCATAAGCTTATCTGCTGGTAGAACTTGTATTCGTTAATTTGAATCGGTTCAGGGCAACCTATAATTTCCAAGTACAGCGAATTTAGTCATACTGAGAAAATGACAGGATGAATTTGTACCAGTTTTGTCCACTGTATGGGATTGAAGGTACGCATTATTATGGCTGAGAATGTAGGAGACCACATGTACATACATATATACCGGGTATGTAATTCAGTGTTGTGTCGATATTTGCTTCAAATTTACCGTGTTGAGACCACGGTCACGTTAACATATGCTGTTTCGAAGAGTGGGCCGTTTAGTTGAACTGTCGGGGATGACAAGTATGTGTATGCATAGAGGTATTATACAGTATAATATCTCCATGGTGTCTGGAAAACGATTTTCTCGAACTTTCTTAATCTCGTATGTATCCGTTGTCAAGATTATATAATCATGCACTTACGCTAGTATCTATCGTTCCGAAGGCAAAGACACTTAGTGGATCCACAATATACCTTAGTCTGTTCATGTTGTTTGACCCTGTGACCTACATATGTATTAAATTTAGGTTGAGTTCCTCATGGTCTTTTTTTTTCATGATCATACCACGCCGGCTCGCACCGAAGGGCGCACGACGATGGTTTTATTAAGAAAACAAATGCCTCCGGCTATGCCCAGGTAACAAATTAAACTGACATCAAAGGAGGTTATGTGTAAAAGGAGAAAGAACATCCATTTTAAACATGTTTCAACAAATGTCCAGGTTACCTAATGCCTGACAAAAATATAGATACAAAGATACAAAGACTTTATTCACATACACGCCCTCTAGGGGCCAGGTGAAACAATACATCTAGAAAAAGTACACACATGGATGTACCTGTTCACGAGTACATATAATATAAATATAAAATGTATAATCACACATATTAAGAAATAAAAACTCTACTACATAATGTACAATTCATGGTATAATAGGTTCAGCATTGCAGTTGATTTTTTTAGAACCTGTTAAAACCCTCAGCACAAAATTGAGTACCCCCCCCCCCCCCCCATGGTTTCTCTTTCACTGGTCATCACGTGCCTGAGTCTCTCTTCTTGGCTCATACGATTAAAATATTTAGATTGATTGCACGCTTCCTTCCAGATTTCAGCTACTCAGGCCTTCCACCAGGGGGCACTCCAACGAGAAATGCATCTCGCCCCAACTACCGCTTTATTTATTATTTTGCAATGTTGACACTTTCTGTCCTTTCTTGGCACGTATGGTCTCTCATATTGACCCTTCTCTATCTCCAGCTTGTGGGCACTCACTCGAAACTTAATTTGTCAGTGCCACCCAATGATCTTTTCTGTACACAATGTCCAAAGAATTTTCATTTATTTATAATTTAAAAAAAAGTGTCGCGGTAAATCGAATAATTGCACGATCCATGATTCCACCGTGAAAATTGTACAGGTGGTGGTTATCAAGATATAGTTTTAGCATAAATCGTTACAGTCTTTCTGAAAACTCTTTGTCCTTGATGGACATTTTGGCCTGCAAGCTTACAATTTTTTCTGGTCCAAGACAAAATTTTACTGGCCCAAGTAATCTAGCTTTGTTTAATAGTGCAAAAATCTGCTGGACATTTGGGCCTGCATTTCAGAAAATTTACTGGTCCTCCTGAATTTTTACTAGATAATGGCCTTGGACCAGTGACTTTTCAGCAAGACTGCATTAAAAGCTCGCAACAAAGACCATATCTTGGGGGGGGGGGGGGGTTCCTGATGGGGATAACGATCATGATGGTGATGATGAAATATATGTCAGTAATGTAGCACATGATCCCAAACTAAAGTAACTTTGCACTTTTGCAGCCATTTCAATAATGGATGTATCTTCAAGTCACAGTTCGCCTAGTCACAGCTCAGGAAGCATCAACCAAAGCAACTCAGCGTGTCAAGTATGGACGCCAACACCGAATCTCATACAGACTTCGATATTTTTCACCTTGGCAATTCTAACAGTCACAGGCAATGGTCTCCTCATTGCTGTGGTTATACGAACGAAATCACTGCGTACGAAATCAAACTACTTGATAACCAGTTTGGCGATGGCTGATTTTCTGCAAGGCCTTATAAGCGACATGATATGGGGATGTGCTATATGGATACATGATCAAAGTTACATAGAAGTTGCCAAGTTTGTCATACATTTCTCGTCTTGTGCAACGACCTGGCACATCTTTGCTGTTACAATAGAACGTTACATTGCGGTGTGCAAACCTTTTCATTACAAATCTGTAATAACTAGTCGTAATTTGACTATAGCTTTACTGATAATATGGACATATTCCATAACATTTGCTGCATTACATTTTGTGTGGAGAGATTATACGTATTGGGTAGCACTGAGCTGGACTGGAATTATACTCTTATTCATTATGGTAGGGTTGCATACTGCCATTTTCTACAGGCTGAGACGCGTAGTTACGTACAGGAAAGGATCTAACATGAACGTGTTATTAGAGTCAAGAGCCCAGGTGGAAGCTGTAAAAATTGCTCGTCACAGTGAGCGCAAAACGGCAAAACTTATGGGAATTATTACAATGGTTTTCGCCATTTGTAATATTCCCAGTTTCATTGCAGAAAACTTGGTATATTTCTGTCTCATGTCACAACAGACGAAAAACATGATTAATTTGGCGTTTCTCATTGGATCGTTCTTGAATCCTATCATTTATGCATTTAGAGTACGTGACTTCAGACATGCACTGCTTAAGCTGTGTTGTTCCTGTGTGTCTAGGGGCGGCCATGCAGGCAAACAAATGGTGCCTGCCGTCAGCTTTAGCAGTCTCATGTTTACCAGTGATGCTGAATATTTACAAAATCATCATGCCCAGGATTTAAGTGAAGACGATACGCATGTGACAACTCTCCGAGATAACGAAACTGAAACTGTCACTTTCAAAGATGATCCGACTTCAGACGCAGATCACCTACAGTCACTGCATGAGGAGACTACAAAATTGAATCAGAATAGTTTTACCATACACAGTTCAGCTCCTGTCATTTGTGAACCGTTGATAACTAAAAACAATAATTCACAAAATTTCATGAAGAGAGCTCAGTCTTGTATTGAAGACGTAACTTTTGACAATGACTACATACGGCAAGTCAGTGTTGGCGCTTTATCAGACGATTTGGGTTTACACAGTAGGCACAAGCGACATTTGCATAAAATTGACGCTATCCACAGTTCGGCCACTACTATATCCGACAGGTACTTACACAAGAGACAAAACGGACCTCGGACTGATCCGTCTGCCGTCAGTTACAGTGAATTACCATTGGATATATTAACGAGCTGATACTTTTATTTATACAAAAAAAAACCTGACATTTTTGATAACCGTAAATCTCATTTGATATCAGTTACAGTTGGCAACTTGGCACACATGCTTACTTGACCTCTCCTACCCCGATCCCACCCCGTGGTGCCTTGCAGTCATGTCGATAAATAATGTTCATAAACTTTACCCTTTATATATGTGCACCTTGCCATTTTGCACTGCATCACCAAAGACAATTACCGTTTTATTTTAGAAATAGTTAGGTCTCGTTGAAGGAAACCCAAACTTTAGTAGATATACTGCTGTCTCTTAGAGACATGCATACAGAGATCTGTATGCCCATCGCTGCTCCTGTCTATGTTTTTCAAAATATCATGTTGAAGCATGTGAGGAGTTACAGTGAAAAGAACATTGGCTTTCACTGTGTTTTATTTCCGAAAGCAGTCACTCAACAGGCATGTGTTTTTAATTTATTCGTAAATGCCTATTAACTTATGGAGAAAAGACGAGAGGTTCAACATGGACATGTTTTAAATTGCAGTTAACACACCTGTTTACAATCACACATTGATTCATCTCAATGAATAATAGGTGCAAGTGGCAACTGTATGGACACTCATTTTGTCATTTTCCAAGTTAAACTTTATCCTTTAATTACATTTCTATTTTTGTCCGTCTTACACATCCTACTTGATCATGAAGGTGGTACGCCTCCATGGTGAGACTAAAGTGCTAGTCCATTTCTTACATTTTACTTGTGATATCAGGGATGTATTATACCTCCATGGTGAGACTAAGCTGCTTGTCAGTTTCTGGTTTTAATCCACTTAGTAATAATATAAACATCTTTTATATATTCATGTTGTACTAAATTACAGAGATGTAATAATATTTCATGGTGAGACTGACCTGCTAGTAAGTTTCCGGTTTTACTCCACTTAGTAATAAGATAAACATCTTTCCTATATTTATGATATACTAAATTACAGAGATGTAATAATATTTGTGCTATGTGCTTTTAGAAATATTGTTGGTTTTGGGATTTTTTTTTGTGTGGTTTTTTTTGGGGGGTGGGTTTTTTGGGGGGGGTTGTTGTTTTTTTTTTGTTTTTTTTTTTTTGTTTTTTGTTTGTTATTGTTGTTTTTTTAATATATACATGTGCAATTATAAATTACTTATATCTTATGTTTGTTGTGTTTTAGATGTTTACCAAGGTCAACCTGAACATAATATTTACAATTGGTAGTACATTTCCATTATTACCACCAGCTGTATTGCACACTCACTTACCGCCTGTCATTTGGTTCAAAGAAAGACAGACGGACAAACAAACGAGAGAATTAATTTATCTGACCATAAGTCACACAACCATACGTGTATACATACGTGAATGTTCAGATCAGAAGGCTTGCATTATGACCCAGTTGTGCAGCTAGCAAATAAGCCGCCCTAAGAGAAAAAATTAAGTACCTAAGGTGGTAATTATATTTGTGTCTTTTCGTCCACAACCACTTCCAGGTAGTCGTTACCCTATTCCGCAGTCCGAACTCTTAACACTACATGAGCTAACCTTTCTCTGTCTAACATATAAATGTGAAAGTACTATTTTCCATATTGCACACCTTCTTCTGTAGAATTTTGACAAAGGCTGCATTAGACAGTTAGTACTTATGAATTCAATTTGGTTAAGCATGGCAGGAAAGCAGTAAACAAAATAAACTAGAAAAGATTTGCTTCACAGCAAATCTAGCTGGGCGCTTTCAAAATTTGACTGATTGCAATTGCTTTTTCACCTAATTTGCACAAATTAAAACTGCTACAAACTTGGTTTACGGTTCATTGGATAAAGTAGTATCACAAACCTGCTTTAAAGTTGAAACAGCACCTCTATCTCAGGCTGTGATATTTTTTGAAGATATCGAAGATTTAAATTGTATGTGTTGACCTTATTTGCATAAATTTCAATACTATAACTTGAATTCATGGTTAATGGGTACACCAATGGCATAAACCTATACATGCTCCAAGCCTTTCCACCACTCCGATCCAGAATGGAAATCACTTATGGTACAAACATATTGATTAAAGTCGGAATAACAACTCTATCAATAATAGTTTTGCAGATATAGATTAAAAAATTTAAGTGTCTCCACTTGGCATAAATTAAAATGCTACAACTTTACTGTTCATTATATTCATCACTGGCACAAACCTACCAGTTGAAATTGGAATGGTGCCTCTATCTATGACACTATGAAAAAATTCATAGATTTAAAATTTTAAAGTGTCCCTAATTAGCGTAAATTAAAATGCTAAAAGTTTGGTTTACATTCATTGGATTCATCGCCAGCTCAAACCTATAATTTCCAATTGGAATGAAGCCTCTACCAATAATAGATTTGAAGATCTTCCAGACTGAAGTCTCAGAATGACTTTATTTGACAGCCATATACTATATCTTTACATGTCAAGTAAATTGTTATCAGAGATACAGAGGCAATGGCAATAAGTTAGCATAACCGATGGATAGCATGATACTTTATCTATCAGGATGACTCCAGCTGAGGGATATTATCCTGTTTTCGCTGGAGCTACCTTGGAAGATCAAATTGACCACATAATTTGCATCTGGTGGTTGATCTAAATGATTGCAACTTGGGATCAGATTGCATGGTATAACAATAACCAAGAGACAGGTCACAATAGGACTAAGAAAATGAAAAAGAACAAGTTAATGAGTATTGCAGAGCAATACATAGTCCCCCGCTCGTCGCTTACAAGGTTGAATGGACTACTATATAGGGTGCTTCACATTTGTGTAAAATCTCATTAATCTAATTAAAAGGACAAAAAAGTTATGGCCTGGCCAAGATTTTGAATGGATTTCACAGTGACCTAGATATTTGACCTAGTGACCTTTTTTTGCCATGTGACACAACAACTCCCCAGGTAGTATTAAAATAATAAATTTGGTAGCTGTAGGTATTATAGTAAGGGAAATATGGCATGGACAAGGTTTTACATGGAGTTTACACTGTGACCTAGATATTTGACCTAGTGACCTAGTTTTGCGTCGTGACACACTTTTAGGTCACAATACATTATCAGTAAAATTTTATAACAAGAAGTCAAATTTTTTTAAGAATTACAGTAAGGACATGAAAATACTGTACATTTATGTATTACTGTGACCCAAATATTTGACCTAGTAACTTAATTTTACTTTACGACACATTTCCATGTTAAGTTTCACATTTATGTAAAATTTCATCAATCTAAGTAAAAGAACAAAAATGTTATGGCCCCGACAAGTTTTTACATGGATTTCACATTGTGACCTAGATTTTGAACCTAGTGACCTACTTTTGCCATGCTACACTCCAGCACCCCAAGAAGTATGCACATAACAAAGTTAGTAGCTGTAAGTATTATGGTATAAGAAACTTGGTGCTGACAAGGTTTTACACAGAATTTTATACTGTGACCTATATATTTGACCTAGTGACCTAATTTCCCATCATGACACACTTATGGGTCAAGGTACATTATCATGTAAAATTTCATGAAAAGAGGTCCAAAAGTTAAAAAAATTACAGTCAGGACCTGAAAATTCTGTATATTTACATATCGTGGTGACCCAAATATTTGACCTAGTGACCTAGTTTTGCTTTATGACACTTTCTTAGACTAAGCTTCACATTTGTGTAACATTTCATGACTCTAAGTAAA